>CM032669.1:30902040-30915064 GCA_019095985.1 Streblospio benedicti | reverse complement strand
AGTGGGAATGTTACTGTGGCAAGTCAGTGATATTGTGAAGTTATGTGAACATGACTCCTTAAGCCCAGCCTACAGTGCTAAAACTTCATCATACTGTATGCGACCAGACGTTTTGTCGGACATCGTCTTCGCAGTGTAGACGCTCTTAAGACCATGATTCCACAAAACTCCATCTCATCTCAAGCCGTCGAGAAAGTATAGTTTGATATAGCTGTGTTGGATTAGACAGTTTTCGAGATGAGACGGATCATGGGGGGATAATCTAGATCTAACCAATCACAGTGTAGCATTCAGTACTTAGTTCTAGAGTGATACATATGTTAAGGTAACGATCATAAATAACGATACCGGGGGGGTCGTCCATTTTTGAGGGCTCAAAGAAAAAGTTAACCGACCCCCCCCATCAACATTTTAAAAAGTTGAGTGACCCACCACCCCCCACTAAAGAAAAAGTCCTCTATATAGTCATTGTATTGCAAAAAGATAATATTTGAAAAAATATACTGTAGCGTGATAAAAAAGTTCAGCGACCCCCCAAAAGGAATCAGAAAAGTTGGACGACCCCCCCCCCCCACCTTTTTGGACGACCCCTCCCCCCAGTATCATTATTTATGATCGTTCCCTAAGTACACTGCATGGAAGGAGTACAACTAATTGTCAATTAGTTTTTGCGCATGCAATGTAGACAGCCTCCGTGAAAGATAACACGTCTACATTTTTCTTATCAAACTGCTTCAGACCGTTTTGTTGGATACAGTTTGATGAAGTTTTAGCGGTGTAGACAAGGCTGTATAGACTCTAATTTCAAGAAATTGAGGCATTCTTCTTTTATCTATATTTATGAATGGTATTTTGTTTTCATTTTCCATACATCATGAAAAACAAATAGACAAATATTACAAAAGATAAATAAATGTTGTCAATAATAAAAATCAGCACTTTCGACCCTGTAAAAAATCATTTAATCATCTTTTTAGACCCTAATTTTATGGGCATGATCAGCACTTTCGCCATACATAGAAGTCTGAAAAGCCTGAATCTCCACTTGGGTTTACAAGGGTCAATCTGCCTCATCCAATAATTACTCGTCGATCTGCCTCAAGCTCTTCAAGAACAGTGAATAATATGTAATTTACAGTGGTGAATACCAATTGCGTGAAGCTTTAAGGGAAAATGAGCTGAGCTGGCAGAGCTGTGTGTGACAACTAACCCTGGTCTGATAATCATCTTGGAAGCAAACTTGATAAGTCGATAAATCTATCTGAATTCTCTCCAAAGAATTGTGATACATCAATATCCCAGCGCGATCAGTTCATGGTGGAGGCGGTTGAGTTGCAACTTAATTAAAGCAATTGCAAGTGATGCATGAAAGATTGCGTGTGGCCGTATGGCCCTGATAAAATCTAGTCCCATGTAGTCTGTACACTACATTACCCGGCATAGGCAGATCCAGGGGGGGGGGGCGCAGGGGGCGCGCGACCCCCCCCTTTCCCACCAAAATACATGTACTTCATTTTCTTAGGGTTTTTCATGAAATCCCGTAAATGCGCCCCCTCTTTTCCTTAAGTGCGCCCCCCTTTTCCGAAAACCTGGATCTGCCTATGACCCGGGGCCCTCCAAGTGCAAGTGGCAATAGTCACACTTTTACTTACTAATTTCCAGAAGGCACTAATGAAACCGAATCTTTTGCATTAGGAATACCCTCCATATTTCCTTTACCATGCAAATGCAATCGCTTACCTTGGGTGATGCAAATCGACTCACTGGCTAGTCCCCACAACCAACATGGCGTCGTCCGGTCGAGGTGTCGACAGAGTTTTAGCTAAATTAGCTAAAAGTGTAGCGGAAGGAAAATATTATGAGGCTCATCAAATGTACAGAACGTTGTACTTTAGGTATGCTGCATTAGAAACCACTTATATAAGATTTTTTAATTTATATATTTAAAGTTTACTGACTAAAGAGCTCCTAATTTGTGGTTTTTCTGCATGTCCTGTCATCTGTCAATATTCTTCAAGTCACGTTAGTGGATACCTACCTCCACTGGGATTATTAGCCTATGTGATATGTGGTCTTACGGAACATGAGATACATTTTAATAAATTGCTGGTCTTATTGTATCAGCCCAGGTAAATTAGGCTAACAAGATTCTTGCTCTCATCTCCAGACATTTGACAGCCTTGATAAAGACGTACACCCTCACATGTTTAGATTACCAGTCGCTAAAACCGGCCATGTACGTCGGTGAATTTACGTTTGATGTGAAAATTTAGTGATTTCTACAACGGGGAGTTCACGTCATACGTAAGATTCACTGATTGTGTGAATGGCCGAACTGTGCAATTGATGTTCTTAATAAAACTTAGTTCATCTTCACCTAGAAAAATGTAATCCCATAGTATACCTCCAGTATCAAAAATAGGTCAAGCTTGTTGAGTCTGTGGAAAGAATGGCAACAGAATTTGTGATTCGCGCGCCACTTCATCAACATACGTCAACAGATCGTCACATCACTAAAATGTATGTGACGACCTGGTAAGTTGCTAACGTATATGGAGGTGGCAATGCGCGCATATACCAGGAATGAACGATCTGGACTACCACGTAGACTTGAGACACTGAAACTCCCTTAACTAGTCTATTGGCGAAAGAGAGAGGACATGATTGAATTATTTAAATACATGCATGGTATTTATACGGTTCCAACCTCTCCATTTGAGATGGATTGAGGCAGTTTCAGAGGCTACAGTTACAAAACTGCTAAAATAAGATACAAGAGCAATCTACATCAGAATTTCTTTTCAAATAGGGTTGTTAATTCATGGGACAGGTTCCCTGTAGACGTAGTTTTGTGTAAAGCTTTAAATGCATTCAAAATCAGTTCGGATAAGCATTGGTTCAACGTTCAATATATAGCTGAATCTTCCATTTCCTACTTCATGCATGACTTATAAAATGTATTAAGAAAGTGTTCAGACAACCTAGTGAAGACTGGTCAACAGGTTTCTAACCTACAACAGATCGAACAGGATGTATCTATGTATGTATTATGAAGGGTGCCGTGTAAAGTTAAATTCTTTCTCTTTGGGCCCAAACACTTGAAATGATTTCCCAGGGTGAGATTTCATGTCCTCAAGTTCTTTTTGTAACACTCTATGAAAAAATAACTGAATAACTATGTTTTAAATATCATGTTACTTTTTTTACAGATATGTTGGGCAGAAAAAGTATACCGAGGCGATAGATTTACTATATAATGGATCTGTTACCTTATTGAAACACAACCAGCACGGTAGTGGTGCTGACCTTGCCCTGCTTCTGGTGGATGTTTTGAAAAAGGCTTCTGCTACAATTAATGATACCATCATTGGTAGGTTTGGTTGATATTGTAATGCTATTCGTTGCATGAAGAATGTGTTTGAAGTTGAATCAATAAGAAAACAATTTAAAATGTGCGTGTCGGAATGACGTTGTGAGCATCTACCGAATATATTATTATGAAGAATTAACTTTTGGTAGACTGAAAAAAAGTTAGGAAAGAACTTATTGCTGACAATTCATTGATGTACAAGTACATATATGTTGCAAGTATATTTTCCTTTTTAGATCGACTTAGTACAATCCATGAATTAATTAGTCATGATCATGTGGAACGTCCAAATTTCCTGCATCAAGCAATTACATGGTCTGCTCAGGGAGAAGATAAGTCTGGTCATCCGTTGCTTCACGCAAAGCTAGCGCATACATTTTGGAAAGGTAATAAGCTATCAAAATTTTAGAAAGGAACTTAAAGAATGCCATATTTCACTATAAGCGATCAAAATTTGCTATAAACTTTTAATTTACTTACATGTGTATAAGTGGATACTGAGTTACTTATGATACTGCAAAGAAGTTTTGAGTTCGTAGTGAAATATCGGACGAGACAATGATTGTATAACAGAAAAAATGTGTTACTTATTAACAAATGTAACGTTTCACACTGTAGAGAAATCATACAGGGAATCAAGATATCATTTTCTGCGGTCTAAAGATGGAGAAGGCTGTGCCATAATGCTTATAGAGTATCACATCACTGCAGGCTTCCCGTCAGAAGTGGACCTTTTCATTGCACAGACTGTGTTCCAGTAAGTCATTAGTACATGTATTGAAATTTGGGGATAATGTTTTAGGGCATGATGTATATGCATTATATTTTTTACTGTAGATATTATTTTAGTGTTGCTATTCTCAAATATAATGTACATTGAGGATTAGGAGCATTCAAAAAAAGTGGAAGAGATACACAGATTTTTTGTTTCTTTAGATATTTGTGCCTTAGCAATAAAGTGACTGCTGAGCGCTGTCTAAGTAGTTATACCCAGCACCACCCTCAAGTGGAGACGGGGCCCCCCTACATCAGACCTCTGTTGAACTTCTTGTGGCTGTTAATGCTTGCTATAGAAGGGTATGTTCTAAATCTATGTCAAAGTCATATAAGAAGTGTTATTTTTGATGATTAGTGGATACATTTATTATTGAATGATACAGATATTCTAATGGTATGTACATGTACCTGGGATTTGCATCTAGTATATTAGTTATTAAATCCTAGGTAGATTTTATGATTCAGAATGAATAAAAAAGACTTAGAAGTGGATTATCTTTCAAGAATCCTGTTTTACTTTTAAGATAATTAGGTTGACAGTTGCAAAGGGATAAGTCTCTGACAGAATATTTGACAAGCATTTTGTATGAATTTTCCTATTTAGCCCCATAGTAATTTTCTGACCTTTGTATGTTACAAACGCTATTAATAATCATGATGTTTGCTATATAGGTAAGGAAGTAGGAAATGCTTGTCTGATGTTTATGAAACTGTCACAGATGTTTTTTTGAATATTTGAAAAGTTTACTGGTGTTACATCTAAACCTATCAGGATCAGGCACTCATTGCGCGTATTGACCAGAAAAACTTGTAGAGGACGAGTAAATTATTTTAGCAGCTCCCGAGTTACTTGTCATTTGATGAGTAGCAAATTCTGGTCTATTTTGCATACATGTATAGAATTTGTGCAAGGAGGATGATTACATGTTTGGAGGGCGGGTTGTTTGAGTGGTACACGTCCTGCTGTCCTCTTAATCAGAACCCTGTCTATTCATACTTGTAAAATGAACTTTGATAAGACTTTAAAAAGTGAACATTTAGAAAAATTATTCATCTGTTCTATTTACATTTTGTAGTGGAAAAGTTGCGGTTTTTACCATATTGTGTGAACAGTATGAGCCATCGTTACAGAGGGATTCTTCATATAAAGAGGTATCTATTGAAGCCAATGTTCTTATTTATGCATAAAATTCTTTATGTATATTAATGTGGTATCATTGAATACTGAGGTTTAATAAAAAATTATGAATTAGATGTTTTTTTTTATTTCTGTCATATCTATAGTTCTAGATCTATGTAATATTTTAAAACTCAGGGAATTAAACTGAAATAAAAAAAACTTCAAAAGTGTTAGCATCTAAATTACAGATGGAATCATTGGATAAATGCATTAAATGTTAATAATTGATTGCAATTGAATGTATACTTTATAAGAGAATAGTGATCTTAACAATCTGTTTTGTTCAGGATTTATTCTCATCTTTTATATTTTAGACTCTAAAGTTACTATATATTTGAATAATCATATTTCAGTATCTTGACCGTATCGGTCAATTATTTTTTGGTGTTCCTCCACCTCCACAACAATCTCAACATGGCTTATTTGGTTTGTATTATATTTTTTTTTTCTAACGTGAGCAATAAATACTGTTGTGATATTTAGCTAACTGCCATATACGAACCTTAAGACCAAGTTCGGTTTGAGCCCTATAGGCCTTTTTACGAGAATAGATGGTACAGTCGAACCTCCAATTAGGACCACCTCTATGTTAAGACCACCTCTATATTAGGACCACTTTTTGCGGTCCCGAATGTTCCCCTTATATATCATTAGTAATGTAAACCTCTATATTAAAACCACTTCTCAAGTAAGACCAACCTCTCCATTAAGACCACTTTTTGCTGTCCCAAGTGTTGAAATTACCTCTCAATGCGACCACACAGGTTTCATTGTCTTATCATTCTACAGAAGAGCTCCATGAAAGGTCAGTCAGAGTTGATTATGTAATATTTCCTGTTGACTCTCATTGTATTTAAGAATTATACTTAACATTGTTTGCTTTTAGTTAATGATGACCATTTCAATTTGATAGATGATTGTAAGAGGTATCTCCAGGGGGTTAAATATTTAATCATAACTATGACTAATTGATGATTAAGTTCTGTGTTGCTAGATAACTAACATTGTGTTAGTGACACAGAAACTGTCATATTCACCTGGCACTTGCGAGGTGAATATGACAGTTTCTGTGTCACGAACACAATGTTAGTTATCTAGCATGACGAATCCAGAAGCTATAAGAATTCTTAATGATAAGTTCTGTGTTGTTGTTTTTTTTTCTTGTGTTTGAAATCTTATCAAGTTTTTAGTGTATCAAAGACACTGATGATTATTATGGAACTTTGTGTGATGCTTTCCTAAATTCTATTGATGAAGAACAAAGAGATGTTTTATAAAAGCCCAGAACTAAACTTTTTTCATTCTTTGTCTGTAGCTCAACATCCAGTAGATAAATCTCTTCAAGTTTATATAAAGCAATAGTCAAAATGTCTAAACCGAAACATTAAGAGCTGCCACTTGATATAAAAATATAAGTGTACTTTCCAATCTTATACTCTTATAACAGATATTAATTACACAAAATCCAAGTAATGCATTTCATACATTGCTTTTACATGCTAGCATACATGATGAAAAAATTGTTCTGTCAAATATGGTGAACCTCTATATTGAGACCACCTCTCTATTAGGACCACTTGAGGCCGGTCCCGTGGGTGGTCCTAATAGAGACGTTCCACTGATATCTATAAGAAAGTTTACCGAAGTTGCCTTCCCTAGGAACTGATATACTAGTACATTGAACTCTCAGCCTGTTATTATGATTGTGACTATTGACAATGAATGAAAATTGATCTTTGAGATAAGAAGGTTCATGATTATTTATTTTATTATGCCACTAAATTTATAGGAAAATGGACTGATCCGACTTTACATCTAAGATACAATGTATATGGATTTGTGGGTGGAGCTTGGATCGGTCCATTGCATATTTATAGTTAATATTTTGTTGCAACATGATGTTTATGATTTTTTAGGTAACTTGATGTCCAGTCTGTTCAATATGGGAGATGATGATTATGAAGATGAGGGTGACAATGATGACTACGAACAATCGCCAGCGGTAGAATTGGATTAATACTTTTTTTCTAAACTTTTCTCTAGCTTTGGAGGTACTGTTCATATGCAAGATGTGTGGATTTTCAGGATGATATGTCATAATGTTTTCAAAAACTATGTTTCATTAGGGTTTGAGAATACTCAGAATGCCTGCGTGTTGTATATTCATATGTATAGAAATGTGTTATTTTACTTTCATATGTTTACCGGTAATATCAGCTAGTCTGCAATGAGTGCTCTTTGGATCAATCTTTTCCTGACTTGATAACACAACAAAATGTACAGTAATGTAATTGTATTTGGAATTACACTTGATCATGATTAAATGATTAGGATAGTTCAATTTTGGTTTCAGTCATATAATAAGTCAGAATAAGTCTTAAATAATTTTAGAATCATATTTGGTAAAACGCCATATATGCCAGTGAGAAGAAAATTTCCAGGGTAAGTGTGTTCCATTGTAAGTTGTGGAAAGGACATGAGCACATTTTAGTTGTTTGATGACATTTGTTTTAAAAATGTACTAAATTTTTAAAATTATTCTCTACTATTGAGACATTAGATGTTCAGTGATTTGTTGTGTTTTATGTGAAGTGAAACACTATGTGATATAACCATATTGTTTTTTGTAGTAATAGATTGTCACTTGCATTGAGTGAAATAGATTAAAAAGTCAAAATTTCATGATTTAATTTAATTTAATAATTTAATACTACAGGAGACATAGCTGTTGGCTCAGTGTGAACTATATAAATCCAAATATTATTACCTAAAAGAAATTCTACAGTTTTTGTATGTTTGGCACTGATATGAGTTCTGTATGCAACATTTGCTTGATTTGTAGATTAAATATTTATATAATATTTTTTTTCAATAAGGGATGGTTTGATGATATCCTAGAAAACTGCTTTTTTATGTATTTATTTATCTTCATTATCTCTACCATTATTGGAAAAAATAATTTGTTAGGTTAGTTGGGTTGGTAGGATGACGATTAATCATGTTAAGTAAATTGAGCCATACATTTCACAGAACTTTATATAAAATTTAGATGGCAGATACAGGGGTGAGGGGCCCGGGAACCTGCTCTTCTGATCTAAATTTTCAAAATTTTGACTAGGACCTGGAACTGCTGAATTTTTGGTTGCATGCAATTGTTTTTTTGAAAATATCTCCCCTTAGATCACTATTTGCAGCACGAACATGTTGCCTATTACATATTGAATTTAATATGGAAATTTGTTTCGAAATCGCCGTCTGCGGCAAAAAAGTGGTCTAGAGGTGAGTATTTTAAATCAATAATTACATTACTAAAAATGTTACCATTTTGTGTGCGTTTTGGAGAAATGACCTGAAGAGATGCATAAGTCCCCTCCCCCCCACCCTTCCTCAAAATCCTATATCTGCCACTGGCTAAAGGCGAAGCACATCATCTAAACCCTGGTAATGACTGTGAATGTCATAGCCAGTAATATGGGGTGTTGGTGATTTTAACTTAAGGATTTATGTAGTTGACAGGACAACAAAATAATCATGTGTTTAATAACAAGGATGGCTCCTTAAGTATTGTTGAATAAAAAAATCTACGTTTTAAAAATGTTACCGATTGCTTGTTTTCACAAAAAAAAAAAAAAAATCATTGATGTATTATTATTTAGAAGAGAAGTATTTATTTCTATGCAAATTTATGTAAGCATTATTTTGTAAGTGTTGGTAAGTGTTATTGTTTTCTTTGGTTTTTAGTATCCCCAATATTACTTGAGATGTTTTTTTTAAAGAAAATTTGTTGCAACATGGTTGTGTTTTTTCTTAGATTAATCATCAACTTTATTGTTCAATAGAATAATTTGTGATGCCATATTTTTATTTAAAGATGAACTGTTGATATTTGAACAATGCAGATAGACCAAGCATCTTGTGGTAGTAGTTTGGACATGGCTAGGTGAAATGAACAATGCACTAGATGATAAGTGAACTTCAAAACCAAATTTTGAACCCTAAATTGTTGATAGATATCAACAATTAGATTTCTACAGTAATAATAAATATTTGAAGATTAAGTTTATTATTTCTTGACTCCTTAAGTTTGATTAAAAAATTGTAATTGTGTATATTATCTATTTATCATATGCATCTATCTGAAGGAGGCTGATTGCCGTGTAAATCAAAATTAAAAGTATGTGATGCTACACTGTTGGGGGCATGGCTGTGGTTATGAATTACAGATGCCTCGTTTTATCCCGTTCAAATGTGTGCTTCCTGTCTAAACAATATGTTCACCCACCATTTTACAGATTCGTTATATTGACGACACCGGAAGCATGTTTTTTACAGTGTAAAACTACATTTATTTAATATTTTTCAATATTATAGTTAAAATCAAATAGTGTTTGCAAACATGTCTCGAATAATTATAAAAAACCTGCCGAAAGGAATGAAAGAAGACCGGTTACGGGAGCTGTTTGAATCCCATGGTCGTATTACAGACTGTTCTTTGAAATTCACTAGGGAAGGTGTGTTCAGAAAGTTTGCTTTCATTGGATATCAGACTCCGGTTGAGGCAGAGAAAGCCGTCAAGAAATTTTCAAATTCTTATATAGACACGAGTAAAATTGTCGTAGAAATCGCCAAAGATTTAGGCGATGAGACTAAAAGTAGAGCATGGAGCAAATATTCCAAAGATAGCTCTGCTTACCAAAAATTGCATGGTAAAAGCAAAGCAGATATAGGTTCAAATTCGAATAAAGAAGAGAGTAAAGGGAAACGTGATTTTATGGGAGAGATGCTAGGCGATTTGAAAGATGATCCTCAGTTTCTTGAGTTTTTAGAGGTTCACAAAAGCAGGATTAATAAGACTACATGGTCAAATGATGCTATCATTGCAGAATTCAAGCAATCAAAAAAGAGTGTCGAGACTGATAATGAGATTATAAGTACGAGCAAAGCTGAGGTGAACAAAGGCAATGATAGTGATTACTCTAGTGATTTTGAAGGCTTGGAGCAATCTACCCCACCTGTAGGTAAAAATAACACAATTTCTGATTTAGATTATTTGAAGTCCAAGACTGTGAAGTCAAACTTGGCTAGTGATAGTGATGATTCTGATGAATCAAGTTCGTCTGACCGTGAAGAAATTAATGAATCAAAATTAGAAGCTAATCTTAAGACCATTGATTCAGAGGAAAATGATTATGAAAAGACAGCAAATGCAAAATTTCGATATATGATAAAGGTGAGAGGGTTGCCAGCCAATGTCAAAGAAGCTCAATTAAAAGAATTTTTCAAGCCAATACATTTATTTAACATAAAAATACCAAAAATAATTAAAAGTAAACAAGGCACATGTATGGCAACAGTCGAAGTTCAAAATGAGGAGGACCAAGAACAAGCAATGATGAAAAATAAAAACTTTATTGGGCCAAAGAAGGTGTTTCTTCATAAAAGTAGAGAAGAAGTAAAAAGTGAATCAAAATTGGCACCGAAATCATGGGAGATAAAATTAGCTCAACAACATGATGATGAAGATACCGAACCAATTGCGGAGTCTGGTCGCCTGTATGTTAGAAACCTAGCATATTGTTGCAAGGAAGAAGACTTAGAAGAATTGTTCAGTGAGTTTGGTCCACTTTCTGAAATCAGTTTACCGGTAGACAATTTTACAAAGAAAGTTAAAGGTTTTGCATTTGTAACATTCATGATGCCAGAGCACGCGGTACAAGCATTTGCAAAGCTAGATGGAACAACATTTCAAGGAAGGCTTCTTCATATTTTGCCTGCCAAGATGAAGAAAGATGACAGTATGGAAATAACTGATGACATGTCTTTCAAAAAGAAAAAAGAAATAAAACAAAAAGCTCAAGCTGGCAGCTCTCATAATTGGAATGCACTTTTTCTAGGTGCAAATGCAGTAGCTGATGTAATGGCAGAGAAGTATGGTACAACTAAGTCTCAGCTTCTTGATGCAGGGCAAAGTCAATCCCTTGGTGTTCGAATGGCACTCGGAGAAACGCAAATAGTGTCAGAAACAAGGGATTTTCTGATGGAAAATGGGGTAGCGTTGGACTCGTTCAGCCAGCCATCAGCAGCCAGAAGCAAAACTGTAATATTGGTGAAAAACTTACCATCTAATACATCTGTTATTCAGTTACAAACAGTGTTTGAAAAATATGGAACTGTTGGGCGAGTGGTTCTACCTCCCTCCGGTATTTCTGCTCTCGTTGAATTTATGGAAGCTGCTGAAGCAAAGAAAGCGTTTACAAATCTTGCATATACCAAGTTTGAACATGTGCCTTTATATTTGGAATGGGCCCCAATGGATGTTTTTGGAAATAGTAGTAAAGAAAAAGTAAAAGAAAGTAGTAAAGAAAAAGTAAAAGAAGAACAGGATAAACTTGACAAAGAAGCTACTAGCGATGATGATGAAGATGAACAGCCGGAATCTGGAAGTTGTATTTTTTGTTAAAATCTAAATTTTGATACAACTGACAAATCGCTATGTGATCATTTCAAATCAATTGGAAAAATTGAATCTGTAAATGTTGCAAAAAAGAAAGATTTGAAAAAGCCTGGAAATTTTCTTTCAATGGGTTATGGTTTTGTTACGTTTTACAGAAAAGAGGCTGCAGAAAAAGCAATAAAGACATTGCAACATTCAAAATTAGATGATCATCAAATAGAACTGAAAATATCAAATAGAGATGCTGTTAGTAAGTCTCCTGTGGATATTCGGAAAAAACAAGTAAAAAAGAAGCAAAAATCAACAAAGATATTAGTCAGAAATATACCATTTGAAGCAAAGACTAAAGAAATTCAAGAATTGTTTGTTGTGTTTGGTGAATTAAAAACTGTTCGTTTGCCTAAAAAGATGAGTGGAACTGGAAGCCACCGTGGATTTGCATTTGTAGATTTTTTGAGCAGGCAAGATGCCAAAAGAGCATTTAATGCATTGTGTCATAGTACTCATTTGTATGGTAGACGCTTGGTGTTGGAGTGGGCAGATACAGAGGATACTGTTGATAAACTTAGAAAAAAGACTGCAGAACATTTTCATGACGAGGGACCAAGTAAAAAGTTCAAAAAGTCTCATTTGGTGGAAGAATTAAAAAAATCAGTTGTTAAAACCGAAGATGACTAATGTTACTTTATTGCTTATTATTTGTTCATTTGTTAGGTTTATACAGGACACCTCAGTTAAAAAATGATTGTGATATTTTCAAATGTTATTTTTCCTTTAGTTATTTAGAATCCAATTACAGTAAATAACCTGAACAAAGGAAGAGTATATAAAGGAAAAACTAAATAAAGGCAACTTTTTCTCATGCATAAGCTTATAATAATGTAAGTAAATGATGTAGTAAACAAGGGAAACCTTCTACAACGGAAAGTTTTGTGACTGCAAATGGGTTTCTGTTGTTGAGGACATTCACTGTATTGAATAATGTTTTACAGTTTCTATCACTTTTGCTGATTTAAATATTTGTTCTGAATGCTTCAGGCTATATCATTGTTGAAATTTGATTAGAATTTGATTGAATAGTACTACATGTACCTCACTTGGAGCAGAATTATTAGGGAAAAAAAATTGTCTGTGAAACTAATTTTTTTGCATGATTTTGTTATGAAGCAATTAGTGAAAATGTGACTACTTTGTCATGCATTTTACGCAAGTTTTACGCAAGAAAAAATTCCCAATCATCGAA
>CM032669.1:30894540-30899540 GCA_019095985.1 Streblospio benedicti | reverse complement strand
CAGTTTCAATTCTTTATTTATTTTATTTCAACTCTAGAATCGGTGAAAAGAATGATGTTATTGGTACCCTAGACTCCTTGCCCGAGAGAGGGTATTGACAAAACAGTTAATCAGCATCGTAAAGCAATGATAGATTTCTTGCATGAAGCAAAATGTTGTGTGTTGAATGGTGGCTTAAACAAAGGCTTTGATGAATATACTTGTAGAACACCTAGAGGTTTATCAGTCGTTGATTATTTTGTTGTTCCTCATGAGATATACGATCAATGTAAAAACTTAGACATAGTGTCTTGCATAGACGTTATTGATACATTTGATCTGAAACACTTGTTAAACGACCATTCTAAAGCTCCTGATCATGCTTTAATTTCTTGCCAGTTACTCATTAGTGTCAACAGGAATCCTGTATTGCATATAGACAATCCGTTAAATAATCAACCAGTAAATAGGAGATACAAATTTAATAAAATTAACAATGATTTTATGAAGTCAGAACTTTGTAGAAATAGCTTTATTAAGATAATTGAAGCAATAGAATGTAACCGTGAAAGACAAGAGGACATCGATGGTAGCTATAGCTGTCTCATATGAGAGGTGGTGTAACAAATGTTGTTAGGGGGGAGTCTTGTATAAGCGGGGGCAGTGTCATGACCAAATAGTAGCAAAAGGAACCCCCCTGTAATATAAGTTGGACTGGGTTAAGGGGGCAGTTACACGCCTTGATGAGGGCTTTGTTGTTCTCTTTACTATGACCACTGTAGGAGGGGAACAGTACTCTTTGACTGGTTATGAGCCGAATATCGGCAGTTCTCTCTTAGACGCTGGATGGGCAGCAAGTAGGGTTGTCGACCTATTCCTCGGAATAGGCCCTCATTCACTTGTCTCTCAATGTTGGCCGGTGGCCTTTCCTTCCTCTCGTGGTCTACCCGCGTGATCGTGTGTAGGGGGACGCCTGAAGCACGAGCGTGTCAGCACTGGTGCGGTCCTTCCCGTGAGGAGGCCTCTCGTGAAACCCAGGGGTGAACACCGTCTTGGCAGTAGGTAACCGGAACCTAGGCCGGGCGCACGTGGAGAACTAGTACACAACGAGGAGTCAGCTAGAGAACGCAAGACCTCCCGGGGCCGGAAGTGGGCTCTGCCCGCGAACGTCATGACGGGGCCGACGAAGTCAAGAAGCAGGCGGTGATCGGACAAGGCCGACAATAGCGTATATTGTCAATTTCTTCACAGTTGCATTATGTACAATCATTGGTGACTGGGAAACCGGGTGTTCAGATGATAAAAATACTCTACATTTGGCATATAAAGCGACGTTTTTGTTTTTAATTTCAATATATCAAAAAGACAAATTTAAAAGATTGCCACTGATCATAGCCCTATCGACTAATAGCGAGAAATTTGCAAATTATTATAACTTTTTCCCGTCAACTAAGTACACGGGGTACATGTATATAGGATTTGTTGACAGTTGAAAATAAAAGGTGTTGTCCAAATAGAGAGGTTCTTCTTAACCAATGTTTGTGTAATTGGGGGGCGGGGGGGGGTTCTACAGTTTTTTCTAGTTATTCAATAGACTGCAGCAGGCACATGTTTGCAAAACGTGTAGGTCAGAACCGCAACAACGAACGCCGTGTATTGTCTAATTACGCATTGAAGCACTATCGTCGCTAGAAATAAAGACCACGCATTGCAAAGCTTACAATCTAGGCTACAATTTGGTGAAACCAGAATGCAATAGTGCAAATATTAACGAAGTTACGAGGAAAATGGCTGACGGGACCCGTGAAAAAACGTGTAGGTCAGACCCGGCAACAATGAGGGCGGTAATTGTCTAATTACACATTGAAGCACTATCGTCGCTAGAAATAAAAGACCACTCGTTGAAAAGCTTACAATCTAGGCTACAATTTTGTGAAAACTAGAATGCTTAAGTGCAAAATATTAACGAAGTTACGAGGAAAATGGCTGACGGGACCCGATATTATAGAACAAGATGCCAAACTCCAGCAAGCCTAATGGAAAATGTGTGCTGCAGCACAGCAGCGCCCCTAGTGGACAGTGTTTTCAATACAGTTCCAAGCATAGACTTGCAATGGTATATTCATTAATTTTACTGAAGAAAATCATTTTAATAGTGCTTAATGAAGTTGCTATTTTCTGCAATTTTGTACAATATATGGTATTAGCCTGTGTTATTATCATCATTATTCTCACTCTTTGTCTTAAATATATTTAAAGTCTGTTTAATGTCAATGTATCCGAGCACTACAGTCACTACACGTACATGTAAATTGAACAGTGGTTTCTTCAAAAAGTCTTACAAATATGTATCATATTAAACTAGCAGATTAATTTATACATATAAAAATATAGAGTTCCACATAATTGGTTATTTCACTGCCAGATATTAAAATTTATTCAATTTAGATGGTTTGATGAATGGAAATGGGAAGATTTATGAGTGTTAACAATAATATGAAGCCTAGATCTACAAATAACAACTGTTGTCTATTCATTAGTACGACAAACGAACTTTATATAAAACTGGGATATTGATAGGACTTACATGTAGATCTATAAGGAATATAAGTTAAATATATAGTTTAGATGGTGCACATTTATGCGGAATACAGTCAAAGGAATAGAGGATCTAAATCTAGGTTCATATCAATATTATTAGCTCTGTAATAGCTTGTAAAGGTTGCTAACTAGATCTGCTAGACAGTCACACTGAAGTGCATGAAGTACAATTAACTAGATGTCACCATCTACCAAGTCTAAGATAACATACAATAATGTTGAAGATAATATAGGCCATCTAATTGCATCTTATTGCTTTTGCCTATGTTAACTTTGTTATAATGTAGTTGCTAACTTATGTCCCTTCAGACCCTTGAATGCTTGTACATCATTCTCTAATATGAGAAGGTTCTATAATAAATAAGAATATGTCAAAAGCACTTCCATTCATCAACCCATCTAAATTGAATAAATTTCAATATCTGGCAGTGAAATAACCAATCATGTGCAGCTCTATATTTTTTATATGTATGAATTCATCCGCTAGTTTAATGATACATATTTTTTTCTCATCCAGATGTAAAAGATGGGTTATAAACTGCAGAAGAGAAGACTTGTTGAAGAAACATGTAGAATGATTTCACAGGAATGCAAGATTATGTCTAGACCATTTTGAACGTATTAGTCATACATGTAGGCATACTTAGTCAGGAAACTTATATGGACTAAACCTTTATGAATGGACTAAACCTTTATGAATCTTATAAGATTGCAATATCATGTAGATGTATAGACAATAAAATCACTTTGAACATAGTGCTACTTGTGTTTTAATTAGCTTTTTTCCTCTTTCTTTTTAAATTATAAGCCCATTGAAATTTTAGCTAAAGATCTGTAATGCAGCTAATTCACCATTGCTCAATTTACATGTAGTGCTCCGATACATTGACATTAAACAAACTTTAAATATATCTAAGACAAAGAGTGAGAATAATGATGATGATAACACAGGCTAATACCATATAAACTGTATAAAATTGAAGAAAATAGCAACTTCATTAAGCACTATTAAAATGATTTTCTTCAGTAAAATTAATGAATGTACCATTGCAAGTCTATGCTTGGAACTGTATTGAAAACACTGGCCACTAGGGGCGCTGCTGTATTATTGATCACCATTGCAGCTGCTGAGTTTGGCATCTTGTTCTATAATATCTTTGCCGCACCAACACGTTAGTTAAGAATTTTACCACTGGAGGGCGCCATTGAGTTGCACTATTACTGTGGTGATGAAAAATAGCGCTATTGCCGCTGGAGATAGAAGGATTTGGAGGAAGAAAATTCTTAAAATGTCCCTGTTTTTATTTTGGTATAAGAGTACATTCATTTTTCCCTTTTTAAAAAAAAAACTGTACAACACTTTAAAGGTTGGAATGGAATTTGGTTTATGGATCCTACAAAAGATCATACAAATACAATGAAAAATTCAGTCAATGTTAATTTGTCTGTACAGAAATTATATAAGCGCTCTATACGTGGCTTTACATTCTATACTTAAATTGTACATCCATCTAAAGCACCAAACGTTTTTATGCTGGCTATACATTTGTTTAGAGATGTTTATTTACAGAGTTAAGCCCTCACGTTGTAATTGATCCGTCTGTATCCCATTAAGACGATTTTGATTGGTCTAGAGTTCTAAACAAATTTTACCACGTTCCCCGCCATTTTTCAGACCAGTTTGAGTTGAGATGATGGGGGTTACACGAGTATTCTTTTTTTCACTATTACTGGCTGTGCTGTCACGTGTTTCATCATCATGCCCCAACGGATGTGAGTGTACGTCTAGAGCATGGAGATGTGATGGGGCGTTTTTTCGCGAATTACCAAAAGTGGATAATGGTGTAGAATTTCTATCCATACGCAACAGTTTTATAAGTTATGTGAATAATGCGGATATTGAGCGTGTTGGAGGGGTTAGCATCGTGGACATTCTGGAACAGCGGGGTGCTGCCAGCTGTGTAGCGGATCTAAGGACAATCAAGACTGACATAAAAGTGCTGGGACTATGTGAGGTGAGCTTATTTGAGTATTAAAAGTACTCGAGTATTAAATCGTGTGATGAAATGGTCGCATATTCTTACGGTAATGTTCACATTTAAAACCGTCTCATATTATCTCTAATGCTAAACGAGGACGCGTTTTGGGTGGATAAAGTTTGCCAATATAACCGTCTATAATTACAACGTAATACCTGTATACATGTTTAAAGTGAATTCAAGCCTGATTGCAGAGATTGCCAATCACATGTTATTCATAATTTGCACAATTATGCATAATTTTTGCATAATTTATGCGTAAATGGCAAAGATTTGATAGAAAGCCCAATATGGCCACTGACATGCATCTATAATAGGATGTTATGGTTTAATTGCACCCTATATGGTAGGCAAGTGAATTCAAGCCTGATTGCAGAGATT
>CM032669.1:30878593-30894440 GCA_019095985.1 Streblospio benedicti | reverse complement strand
GTGGGTGTGTATATACGCAGTATTGTTTACCTTTATTTTGTCGTATATGTTACCTACCTAGTTATATGTTATATTTAAATGGTGACATTATAAGCCCACAGGGCTGGGCCATAATATAATAGGTATGTAATACTTAATTGGATAAATTGTATATGGCAATGTCACAATAATAAACTTATTAAAACCTAAAACCTATTTAGAGAGTGTACCAAGTCAAACATTGAATATAACAAAATAGATACATTTAAAAAAAAAAAAAACTTTATCTGCACTAACATTACTGATATTGTGACTTATTAATTTGAATGGTACATCTTGAAAGTGGATTAAAAAAATCTGAAAAAAAAAATAGTCCGGCTGAGTACAAGCATGATAACCATAGTATCACCCCTCTTCGAAGAGGGGTGATAACAGTCTCGGGGTTATCAGATACTTGTGGAGCATGATAACCATTGAAATTACATGAAAAAGAATGATAAAAGTAATACATGCACACATGCACACATGCATACATGCACATTCTAACACACAACCTCCACCCCAGATTTGACCAGATATCCAGCGGAGAGCACTGCTCACAGTGCAATAAACCATCTAAATGATACTCATGTAGAGCTCAGCTTAGCTATGGTTTTGTCATGTTCTGTGGGGTCATAACTAGAGATAATGCTATAGATGCTATAGATTTAGCATTGGATATGGCCAAGTTCAATCTATTTACGAAAGTTGGATCATCTAGCATATTGATTGCATATAATTTTCATTCTTTCTCCAAGTCTATATGGCTATCACATAGCCTCTGCCGGGACTTGAACCCTGGACCACTACTCCGCACCACTGTGGTACCTATTCACCAAGCACCTAAGGCAGACGCATATCCTGACCCAACTAAAAAGATTTTAAGAATCCTCTAAATTCACTATTTACAGCCAGTCAGTTAATTTCCAATATATCTATATGAACCAAAAGTCAATGTGCACGCGTGTAATACACTTCAGTGAACACTGCTGCATGTACTATAAGACAGTGTAAGCTTTTGGACTCCTCGGATGCAGGCTCATCATGCTGGGTGCTGGGCACGGTTCACACAGTTCGTTTTTTACATTTTCCGGGCATTGGAGAGTGTTTTAAATCTCTCTCACACAAAAATATCAATCAATCGCTTTCTCCTCTGATGTGCTTGATCTAAATCGGAAGTTGAAATGGAGAGAGTGGCAAGTCGGCTGCTATTTGTATGCGCGGTGCGAACGCTAAACAGCCGCGGTGCAAACGCCACACAGACGCCCATTTGCCATGATTGGTGCGCCAATTTCCCACTTGCTGTCTGCTAACTGTCTGTCGATCTTACGCTGGCCGTCTGCCAACCGTCTGCTTTTGTGTGCTGACTTGTTGCTTTCATTAGGGCCAAAAGGTGATATCTTTTGACAGATGGTTGGCGTACAGATTCGAATGCCTAGAAAATACTGGAAACTATGCGCTGAGCATCTGCTTTGGGCACCCAAATACGGTGGGACACCCCTTAACACATCATTGGATTTTTGTTCATGTAAAATCTTGTTCCTTGTTGAAACAAATTTGATTCAAACTGTGGTGTGCTAGTCAAACATTGATAAAGACAACAAAAGTAGATACAACAGAAAACAATAGAAGATGCAGAAGCTGTCATTCCTACATGCGTGTTATAATTAAGACGACGTGAGAAAGATGTGCATGGTCTAAAAATGCAGATCAGAATTAATTATGGCTGCTGCATCTATGGTAAAAAAAAATGATTCCCTGACTGCTATAAAACCTTTTCTGGGGCCTTCCCCTGGCACAGTTAAAACTTTTCTGGTTTTCCCCCTTGGCATATATAGGTGTTGAAACTTTCTGGTCCTCCCACCAATTTACCCTTTACCCCCCTCAACGCTACTTTATGAACACTCCCTAATCTGTTTACAAGGTAGTGATTGCTGAATTGCATATTAATGGCTTGAAATCTCTGTTCACATTGATTTTATGCGAATTATCACTATGAATTACCCTGTGGTATGAGATATAGAATAATCATTTTTGTACACGAAATTCCTATATAAAGTTGAGATATTTTTATTTGTATACCATTGAAAACTAGCACAGCTTTAAAATCTCTCTTTCAAAGGAATCATAATCATGTATATTAAAAAGTGGTTCCAGTCTTAATACAAGTAAGCAATATACACACACTGATACATATATAGATTTATCAGATATCATCTATACATGAAATGATTAACAAGTCTACTGTCATATAACATCACTGGTCATAATGCAAAAGGGCGTATACTGTGACCCTTGCTCAGTCACTGTTACTCGTCGTTTGTTACCTGCACCAATTTTGCTCATCAGCTGAGCAATTCATACTTGGCTTAATTCCTTATACATCAATACAGATCACTCTGAGAATACAAAGAAAAAAAATAAAGATGAAGATGCTAATGCCACACACGGATATTCATGAAGCAGGTGTGTCATAATATAATTGTACTTTCAAAATGTTTTCATCATTTTTAAATTAATCTTTACATTTTTACATATTGAAATATGAGATATGGATTTGAACTGTATGGTAGAAGTGGGAAAGATCATTTCAACTTTAAAAGATGTCTGTAGAGACAACGTGTCCATTTCTGGTTATGATAATAAAATAATTTGGGCTTCAATATTCAGGACTGTCAGGACCGTAACTTATCAAGTTTCCCTTTCAGCTTTTTCTGGTGATTATAACCTATCAAAGAAATTGCTGGAGACCAATAAACAGGTAAATCCTCAAAGTCGCGATTCATGATCATATTTGAATATTGAAGAAATACGTCAAAGTTTTCAGGTCAATATGCATGAATCAATGCCCTCATTTGGTGAATATTGTCCTCGCAAGCTCAGACAATATTCACCAAATGAGGGCATTGATTCATACATATTGGCCAAAAAAAAGACATATTCATTATACCGCAATTAACCTTCACAAACTTTTTTTTTTTTTTATTTGATAAAAAATGCTACACATTGACTACACCAAGTAACACAGAGCCATCAGGAGTCTGATCACCTGTGGCTGGTTTTGTATACATTATCTTGGATTTTACAATTGTTTAAGCTATTGCGATCACTGAAACTAATATCAGGCACTAGGTTTATCAAAGTGACAAAAACAGCACCAAATCTAAAAAAACAAAAAACAAAATCTATGATTTACGATGCCCCGTCAAGCTGTTACAAGTTCAGGTTTGATATCTGTAAATAATAAAACTGAGGTAATGCAACTACTTTCTATGTTGGCATAAAAATAAGACTTGCCCGTTGCTTACTCAGGAGGGCTTGTTGAAAGATGTGACCATCACTTCTACAATACAAAATTAATCTTTTTGAAAGTAAATAGTGTTTATGCTGTCACAAGAGTCGCAGTTTGCATGTACTATACTTTAACTTACAGAATGTGAATAAACTTAGTACAGAAAAACAAACACCTTTGCACAAAGCTGCTATGGCTGGCTGGCAAAAATGTGTGGATCTATTACTAGAGAGAGGAGCCAATGCCAATGTTAAAGACATCGCAGGTACATTTGATAAAATGGTTTGAAGTTTATTCATAATCTTTTATGATCACATGAATTTGAATACCTTAAATCTAGATTGTTTTGCGACTTTGCCCTTTTTTATCTTCACTTTTATTTAGTTGCCATTAAATCCTGTGTATCTCTGTTTTTGTACATTATACAGCCTCAGATCATTTATACAGTTAGCTATTCTATTGCACAAGCATGGCTAAATTTTGAAAATTGTGTATATCTAGTCTAGAACTAGACTACCATAGTTTCTTGATTACCTGCCTAGCCTCGACCAATCGCTAGTATTTGACTAAGCGCCGGGTACCATGTAGAGGATATATTACTTTCTTAGGCGCTGGTCTTGTTTAGTCGCCGGGTCAACATGTCTAGCATAGGCGTTTAAATGAGGGAGGCGTCTATTTGAAGGAGGAGTTAATGAAAGCAAAATGATTTGATCAACTTAAGTTAGACACACTTTTGGAAGCCACTGTACTTCACTACAGTGACTTCAAATAAGCACCGCCACTCACTCCCAAGTGTGTTTTTACAGGGATTAGTGTGTGACCCCATTTAATGTAATAAACATTAGTTCTTTTTGGTCATTGTATTAATATTCATGTTATTATGTAGATGGTCATATCCACAATATTCTTAGCTTTGAAATGATATGTTAACTGCCAAAATCGGGTTGGGAATAACAAAGTTACAATCAAAATACAACATCATAGGTAATAAACATATTAATCAACTTGGCGCTGGCTGCATTCTCTTTCATAAGTGCCAGGCTTGAACTGTCACCTGTCTTAAATAAGCGCAGGGTTCAGGGCATGTTTTAAATAAATAAGCGCCGGGGCGGCTATTCAAGAAACTATGGTAATTTTTTTCAATCCTAATTTTCGACCACTAATTACAATACTAATACAATGCTATCATACTATTCTTCTTACCATGCATTTTATTAAGAAAATATATTTATTCCAAAAATATATAAAACAGTCCAAACTATGTGTTGACGTATTGAATATTTTCAAGATCTTCATTCTTTTAAAGATACAAACAATAAAATATATAGTACCAGACTTACAACTAATAATAATTCTTAGCGTTCAGTGGCTTTTTTTCTGTGGTTTCATGAAAATGTATACCCTTAGTTTCCCTGTAATTATAGTATTGTGAACTCTGTCTATATAAATAGCATGTGTGTGAAAATCTTCCTTATTATCTTATAATTCTAATCTTTAATTGTTTCATAATAATGAAAGATTTGTATCATTTTAGGATGCACAGCTTTGCATTATGCAGCAAGTAATGGCTACGTAGAAATATGCCAATCTCTCATTGAAGAGGGCAATGCCAGTCTTGATGTGAAATCGAACAAAGGATATGACGCTCAAACTATGGCTCGAAACAGAGGACAAATGAGAACAGTAGCATATTTTAATGAATTAAGTAAGTTTTACGCTCTCTGAACGATGTAAATAATTTCAGAAATGTTTGTAATATTGATTTAAAGATTTAATTAAATTTGATTAATAATTGGTTTATCTCATTGCAAGGAGGAATCACATGTCTACTACTGCTGAAAGCAATGAATGATGTCTAAATGAACGAAATTAATATTCCACACTTTATAGTTTTTATCTTAGTCCATTCAATTTGAATATAACATTCATTGTCTACAAAAATTAAAAATCTTTTCCACCCTTCCCACCTAGCAAAATGTTTACAAGTAGATTATGAAATAATGAAAATAATCAAACGTTTCATGATATAAAGACACATGTATATCTTTTTTTTTTCAGACAACAAAATGAAAGGAAACAGTTGGCTGTAGATTATTGAATATATTTCATTGATTGCAAGGTGCTGAACATATAATAACAAAAAGTATTTCAATGTCAAAGTAAAATCAACCTGCCTTACAACCCATGTATATTATCATAATTTAATTTGATAGTATAATGGTATATTAATTAACTAATTACCATATCCAACCATCCAAGAGCCCATCTAGTACCATCATGTAAATAAAACCCAGTCTACACCGCTAAAACATCATGAAATTGTATCCGTCTTTGCGGCTTGGACGCGCTTAAAACCAAGATTCCATGAAAATCCGTCTAGTCTCAAGCAGTTGTGAATATTTATCATGTCAAGTCTTGGTCTTATGAAGTTTGAAGTAGTCTGATATAGTTGTGTTGGTTTAGACGGTTTTAGAGAGAAGACGGATCGTTGGGGCATAATCTAACCAATCATAGAGTAGCATTCAGTACAAAGATCTAGAGTGATACTCTATGTGCTTCTGTGGCCAAGTGGATAAGGAGTTGGACTCGTGACCAGAAGGTCGTGATTCCCGGTCGGGTCTTATGGTAAGTGTTGAGCAAACTTACCTCTAACAGGTTGCACACTGCTCCGTGGTACCTACATGTTAAATAGATACAGGTCAGTGATAAGCGTGCGCAAATAGCAGCAATACCATATGCAGCCAGTATGGTATGCTCCCCCGGGAGTTGAGAAAGATATATATCGGGAGTTGAGAAAGATATATATCGTGGGAAAATGATGCTACTGGCCTGGTGTAGATGTAAAGTCGCTAGAAAACGGCATGAGCTATTCATTGAGACTATAAACCAATACATTTACATTTATGTTACGAACATTTCGTATATTTACATAGATCTACATATTCGATTTTTGTGTGACTCTCTGAGGTGTGACTGCATTAAGATCTAAATAATGCAATCATGATGTCTCAGGTTCAAGAAAAACGTCTGCTTTTGCATCAACAGAAAAACAGCCCAAACTGCCAGATATTTCTTTTTTCTGTGAAAAATTGACATTTTCCTAGCTGTTTCGTTGATGAAACTACCACCTGCTATCACCTGCTCTTGTTGCTAGGATCCGAAAAGTACGCCACTAATCGTCAACAAGCTTTTGCGGCGCAGACAGGCACCGTGAAAGACAAAACGTCTTTATATTTTTTAATCAAACTGCTTAAGACTTTCGTCAGATGCAGATTGATGAAGTTTTAGCTGTGTAAACAAGTCTTAAAAGGCCCACCTCAAATTTTGGTCTAGTACAGAGTACTACAGACCATTGAAATTCCAATGTTAATACACATTTGGGTAAAAGCCTATACCCTGAATTGACAACTTTTTAACCTAACACCTCATGGGCATTTGAATGGTTGCATATGGTACTATTGGTTTATTATGAAAAAGAAATGTTTGAATATTTATTAGAATTTGACACTGTTATATTGAATACGTGTGTTGTATGTAAAACAGCAACCCGTGTAAAAAGGCATCTTTACATATGTAAAAGTGAATCCTTATTTTTGGATGTGATTTTACACGTGTAAAAACGCATCCTAAAATTTAGGATGCACTTTTACATGTATAAAACCACATCCCAAACTAATATTACCAGTTTTACACGGGTGAGTACCCGAGTAAAAGTGCATCCGTGTAAAGATGCATCTTACACAGGATGCGGTTTTACATACAACACGTGATCAGTAGTTCATGAATTCTTTTTGAATATTTATGAAAATTTGATATTGTTTTATTGAATAAATGATCTCATACTTTTGCTTTAGTTTGATTAACTGTACATAAAGGGTTGTCACATTGCCGGTACAACCTTTTCAAAATCAGGGCACCCAAAATTAAGAGTAGTTGCCCTGTGGGGCAACAATTTTTAAAATATTTTTTATACATTTTTATGACATAGTACAATGACTGTCCATCTATTTTTACATTTAAAGGTGATAAGCTAATGATGAGCTCCTACTTTTAAAAACTGATATTCTTAAAGATAATGCTCAGTCAAAAATATGTGTTCTGTAAAATCTAGGATCAATAAATGTCTTTTCCATATAAAAATACCATGATGTCTTGTTAGCTAAAACAAAAGGTCATGTGAGGTTGCGTAATCGAATGATTTTTGCCAGACATACTGCAGATTTCACATGGCAGATGTGTCATTCAATATTGGCGAAATACGCGGCTTCTTATGTGGACTATAAAGTTATAATGTCTGACGAAAATCATTCGGTTTACATTTTCTGCCTTCACTTGTTGTTATGGATTTCTAGCCGGTTTTTTATGACGCGGTACTTAAATTGATATAGATATTCTAATATGAAAGGACCTTTCAGAATTGCACTAAACACAAAGTTTCTGTGCATGCTTAATTATTTGGCCATTGAGCATAACCTTTAAGGGTACAAAACAGGTTATAAGGGAATGTAATCAATTTTCAGCTTTTTAATGCTTTTTTTATAAGGGCAGACAGGTCGTGCCTAATGGATAGCAATGAGACTAAAAAAAACACCCAGGAAACCAGAAAATTTAAGAGCGTTATCATTTCATGGAGCCATGCCCACTTCCAATTCAGTAACTACAAGAGAATGTGGCTCAAAGACTAGTCCCTTTTGTGCGTCATCAAATCGATGTAAACATGGCCATTTCCTATTTTCTTCCCATACCTAGTTAAAATTGCCTCCCACCCAGTTAAGAGTAGCTTCATAAAAACGGCAAGATTGTTATTGCATGTGCTATTGGACGTGTTCTAAATTTCAAATATTCAGGGTAGATCTATATGCACTCGATACGCCCACAAAACATTTGAACACAGATAATATTCACAATTGTTAACAAAACACCATCTGCCATTAAATAATGAGCGCACATTTTCTAAACGTTGTATATACCACAGACGTGTGAGTATTATTTTCCAAACTTGACCTGTCTTGCTTTACGAAAGTCGTTCCCCACTCTACCGTATAATGCATGTTTACTAAATGTTTACCACAGTGATTTGTAAGATATTAACATCATATATTCTTTATCTTTCTAATAATTTTGTCCATAAAATTTTCTTTGAATTCACGGCGGCACCGTACTTATGACTTTGTCATATACAAATATATACATGTAAATGTACGTTTACAACTATTGTAGTAACAAGAGCCCATTCTCAATCAGCGCAGATGGTCACAAGTGATTCACACTGTCTTTATCACTGGGATGAGATAAGTAATTTGTCATTCTCAAAACCTACGGCCCCACGTATGACAGTCATCTATCATATTACTATAAACTATAAAGAACATCATGTTTTGAAATGAACCTTTCATAATCAACAGATTTCCTATCAGGATGCATTTTGTGGAAACCATCCCATAAGATTAAATAGTGACTCAATCTTTGCTGTACTATGAGGTTATAATGGGTTATCAAAATAATCAATTTTCACATTTTTAATGTTTATTAAACTATCAACAATGAACAACATACTTTTGAAACAATCATTAAAAGTTTTCTGATTGAATAGATATACAAAATTTGTGGCACGCTTTTATAGATAATCATATGAATAAAAATATATGTAAAATTTGCACTATGTGCTACATAACAAAATTTTCACATTTTTTATGTTTATTAAACTATCAACAATGAACAACATACTTTTGAAACAATCATTAAAAGTTTTCTGATGCTTTTTAAAATGATATTTGCTGTGTAAATGGCACATTAATGATCAAAAAATTTCACCCCCCAAAAAGCCAGCTATTTTACAATAATTTTATATAAGAATATATCTTAAAATTTAACATACTCATATTTGACAAACGTTATTACATGAAGTAGTACGGCAAAAATCATTACAGGGTGGGATACAGATATTTTCATTCACTGGTACACCGCATGTGATAACCATAAAAATATACATTCAATATTCAGTCAATTATACAATTAAAAATATACAAGATGTGGGATACATAACCATTGCCATACGAGCAAACTGTCCATTCGTAAAATAAAATATTAGTGAATACCTATTAGTGAATGATTTAGAGTAATTAGAAATTTATTTATTTTATTTAAAACGATCATTTCCTACGTTTCGACACTTAACTTCAGGGAAATATCAAATACAACTACAAAATAATAAAATATAAACGAAATCTAGTCTAAAAACAATGAAAATGCATATTACATACAATGCCAGTGTCAACTTCATGAAGTTACCTTTTTATAATTCACCTCAATCGTCTAGTCACAAATTTTACTGAATCATATAATATGCTCATAATGTAATATTTACATATAGGTATATTTACTATTAGCAATATAACTTGTATATTGGATAATATTTTGTTTCTATAACCTACAATCAAATAACTAGATTTATTATCATTGGCATTGTATGTAATATGTATTTTCATTGTTTTTAGACTAGATTTTCTTTATATTTCATTATTTTGTAGTTGTATTTGATATTTTCCTGAAGTTAAATGTCGAAACAATGGAAATATCGTTTTAAATAAAATAAATAAATATCTAATTACTAACTTTCTAATTACTTTAAATTATTCACTAATAGGTCTCCAAACAATACAGAATAAGACTAAACGATACCATAATGAGACTATGTGTAATGTCCAAAATAAAACAACTTGCATATGAAATAATTATTATACCACTTTGTCTTTCATACTAATACCACGGTATATTAATCACTTGACCATTCCCATGTATCATCAGTCATATCACTATCATAAGAATTCAAAAGTTCCAACACGTTAGACTGAGGAATTTCAACAGAATAGTCTGAATCGCGCTCCAAATCATCAGATTCACTAATGCTTAGGTCTTCTGGTTCTACATTCGGAGGTTTCCACTCTTCATCAGATGAGCTTTCTTCCTCTACATTATTCAATGCAGAAAGAGATATATCACAAAGCTTACCACCTGAAATAATATTTCTAGACAAGTCTGGTACTGCATTTCTGCCAGAAGAATTACTTGACTTAGACTTTTTATTAGAATTTTCGCTACTAGTAACAGACATTTCAAACATGCTATTCTTCTTTACATTCTTTATAAAGCCTAAGGTGTCACTAGATTTTGAATTCATAGAAACAATTCTTTTATCATTGGTCTCCAAATTGCTGTCAACTTTCGCTTGACTACTGAGATTTCTTTGATCTTTGAGCCTGCTACCTACATCAACATTTAAATTTATTGACAGCATAACTCTACTGCCATTTTGCGTTACATCTTGAAAAGACATATTAGCAGTTTCTGCACTACCTGCAGCTGCTGGTATCTGTTTAATATTTTTCTTCGCAGGAGGAACACATGCTCTTTTCTTTCTTGATGCTTGAATATTAGTGTCTGGCTTTAATTTTCTTTTAACACCACGGCTACGATTCCGCTGTTCAGAGAGCCTTTGCAACTCACTAACTTCTTCTAGAACTTCCAGCTCAGAATCACTATCAGCAACAAAACTATTGTCGGAATCTGGATTTGCACTTCTTTGAATTTCTGATTGAGAATATATTTTAGGAATAAAACAAGTAGCTTCAGATGTTTTCCCTTGACCATTATTTTTGCGAAGATTTCTTTTACTTTTTGAACGCGAATCACCATCAGAATTCACACTATAATTTGTTAGTGTGGATTCATTTTGTATGTTACATAACTCACTTGATTTCTTCAATTGCAATGTTGGTTTATCTAATTGCTGTGATTCGGATACATTTTCATTATCATTGACTTCGTCATCATCTGTTAATGAAACCAATTGTACTTCTTCACATTCATCTTCATTTTGAGAGTGATTTTCTTCATGGGTATTTCCAACATTGTTACCATCATCAGTTGGACATTCATGTCTCACACTCGTCTCAACACCAACATTTTCGTTATTTTGCACTTTACTGATCTGTTGCTCACCATCACTAGGATTTTCATTAGAAGAACTCGTTAGCGAAACTATAGATAATTCATGAGGATCTACATCTTCAACTTCATTTTCCGTATCATAATTGGCATGTTCTTCTAATTTAGCTTCTCCTCCACCTTCACTTAACTGGGATTTTACTATCATTTTTTCTTTTGGAATATATACTTTCATTCTATTTTTCATTGTAACCTCTTCTTTTTCCTTTGCAGACACTTTCTTGGTATCTTCTCCCTTCATACCATCAATATCATTTTCAGATTCTTTAGCTTCAGCCATTGCATCATTTGCATTCATTAAAGCGTCATTTACATGAAAAGTGTAATTTCCATGGTCATGTTCGTAGTTTTCCACAGTTTCATATTCTAAGCTATCAACCGCTGAATGAGATTCATTAGACCCATAATGTGATTCATTAGACCATTTGTCACTGTGATTTGAGTCAGACTGATCATCACTTACACTATCAGAACTTGAAACATGAGCTGTATCTTCATTGTCATGTTGATCGTCTCGCCAAGCACTTGCATTTGTGATTATTCTTCTATCTTCTTGTCCACTCGTTCCGGAAACAGTAGTATCAGGTTGTGGCTCATTGGATTTTTCTAATAGAGTATTAGCAGAATTTTGTGCAGGCAGTTGTACATTAGAAGTACTGGACACCAAACTTTGATTCAAGATTACTCTTAACGATGCATTTTCTGGTGGTGGCCATGGCATATTGTAGCCGTGATCGTTATCTGTATTTTCTGATATCACTCTAACCTGTAAGAGAAAAAATGCATATAAAATGTATGAAAATTCACTTATAAAGAGGAACTTAAGTATCAAATTGTCATTTTTCAGTGTTCTCTTGGAATGTCCCGTTAAACTCATTAGTAAATATCATTAATATTCAAAATCACGCTCTCATATTTGAACTTGCCCTCGATGCATTTTTATTTTGAAATAAGAAGTTGCAAATTAATTTATATATTATTTGGTAAGTATATCAAAAGAGAGCTGACGAGTTTAACCATGTTTTGTAAATGCCTCACATGATGATACTTGCCACCAGCTGTCTGGTGAATTATCAATGGCTACTAATGATTTTACCCACCTCATCTTCATCTTGAGATGGCGTTGCTGTAGGATTATCATTATCATCAGCTTCATCATCTCTGCTGCTTTCATACTCATACTGAATCGAGAGAAAAATACAACATTAAAAGTATTATCTTTATGCAGACTATTATTAGTGGTAGGAATATCCATCGAGTTAGTAATAAGTCACTCTATCACTCACAATTCAACACACACACTGACGTTGCAGCTTCCATCATGGAGCCTTTGACCGAAGTGACAAATCTGGTGCAGTGACGTCACATTGGCGCGAATTTGATATCCGCCAGGTGGAGCTCCTAGCAGAAAGCAGATGGAGGACAGTTGTTCGTACCCTGCTGAGAAGAGTAGAGCATCTTGTTACGGAGGAGGAAGATCGCCAACAAGAAGTGAACCATGTGAAGAAAGTTCTGAAAGTGAATGGCTACAAACCCTGGTCTTTCAAGATACCGACCAAGAAGAAAAAAGGAAGAACCCCAGACACAGGGTGAGAGGTGAAGAAGTTCTCAGGACAATGAAGAGACATGGTGTGACCTCTTTCCATAAGCCCTTCAATACTCTAAGGAACCTCCTTGTCAGGCCCAAGGATAACAATGACCCTAAGAAACTGTGCAGCGTGATATACGATATCAAATGCCCCTCCTGTCAAGATTCATATATCGGAGAGACTGGCAGGAATCTAGAGACAAGACTCAAGGAGCATATGGACCCTCATAGCACTCAGTCTGCCATTCAAGCCGTAAAGATCCACCAGCACCATCCGAAGCTCAACCTTAACCAGGGCAAGAGCATCCCCCCGAACCTCGTCCATCTGCTTTCTGCCAGGAACTCCACCTGGCGGATATCAAATTCGCGCCAATGTGACGACACTACACCAGATTTGTCACTTCAGTCAAAGGCTCCGTGATGGAAGCAGCAACGTCAGTGTGTGTGTTGAATTGTGAGTGGTAGAGTGACTTATTACTAACTCTATTAAAAGTATTGATGTTCAATCATCATTATTGAATTTAAAAAAAAATGTAATATACATGTAACTTTATTTCAGGCATGGTGAAAGTATCAGTCCATATATAAAAACAACAAGACCTAACAAGACGTTACGCGTGTAACAGGAATGTTATATAAATATAACATTCCTGTATATGCACGTCTACATATATACGTATATGAAGTTCTTGTTATAAACCAAGTTTCATTGCTGTATGTTGAGTAGTTTAGAGGAGTAGCAAAGACAAGCTATTAATATAGGAGGCAAAATATTCCTCAGTTCAAAGAGGCATAACTGCTATAAAAATTGTAGAATATAATATCCCGGCTAAAAAGAAGCACAAAATTTCTAAGTTCAAAGAGGCATAACTACCATAGATAGATAAATGCATATGTTAGCTACTCACTGCTAAAAGTCTCCAAAAATCACCCCTTCAATAGATCAGATACAGTAATCAAAAGAAATATGATATTTGTACATAATGTACAATGCTTGTAGTCACAAATTGTGAAATAGGGAATTTCTAAGTTCAAAGAGCCATAACTCCCATGAAAATTTGAGAATCAAAAATCCCTGTCAATATGCACATCTACATATAATGTTCTTGCTGTATACCAAGTTTCATTGCTGTATGCTGAGTCTTTTAGGAGGAGTAGCGGAGACAAGCTATTAGTATAGGATGCACACATTTTCTAATCAAAATACACTGTTAATATGCACATCTACATAGGATGTTCTTGCTATATACCAAGTTTCAGTGCTGTATGTTGAGTCGTTTAGGAGGAGTAGCGGAGACAAGCTTTTACTACGGACGGAAGTATGATGCATAAAATTTCTAAGTTCAAAGAGCCATAACTCCCATAAAAATTTGAGAATCAAAAATCCCTGTTAATATGCACATCTACATAGGATGTTCTTGCTATATACCACGTTTCATTGCTGTATGTTGAGTCGTTAAGGAGGAGTAGCGGAGACAAGCTTTTACTAAGGACGCATTCAATTTCTAAGTTCAAAGAGGCATAACTCCCATAAAAATTTGAGGATCAAAAATCCCTGTTAATATGCACATGTACATATGATGTACTTGCTATATACCAAGTTTCATTGCTGTATGTTGAGTCGTTTAGGAGGAGTAGCGGAGACAAGCTTTTACTACGGACAAGCTTTTACTACGGGCGGACGGACGGAGTGACCCGGTTCCTAGACCTGCTCTGCCGTTGGCGACGCAGGTAAAAATATCAATACATATTCACAATATATAACAAATAAATATATATAAAAACTATGATATGTCAATAAACATCATCGAACACAAAGGTTGGCATCGTGTGTAACTTGCTTAATATTTTAGCTAGAAAAACGATCTTGGTGTCATTTAAAAGTTTATTTTATACCAATTCCATGTGTAACAACAGATTGGCCGCAACAAAAAAGGCCAGCATCGTAAAAATTTCCAAAACACGTTTTTGGGACACAGAGGATAATGGAGTGTTTTGATCGTAAAATAAATTTCATATTCCTAATACAGACATTTTAAATACATGTAATAAACTTCAAAATCCTATGAAAAATAAGCAAGATAAATTACTATTCAAACTTTATGGCAAAACCAATGTTTGCGGTTCATGAATGTTTGACGCCTTGTGGTCTTGTTTACTCGAAAGAGGTGATAAAAATATGTTCAGATTTTTTTCAATTTTTCTTAAACAAATTCATAATAATTACAACAATCGTCTAAGAAATATCTGAATGCCGGTGTCAGATTGTAAATGGACCCCATGAAAATGGATCTCGCTGGTCCATATTCATATAGAATAAGGACCCCCTTTATGGAATATGGACCTCCCCTCTCAATTCATTTGCATGTTTCTATTTGAAGTTTGTATGAATTCAGTAACAATATTTATTTGAACTTTACTCATTGTTAATAAAAATTTTAATGATATTTTCATAATTTCAATCAAACATAATTATAATGCACTTTCTGCGGCGTTGGAAACATGCATAAACTGGCGTAAATGAGATTTATATGCATGACAGGTGTAAATATTGTAATAAATGATAGTATAAATTATTTAATTATTATTATATGTTTATCATTAAAATTGGAGAGGAGTCCAAATTCTACAGCATAGAAAACGGACCGGGGTACTTTGTAAAAACATCTCAATTTTGGCATTGAAAATAGGGAATACTTTCTTTCAAGGACTAGAACATTTCATGTTATATTTATATTTTATATTTATATTTTTCATGATCACTGAATTTATTTTATGGCATATGATAGAAAATGGACCGAGTCACAATATCATATTGATTTCCAAATATTTAACGTTTGGCATTGAAAAATAGAACTTTTTGTAGGAATAATTTTATTTATTATTGTAAAACTGTTCAAACAAATTCAGATCATATTTACATGTGTAATACTGGCTCAAAA
>CM032669.1:30844549-30878493 GCA_019095985.1 Streblospio benedicti | reverse complement strand
TTAAAACCTACACTATCATTCATGGTGCAGTTTCATGTTTGGGGAACTTTTTGGCTTGACACTATACCTTAAACATTTCAACATGAAGGTGCAAGAGATTATGACAAGTAGATCAATGTTGGAGAAGGTTGAGCATAGGTAATATTTTAGTTAACAACTATTCTGCAGGAACATTTTCATAATTATGTAGTTCACAATGTGTCACTTAAATTGAATATAAAATATTTTGTATATCGTATTCCCGCGCATAAAAGCCCATGGGCTTAACATCGAAGATGGGCTTAATGTTCGAATATAAGCCCATGGGCCAATAAGCGAGAATAAAAACATTTTTCCCTGCCAAAAAATCGATGAAAATTGATAGTTACGTGCACCCTGAACCCAGATGAGTCACCAAAGACACGTAAAAACAATGTAACACACCTAAAGAAATCCTGTGCTCATATGCGTACACATACGGTCATACCATGATCATGCTTTGGGCGATATTAGAAGCTCCGACATGTTTCACTATTTTCCATCAATGGTTCAGAATGAACATCGATATAAACCTTCGGCGGGAACTTGAATCAATGTTTGAAGATATATATTTGTGTTAATCTGCATCTAGAATACACCCAAAGTGAGAATTAACAAATAATATATTTTTTCAAAACAAATCTTACAGGCATAGTTCTTGTTGCAAACGAAACGTGATTCTCTAGGAGCTTTCCACAACGCAACCTCGTTTTAATGCATTAGAAATCAATAGCGGACTCGGACTTCGACTGTTAAATGCTTTCGGTATATCTCCAGTGCGTGAGTATGATTTATAATGGCGAACTTCCGGAGTTCAAATATTTATTAAATTAGGTTTGTACGATGTTACCATGCTATGAAAATTCTTGTGACAATGACAAATATGAAGACAGCATTGCTAGAAAAGATATTAAACTAATAATTACCATTGATGATTAAAGGAAAACATCGTGCACGTCAAAAGTCAGTACACTCATCATCGCCCGCGTAGGTAGACTAGTACCGTACAGTAACACGTAAGAACCCATGGTTAAGAAACTTGGTGGCTCTATATAGTCAAAATCCAATGCTTATTCATCGCCAAATAGGGGGTGGGCGTAGTATACGAATATATGCCCCTGGGCTTGTAAGTGGGAACTTTTTCCATTTTCAAAAGGTCCAAAAAGTGCTGTTTTTTGGTTATAAGCCCATGGGCTTTAATGCGCGGGAATACGGTACTTGGCTTCCAGCACTAGAACTCATTATCAATAGTGTATAGACCCTCTAGTTTTCTTTTTCGGCTGTATTCTTGATAAAATGAAATTTTGTTTTAAAATGAACTGTTGTGCCCGTCCATTTGTAGGCTCAGGACATGAGGCCAACTTTGACAGCGTTGGGCAGGCTAGGATGGTGGCAGAGAGACTGGTTAGGTGTTAAATCAAAGCTCTCTGTGTGCACAATAGGCCTGTTATGACGAGAAAAGGGTGTGAGGTTAAGGGTCCATGTCATTGGTCATTTAATTGGTTTCAAGTTGTGTTGCGTACGTTTTACTGCGGCTAGGCTATTTTATGGAGCTCGGTCACAATTCACTTTAACTTAAATTGTGACATGTAAACAGTGGGGGGGGGGTAGTATAAGGTTTTCAGCGGTTTAGTGGTTTTGGGTCATCATAGTATGAGCAGTGTGGAGGCGCCACCATCACAACATCATGAATTACAGGCCAGCTGACATCACTACTGAAAGTTCTTATTGTGGGCTTTCCTGATGTAGGACCTATATATGAATGCTATACACATAATGTCCCATCTGATTTGATGTTTAACGTCCAATTGTAATTAAACCTATGCTGCCCCTTCTGCAAGTTGGGCTTATATTTATATTCCTAATATGAAAAAGCACACAGTCATGCCCAGCAATTTCATAGTATGCATAGAATTATGGGTTTGATTTCATCTTGCTTGCTTTAGGTGAGCTCCAACTCGAGCTAAAATCTTTTGTAATACATACTCATATGCAGAAGTGCTTTTAAGAACAGGAAATGACTGTGTGAGGGTAATTACCCTATATAGGCTGGATAGTACAAGCAGGAAACCTATATCAGTATTTCTTGATGAATTCACAGATAACATTGGCACTCATGCAACAACACAAGGTAGACTAGTGTGTGGTGATTTCAATTTTTCAATTTGAGGATGAAGAAGATAAAAAGGCCCAAAAGCTGCGAAATCACCTGTATCAGCTAAACCTCAACCAACACGTAAATGATATTACAGACGAGAAGGGCCACATGTTGGACCTGGTAATTACTAGAGCAAATGATGTTCAGGACTCTACTCCATTGGTATCACAAGATCAGGACCCTGGGGTAAGTCTGGTTCAGAATCTATCAGTTGGACCTCCAGGCTTATCAGATCATGGTGCTGTACTGTTCAATATGCCATTTCGAGAACCCGCAGCCATAAGGAAAAAAGTAATGCTAAGAAATTTAAAAGACGTCGATATCACTAAATTCAAAGAAGATATTGCAAATAGTGTACTACATTCCAACCCATCCAGTGACATTCGGAAATTAACTGAAGAATATAACTTAGTTCTAACTAGCATCCTTGACAAACATGCACCAGCAAAGGAAAGGACAATTACATTAAAGACAGAGAGTCCGTGGCACACAGGAGAAATTAGGATTGCAAAGAGGGAGAGGCGGAAAGCAGAGAGGAGATGGAGGTCTTCAGGCAAACTAGAAGTACACAAACAAATATATAGAGAACACTGCAAAATTGTTGGCAAGCTGTGCAAACAAGCAAAACAGGAATATTACTGTTTAAAAATAGAGGAAAGTGGAAATGATCAATTCAAGGTGTTTTCAATTGCTAATGACCTTCTCAATAGAAACAAAGAAATAACATTGCCTTCAATATCAAATAATCTAGTATTAGCGGAAACATTTGCAGACTTTTTCACAGACAAAATTAAGAAAATCAGAGAAACGCTCACAAATGAAAATGATAAGAACAATTGTATATTGGACAATGGTAATGAAGATAAATTTTCTGCTGAATTAAATGAACTTAATATTTCAGTCTTTACATTTACAACAGAAGATGAATTAAAGAAAATTATAATGGAGGGGAATTCAAAATACTGTCACATATGGCTAATACACAAAAGTGGTTTTTGACATTTATGCACCCACTGCTTTTATTAATCATTAATAAAATTGGTATTTTGTTCTTGATATGATACTTTTTTGTTTTACACAAAGCCAAACATAGCAAACTTTGCATATATAACTCCTCATTATTGTTGTTGGTGAGATTACAAAGATGTGATGATAAACATGATGCAAAGGGTGGCTATTTTTCAATTGCAATGGCTGTACATGTAAACAGGTAAACCCAAGGTTAGTGGTAACTGGTTAAGCATTTGGACATGAGACATTTTCACAGGTTTGCCTATTGTTAAAGCTCTTTGTATTAATGACAAGGGTTAACCTTTACATGGGTAAGTGTAAGTATTTGACTTTTTCTAATTATAACTCCCAGTTATTGAATGATTAACCCTATACTAGTGTTGTTTGTTGAGGGGTATTAAGTATACCATTATGTTGTTGGTGATTTGTTTTAAAGGACAGAAGTAGATGTTTGCTGAACTAATAATTGGCAAGTGTAATGCTTTTTGTGAGAATCTGGTAAATAGGATCTTTCTGATAACTTCAGTTATGAAAATTGTCACCTTTGAGGATTACATTGTATATTGAAGAAAATTATGAAAAGATAATTTTTGAATAATCATTATAATTGCATATTCGGTTTTCACGGCTTGATCACTCACACTGCCTTAAAGTCCTTGCTCATACCAACCCGTGGGCCCAGTTATAGCTTTTATGTGGAAAAATTATTTTCCGTTAGACTTAGGTCAAAGACAAAATCAATACTCGGTTTCATCTTCTTTTTATAGCCAGATTGTATATTTGGCATTTGAATTCCCTGCTGGACATTTTGGCAGTGGGCCTTCTGATTGGTCGGTTTCTGAGCGTAACTTCCGCAGAATTGGATATGGTGGTATCACGGCTATATACTGCGTATATAGTCGTGAGATATGACGATGTATAATTGTGGCTAATTGAAAATGTCATAGATATCATTTCCTGACATTTATTTTTCTGATTTCAAACGTCCTTTTGACATATATGGCTATTATAAATGTCACCATATTACTTAATGACATTTATTTTTCTGATTTCACACGTCCTTTTGACATATATAGGAATAATAAATGTCAACATATTACTTAATGACATTTATTTTTCTGATTTCACGCGTCCCTTAGACATGGGACCGTAATTATATTCTTTGTTTGACAAACTTTTTTTCTGAAATTTTTTCCATACGGTCGGAAAAAAATAATAAATGGTCATGGTCTCAAAACGGTTAGTCGGCATACAAAATAAAAAATGGCAGTTTTTTGTTGATACAGTAGCAAGACAAAAAAATTTAAAAAAAAAAAAAAAAAAACCACCTATCTTTCATCTGTGCCGAGTATGCATATCGTTTAATTAGAAACACTAACTATTCCACATCCGCATTTGATCAGTAGTTTCCCAATCACCTATGTTGTAACCCGGAATAAAATATATAATTAGATGAGGCACGGGAGATGAATAATTTAAGTTTTCCAAAGAAAATATAACAACTTCAACATCGCCATGACAGGTGCCTTACCAGATGCAAAAAATAAACAACACGAAATTTGATTGGTCAAAATCACGTGCGCAGCCTTTGCGCACTAGCATTGTGACAGGTTCATAATGGTGCTTTCCAAAACGAGGTTCAGCACTGCATGGTAGCGTCTATCACATGCGGTTTTACTGCAATTTAAGACAAGAATATCATGTCGACGAGCTAACATATTATGATTTTTGCACCTTATTAAATCAGGTTCATCGGCCGATATTGTTATGAAAAAACGTGATTTGTTGCTTCATCGGCGTGAATTTAATAAAAAATCATGTATGTCAGTTTTATTTTTGTATCGGGGGCTATGCTGATTCATTGGCGCATCTGTCAAACAAAGAATATAATTACAGTCAATCTAGTTGAAAATTATAAAAAGACATTTATCTTATAAAAAGTTATATTGTAAACATTTCCAGTTTCAAGAGTAAGTTTAATTTATCGGGGATAAATAAAATGTTTCAAACTTACTATTACAGATACATTTTCTTCACCGTCATTACTTTCCTCATCGTCATCCATGTCCTCATCGTCATTGACTGTATATTCAGAAATATCACTACTCCATGCACTACTAGAATGATCATCCAGATCAAGATTCACGTCATCATCGTTATCATCATCATCGTCCATATAGTTGCCTATGCCAGGAAAATAACTTGCCCCACTTCGAACTTCATCATATCTTCTATTAACATCCTCTAATTGCTTCTTTAAGTCTACTTTTAACTCTAACAGTTCTTGTTCCCTTTTCCGCAATCGATCAAGTTGTCCTTCTTGCTCTAAAATAGAGGAGTAAATGAGCAATGTAACAGTTACATTAAAAAGTTGGTGAGATACACAGATAGTACCGCTAATTGCATATCCCGTCATTGCATAATTAACTAGACTAAAAACATTTCCTGGTTATTACTGTTAAATGGTACTTTCTCCGTTTTAAATGTATCTACAATTCTAAATTACCGTGCACTTTTTTTACAAGAGCATCAAAGCAATTGTGCGACTGTTTATCTTTAAATGCCACCATCAGTTTACATCTACCAGTACACCGAGTAGTTCGACATTCACATTCTTCTTCATGAGATTCACGATCTTTTTGCAGGATCATATCTCCACAGAGTGGAAATCTACACATCTCCAGGCTAAATCCACAGTCATTTACATGATCTTCATACTTTTCCAAGGGAATCCTGAAGCATTAAAATATTAATGACAAATATATTCACAAATTGATAGACTTCATATCATTTGTGCCCATTGTGTCTACATATCATCAGATTTCTTTCATCTATTTTTGAAGCTTTCACAGCCAGGCTTTGAGCCATGACTTGTGTCAACATTTATTTACCGGCGTGTTATGACAAGATAAAAGTTAAAAAGTTAAAAATAAAAGTGTCATGTCAATAAAGGTTTCAAAGGTAGCTACAAATTTCCTTAAATGTCCACCTTTAACCAATTGATACACATTAATACTTGGACAGATGAATATCCAACATATTGATAGAATGATAGATATATTCATGCTACGGAATAGAAAATGAAGTATACAGTACAAGTTGTTAAGTTGTTATTTGGGCATGTTGGGATGCTGGATGGACACACGGATAATTGATATATCCAGATAGGGCTGTTAAGGGAAGCCAAAATGTGAAAAACCACGATACAATTGCTGGAAAAAATAATTGTCTGTTTTAATAAAGTACCTTCAACAATCACTCATCCACATGAAATTTGTAGTTTAGAGTCGTACAATGTAGATCGATATCCAAAATGATAGTTCCATTGAACATAATTTGATATGCTTTGTTAAGCCATACAGCAGTAATCTTTAATAACATATTTTTTGCTTAAACTGCAGGATTGAAGTGCCCCATTTCGAATACAATCTCAAGGGATCTCCCTGGAATTATCGGGCGTGTCTCGTTTTCTACTCTTGTGCTTGAATATCAGACGATAGTTATGAGTCCATGGATGGTATCCATGCCTGTGCATCCGGAAAAGTGGGAATATATGCAGGAGTCTCGATAATGGATAAGTTATGTACGGATAAAAGTGGTTGTACTGTTTAAAAAACTAAAAAACAAAACAGCACTTAGTTTCTGCTCACCTTACAACACAACCATGGTCTTCATTACGACATCTCATAGTTAACCTGTTAATCATGTTCTGAATGATAGGAAGTACAGGACGGAGTGATTCTTTAGCAGTGCTATCTCTGCAGGTAGGACAGGTGTTACTGTTGCCAAGCCAAGTCTCTGTTGAAAACATAAAATAACTTCATGAAGATTAGACATTCAGGTGTAGAATCAGTTAGTTCTCATCTTTAGTAACTTGGATTAACGTCAACTCCAATCTTGTATACATTTGGTATCTAAACCCACACAGTAGTTTTCATCTATTTGCATTTGCATTTGAAAACAAGTAGAATATTACGTTAAAATTATTTGTTTAAAAAAAATACACTAACATTATTGCACTTTGCCACTTTTGACAGAGAAATATTTTGTAAATTAAACATCAAAAGTCATAAATTGACTTTCATGCAAAATAACAAAAACAAAATTATACATTTTTTTTTGGTAATACAGAAAAAGCATAAGGTCAATCTGAATGAACCATAGTATGAAAATCTTCAAATATTACCGATGCAAAGCTGACAGAAGACATGGCGACATGGACACTCCATGGGCATATGAAGAACACATTGACATATCGGGCATACAAGGTCCGGATCCGGTGGAGGATCAAACTCATCAACATCGTACTTGGACATTGTAGAGGTTTATTGCTGGAACATAACGTAGGCACATCAAATCTTAGACTCCTGTGCCTTGATGGGCACATCATACAAAGTACCAGTTATTATATTTTAGCCAAACTCGACCATCATATCCACAATGTTGTATTCATGTTTTCATGTTGATCTGATAGTTGAACTATTTTTTTTTTATTTTCTTTATTTTGCCGTCTGCGGTTTAAGTAAAAAAATTCAGGGCACATAGAAATGAGATCAGGGCAAATGGATTTAGACCATCCCGTGCCCTGCTGGGCACGCGAAAAAACGTTAGTGTTGAGCCCTGCATGATGAACGAGTGATTCACGAACTCACGATTCACGTCTGTGTAATGATCATGTCGTGAAGTCGTCGTGATCAAAAGTAGACAATATACACGAATGACATTTAGATCTAACATTTGATCTTTGGATATGATTGTGAAAAATCCACAGGAGCAATTTAGACAGTGATCTATGCTTGTTTGATTGATGCGGAGCCTAAACCTCGTAGGTTTAGGCTCCGCATCTATCAAACAAGCAGACTGTGCTGTGGAAAAATCGTATGCTTCTCTGAAAGGAGAAATGTCTTTATCAACCCATTTAAAAAGAAGATTACTAATACTTAACAACTAGTGAAGTTATATCTGCTTACGGGAAAGCATTCGTAAGCATTAAATATTGTCTGTACAGTCATGAATAAATAATAATTGAATAATATTATTTTTAGATCTCACCTGGTTTGGGTTTGGTAGGCAGCCGAAGAAGACTTCGTGTTGGTTGAACAAAAGCTTACATATCAGACAAGTAGATTAAGTATAACTACGAGCGCGTTGTGTTTAATTCCAACTTCAGAATAAAAGAAGAAAGCGATGTAATATATGTGAACACGTGAAATAAAACACATTTAGCACGGTAATGTTCCTCATAAGTCAAATGAAAATTGTATCAGTTAGCGATATTGATTCGATTTAACGTTAACTAAACTGTTTTACCAGAGCAGCAAAGTTAAGGTCCTGCTAACATAACGTAAACAATTGTTACAACTGTGTGTGTTAGGTTAGGAGCATTTCATGCATTTACAATTTCAATTGTAAAAATAAATATGTAAAAGGCTGGAAATTTTAATGTAACATGACCATGTCTAGATTCAATATATTAAGAGCCTCAAGCACTCTAAATTGGAAAAAAAAAAAAAAAAAAAAAAAAACCCCCCCAATCTGGACAGTCTTTCCAACTGTTTGCATTATGATAATAGTAAGTTTACCATTCTCTACTGCTTATATATTTGTGAAACTTATGACGTTTCGCCACGTTGTACTACATGGCTCGTTGTTGTGTGAGTATCACAACGAGGCTGGAGTAGCTGGAGCGCGCGGTACCTCCCTCCCTCTGTTGTTACATTTTAGGCCGGGTTCCTGTGGTGTATAGCCTTTGTGAAACAACAACGTCTGAAGAAGCCATGTTTCATGGCGAAACGTCATAAGTTTCACAAATATAAACAGTAGAGAATGGTAAACTATTACTATTATGAATCTACCTACTGTCACTAACCTACATTCGATCATGTTTGCATTATGTTCATTAATTTAATTAACGCATTAATCATAGCTTTTTTTGAGTCTCAACCCACACTCCGAAAAGTGGTCAGCTCACTATTGAGGCAACTTCATGAACTTGGGCCATATTCAGAGTGGTATTATTTAGGGCTTGTACTGTTAATTTACAAGCTTCCTGTGCTTTAGTGTAGTGATGATGGTCAATCAAAATATGTACATATAATTGAGAACTATACGAAAGTTTAGTCATGCTTATGATCGAAAGTTTAGTCATGCTTATGATAGAGTGATAATTGCCAGCTATCCAATGAAAATCATTAGAAAAAGATGCTCAAAGGTGCTGGGACTATTTGTGCTCCAGCGAGTACCCTTCTAGTATATTTGTATATTTCAAATTTAGTCATCAAAAAGTTTTAGGATTTCATTTGTACAATTTTGAAAAACTAATTACACATTTGATTTACTGTTTATTTTATCTATATATGAAATTTATTTTTAATTCTGAAATAAATAAATAAAACGATTTTAATGTGCAAGCTGTAATTTGTGTCATCTCATTTTACAATTTCCACAAATACAAGACCAACAGATATTTTTTTTATGAATCAAACATTTTTTTTAACAATAGATTGAACAAGAAACATATCACACATTCAGATCTAATACATGTATCACATACTACAACAGCACTGGCCGTTGCTGAGAAAACTCCTTCAAATATCTCATCACACTAGAAAGATCAGATCTTAAATATCACTGTGAATAAATAAATTTTATGAGAACATAAAAAGTATAAGAGCAATATGCATGAACATAAATCAAAACCTTCAGACATAGAATCAATGAGCAAATATCAAAAAAATAAAACCTCATCAACCAACTATAGGTTTCCTATAGTTTGAGCGTTCAAGTGGTCCTCTTTGTGAGATCAGATTTCCACACACATATGAATTCAGTTACAGATTATATATAAAATAGATGATGACTTATCTTATTTGTGATAATACATATTAAGCTGTCACTTTTGTACACAAAAACGAAAAAGAAGAAACATAAAAGCACTGCATTTATATTTTGTATCTTTGAGCTGCTTGGAAAATGATTTGTTGATTACTTTATATCAAACAGCACAGCTTGCATATACATTTCTACACATGGTGTAGCATATCAGTTAATCATTATAATACAATGCCATGCTTTTTGAAAGCCACTGGAATTTACAAAAACTAAAAAAGTGCAATAATCTACATGTATATACATACAATCAATAAATTCTAGGCAAAGATCATAGTGTTGTGAGGATTAGCTATTGCTATTAATTTTACCGTCCAAAACCGACCTCTACGTGCAACTAAAATAGCGGCCTTTACGCAAAACTAAAAATGGCAATTTTGCTCATCTATTCAAATGTTTCTATAAAAGATTAATGAAATCCTAAATTTATTTGAGCAGGCCCTAATTATTCATCATTCAGAGGGTGTGCCTGGTTGCACAGTCTACATCTCAACCCTCATCTCCAAGCCTTTCAGTCATTAGGATCTATCAGACCCATGCTCACATGCCCAATCTTTCTGCACAATTGTGCCATGATACAATCAAACACGGTGTACTGTATGCTACTAATATAATAGAGGGCCGCAGATTTTCGAGCATAAAGTGTTTTCGTCAAACTCTTAGTCTAATGCAATGTTCTGCACTAAGTCATGTATTGAGACAATGTCAGACGTAGTATTTACCTTAAGTCACACTTAGAAATGTATACGTATTACGCACTTTACAGGTTTTGTTGAGTAAAGTTTAAAATCTTCTGTAATTTTATGCAATGCAAAAGGTAGCAATTTTTGTTCTGACTTTTAATCATCTATGCTTTATTTGCAAGTTGTACAGAAAATCAAATCTACACAAATTTCTTTAGCTTTGCCATACTTGTCGTTACAGTTGACCATGTTGGTCATATTCTGGTGTATTGCGTAGAGGCTGAGATTGTGACCCAGAATCTAGTGTACCACGTGAACGTATAGAAGGGGTGCAACTATACATTCATTTATTACTATGTTAAACTGTTTGAAAGGGGCATGGCTTCATTGAAATAATAACGTTCTGATGTGATGTAAACAACCAGGCTTTTGGATTCTAATTGCAATCGTATATACAAAACCTATCGGCCTATATTGGTGTGGTGATGTATTTCACGTGTTGCATAAAGGGCTTGTTCTAAGATTAATAGAAATCCTGTACACGTGTTATTTGTGTTATTGACCATTTTTCATACATGAATGTTACACGCATTGGCCCACTCTGGTGGCATGTAATGGACTATCCTTTGTCATATAATCCATGTGGCTGTGTAGCATGGCTGATGTAAGCTACTTGCTGTTTAGTTACACATTAAGGCAGAGTATGAAACTCATTAAAATTTGCTTACGGACCACAGGGCCGGCAAATATAAAAAGTAGCCGGCCCTGGCAAAAAGTATACAGCCCTTCATTATGTTCATATTTACAACTCCCAAAAAGTAGCCTACCCACTGGGCCGTGAACAATTAAAACTAGCCAGCCAGGCCCAAAATCAGCCGGCACCGGGCCGCCGGGTAGGCTCTATTTCATACGCTGATAAAGTTCGCTATTGTGGTTGCATGTAGAAGTTGGTTTTGAACAGTGAACTTTAAACATTCAATATAAAGAGCTTCACACAAAAATAAAATCACATTTCTGCACCAAATACTGATAAGAAACATTTAAAAAAAGGAATTTTACATATGGAATGTGATTTTATCACATATTCATACAACACTGTTCTACACTTTGCACCATGAATAACAAATGTGAATATCAAGTTGTAATTTCAATTTGCACTTCATTTTTACACATCCCAAATAGCATTAGGATCTGGAAGACACGGACGCCTAAATTCTTGGCCAAATTCTCTTATCCACTTGTTGGCAACTGAAAAATGACAAAAATAATAAATTAGTTTAAAGTTCTATTTGATAAAAATATTGCATACAAAGTGTTTAGTTGCTAGCTCTGGAACTGGCTTAACATAATAAAAATTAGTAAATTTACCTCGACTCATTTTGTTCACATTAAAATTTATTAAAAGGCACAAAACATAGATCCTAGGATATGCAAAAAGAAAACTGATTACGTACTCCATTTTTCACCTAGGAGAACAGGACATCCCGCATGTTGGGTGTCTTTATCAAATTCTCCAGAAGGCTTTGCATTGTACCAAAATGCTGCAGCATTCTGATATTGCCATGAAAAAAAAAAAAAGAAATATATATACATGTATATATAAACCATGACATAATATATTCCAAACATCGTATACTTGCAATGACATGTTATATAAAAGTAGTGTTTACCTGTTTTGCAAAGGTTTAATATTTGAGCTGTAGCAGGTCCTCTCATACTTATTTAATATCAATACACAGTTCTAATTTAATTAATTTGCTATTCTACTCTGTACATATTAACTGTATTTTCATAATATGTAATCAAAGCTAGTTTATTATTATAATTGTCCATATATATATCAAATAGTTTGTAAACAATTTAGTTTCTGAAGAGGACATTTTCTTGTCGAAACGTTAAACTGAATAACTTTAGAAATTTTAAAATAAAATATTTAGGACTCTGGATTGGACTATAAAGCAGGTATAAAGAACTGTGTATTGATATTAAATAAGTAAGAGTGTTTACCAATACGTATTAAAAGAAGAATGAAACTTTAAAGGTTTCTTAGTTTAGAATTTTACTTATTAATACATTCAAAACAGAAAAAACAGAATCTATTGCATGTACATATCAAAAATCAAAAGGTCAATTTTAAAAAAATAAGCAAGTGACCTTGTTTGTTTATTGTAAATGATTACAATAATGAAAAGCTGTTTACCTTGACAGGTGGGACCCGTACAGCAATGTTGGGATAGACTGTAGCACCCCCATGCACAATGTCACTTAACTGAAAGCAGTATAGATATGAATGACTTGACGTCATTAAGGAACAATAAGATCAAATTTTAGAAAACACACAGTGTTTTGATAAGTTTTAGAGTACATATTTAATATGAGAACACTAAAATTTACATAAATTTTAAGAACTAAAAGTATTTGAATATTCAATCTTTCATGATAAGACTTAAGAATAAGTTTTATGTGACACAATTAGTAGACAATTCATTAATAATTAGAAAATAATTGAGCCAATAATTGTAGAAATAAATAACTATGACAATGGCTTGTGCATAATGTTAAAACTAAGTGGTGAATGACAGCAATAAAATCTTACACATCCGAAGCAGTTGGTGTTAGATAAAAGGCAAAAGAGAAAAATGAGAAAACTATCTTATTTGAACCCCTATTACCATTAATTTTAGGTTTAGATTAATACTAGGTGCACATAATCGTTTTCAAAGATCAGGGCCACGGATAAGTACACATCCTATACTCCAAAACGAGTATCTACCGGGTATGTTGTCTGGACGAGTAAAAATATTTTTTTGAAATACTTGTCCAATGGATGAGTATTGTATCAGTCACCCCAAACATCAATTTCGATTGCATCTACATGGGGTTTGCTAATTTGGACATCTAAATCTTATCTAGGATGGGTATATTTTTCAGGATACTCGCCCTAGTATGATTTTTTCTCATATATATGGACAAGTATGATTTTTTCTCCTACTCATGGCCCTGAAGATGACAAAAATAAAATGAAAATCAGTATGAGAAATATTATCAAATAAAACAAAAGAGAAATATTATCAAAGAAACCGTAAGAGAAATGTTATTAATGTCAAGTGATACCAAGCAATTAAAGATATTTACATTGGACATCTAGAATTGGATGAAAGACTGAAATACGTGAAAGGAGTCCATGGCCATAGATAAAAGGTATAAATTAAAAAAAAAACTAAGACTTTGGTATAAGGGATCTTTCACAAATGACGTAATCGCAGAGGGAAAGGGGGGTGGGGGTGGGGTAGGTGGAGAAAGATTTCATTTCATTTGATAAGAATTTATTTTCTGATGATTACATACATATTAGAATACAAGATGCTCTCATCTAAACACACACACACATATATATATATATACATATTTCAGATAGCAAAATTAGACTTCAAATTAGACTTCAAACATATTACATATTTCATTTACTAACTAAATCTTAAAATTTGTTTGTTTCACTTATGAATGTGTGGACGATTTTGAATAGGTTTTCATCCAACTTAGGATCACCTGTTCCCTGTAATAATAATTTTTCCATTGGTAAAATAAGCTTTTTTTGTTGTTCAAAATTTAATAAAGGTTGCACTGTCAGAGGAGCCCATCCCCTTAACCCCTCCATCATTACTTAGCGTTGGGCAGCAAAAGCAGGACAAAATAGCAAAAAGTGCCGGATATTTTCATTTCTATGGTTACAGTAGCTGCATGTACTATTATCAATAAAGCGATATCTCATTCTGCGTGAATTTAGTCCACTCAAGCCCATTCTTAATCTACTATGGTTTACGGCTCCATTTCCATCTTCACACAGAAAGAGATGGTACGTGGTACTACCATTCTTCAGTTCCCAATTGCGCAGAAAAGTTGCGCACTTGAAATATTTTATAAACATTTGAGACACAAAAGTACATGGGTACTTCCGGTATATGTTATAAGCCCATTTAAAATCGCATTTAATGCTATATCATTCAAAGTGTGTATTCTACACAACATTGATGGCTGTTACACTGATAGACGTTGGAAAATTAAGTAAGTACATCTATTTGAAGCGTGCATTCTTCAATATAGTGAAGTTGTCAACTTTTTTCTTCACGGGCTGTCTGCAAATTTGACCAAGTACCAGCTTTGCTCATAACTTTCCAATTTTATCCTAACTAAGATCCGATTAATATTCGTAATCCTCATTAAAAATACTACTAGGAGCTATTTGAGGCATGCATTCTTCATAATAGTGAAGTTAAAACATTTGTATCATGCACAAACTACACAGGTCGTCTGCATTTTTTTCACGAAGACTGGTATTCTGCCCATATCTTCGTCAATTTCAATGCTAACTAAAATCCGATTACAGATTCATAATCCTCACTCAAAATTCTATCAGGAAAGTACTTTACATGAATGACATAGGATAAGTGATAGCTGAAAATTACCTTAGAATATTTAAAGTCGTGCTAGTTTACAATGACGCGAGCGACCGGAAGTAGTCAATGGACTGTTTCGTTTGGATTAATTCTACTGCGCAACACGTCCCGCGCAATTGGGAACTGAAGAATATATATCTCCCAACTTAGATTTCAATGAACTTAATGATGATGCTCGCCTAATGTGTGGAGAAAGATGATGAATGATGACGGAATGGGGGGATGGGGGGTTGTTGTCGAGAGAAAAATGATGTCATTGCACACACAAGCAGTTAGCAACCTCCAATGAAAACAGGAAAATTAATGTGCTGACAGCAAGTTCAGAACGATACACTTTCAATCATATTTAAGAAATGGTAATGAATATCAAAATAAAAATTATAGGAATGATTTTTTTGCCAGATCTACATTGCAATTTTGATTATTCTGATTGGTTTACATAATAGTGATCACTTACATGAAAATGGCATTTTTCCTGTGTCTGTGAGATACAGACATTTTGAACAAGTCAAAATTGGGGATTAGGCACCATGACTGGAACAGCCAAGTTTGGTTCTAATTATGATTTGCATACACATTTATGTATCACCAATTATGTGACCACCCATGTGTATGCAAATCAAAAATATAAACATTGCTGTTCCAATCATGGTACCTAAGCCCCAATTTTGACTTGTTCAAAATGTCTCTCTCACGGACACTGGAAAAATGCCCAATTCATGTAAGTGTTCACTATTATGTAAACCAATCAGAATAATCAAAATTGCAGTGTAGATCTGGCAAAAAATAGCGTTTCATTCCTATAATTCTTATTTTGATATTCATTACCATTTTCTAGTTATGATTGAAAATGTATCGTTCTGAACTTGCTGTCAGCACATTAAGATCAGTTGCTAACTTTGGTGAAAAGGACAGGGTAAACAAAAAAAGTTGAAACATGATGGATTGTAATGAGTGTTGGAAAAAATACCTCTAAAAAGAGTTATGAGATTTCTTGCATAACCATTTATATGGGTAGTAATAGGGATTGGGGGTGGGGTGGGGGTGGGGGGCAGAGAATGTGTGCCCGTGTAAAAAATGACTCATCATAGTAGGGTGTGTGTGTGGTGTGTGTGTGGGGGGGGGGGGGGGGGAAAGGTTGAGAAGAATGATGCACGATGACAAGGGGCGTGGGTGGGGAATCAGATATGCCCGAAAATGCAATGTCATTTGTAAACGATCCCTAACACAGCACAATATTGTAATCCCAGTCTTACATAATATAAAAATGTTGTCAATCGATCTCCTGTTGAATGAATGAAAGAAGGGACATTGCTAAGTTGCACTTTATCCTGAAATATATCGTGAAAAGGACAAATGAGTAATGTTAGTAGCTTTCATCACCTTCATATTAATAAAAGCAAAGATGAATATGATTTACCCTGTAACATGCAAAAGAGAGATACGATCAAATGTGCAACATCCCAACAAACCATCTTCACATTTTATAATTTCAAGAAGTGTGGCAAGAAGTGTAAAAAAATGGAAATCCTAGATTGATGGAGGTTAAACTGACGTAGCAGACATCTTCAAGAATGTAAATTATCAAATCACAACATAAGAAAACAAGTAAAAATAATTCTTAAAAAGTCCAAAGGTATTATTCTTAAAAATGCAAAATCAAATCAAATTATTCAACTTTATTTCTTTGCTTGTTCCTATTGGCCACTTCCTCGACTGCTTTTACTTTTAAAGTAAAAAAGTAAGAATTCAGAATAATTCTTAGAAATAAAACGGAACAAATAACATGAATGATTAAAAACAAAACAAAAACAAAACTGCTTTACTTAAAGCAACATCAGTTTTCAGGATTTTTTTGGTCACACTTTAACTCACATAGAAAAGCAAGTTTGTCAATCTGTCTCCTGTGCCCAAGATAAATGGAGGTAAATTATCTAATTGCTCTGTATCCTATAAAATCAAAGTAAAGAGATCCTCATTAATAAATATAAAGGCCACAGTAGGCAAGGGTTTCATAATAATTCTATGATGGCATCACAGGAACCTATAAACTCAAAAGAAGCAATAGTCGTACAGGAAAGATATCTCATTTCTGTTAGACGAAAAGCATAACCGACAAAAACAACACCTAAGCACTAGGCATTCCACACACATGCAAAGAATGAAATTCTGTTTGATAGTTTCAAATAGGATTAAATAGGATTAAATCCCAATGTGAATCCTATGCTGCAATCCGATTGGATACACGTTAACTCACATAGAAGAGTAAATTAGTGAGTCTATCCCCAGTTCCTTCAATAAAAGATGGAACATGTGCCAATACTGCTTTATCCTGAAATTCAAAACTGATGACCATGAGATATAAAATAGTATGTATTTTTCATAATAATAATAATACATACATACATACAAAATAACTAATATGACTTACACATTGAATTTCCTTTACATTGTTTATAGAAATTAGATAAAAGTGAGCGCATTGCTAAAATCTATGGGGAAAAAAGTTGTCTTCCATTCTCATAATATTTACAAGAATTTATAATAATCCTAGAAACGTTTGCACATTTATATTTCCCTTTTTAATGCATATGCATCTTATATCAGTGTTACACTCGGCACTGCATTTTTAAAGCATACCATGCAAACATTCAAGTTGTCAGCAACTCTTCTTCAGCCATCTTTAATCGTTACAAGATGGTGGTGTGACGTCATCTTGGACATTGTCACATATCAGTGTAATTTCGAGGGCCACAATATTCTTGCTGAGTTCGGGTTTCAGTCTCTGTATGTAGATGGACTCCTTGATCTTTCTGTCATAGGCCTCACATGTCTCTGTTCAGCACTCTTATGTTCTCAAATGGAATCTGGTGGTCCTACCCTTGCTGCTGATGTATGTGGAGCGAAACGTGAATAAGTGCTGCTTTTCCTCCTTTGATGACTCCTTGAAAGCTTCCATGGTATGCTTTATAAATCTTTTAGTTTCCAGTGTAACAGTGATATACCATGGATATTCGCCTCAATAATGAACTTAGCGCATATAGCACATGCTTTAAAGTTGTCTCAATACAAAATCGCACTATATATACTCAAGAAAACATAAGCTACCTCATAGTAATCCACATGTGGCTCATACTGTCCTCCAATGCCATAATTCACCACCTGAAAACAATGAAGAATATCATCAAGAGTAATGCTAAAATGATACGGAGTCAGTAAATGTTTTTTTAGGCATTTTGGCTTACCAATAATTATTGATCAGGTATGACATATGCAAAACTAGCAACTCAATAGTAGAAATTTTAAGAACCATCTGTTCAGATTTATGGCCATTCCACACCGTGACGACTAGATGATATATATCTGATTAAACATCTTGTCCGACAAAGTTATGGCACTGTAGATACAGATCGTCTTGGCATCGTTTCCACCATGAATTTGTATGTCAACATAGCTTTGATATTATGTCTATTGACAAAATGCATGCGCTCTAAACCATTAAAACCAATAATCTTAAAAATTGTATTGATCAGGTGAAAAACAAATTGTATTTAGAGATTGGGATGGCACGTTGAGTGGGTGTGACCAGGTACCCTTCTAACCAGGGGAAGATCAGACAATTTACGTTTCTTTTAGAAAAAGGTATCACGACCGTCGAGTTTTGCTGCATCTTTTGTAGTCTTTGGAGTATGCAAGGGGGTTAATGTAAACCTGACATGGCGTTCCGCTCTGAATAGATCTTTGCACAGTTGCAATTTCCATACCTGAAATGGTTCAGAACTTGAAAACTCAGGCCTGTACTGCGTCTCTAAGCCTGTGATGTCCTTTACCCGGAGGCTAAGTTTCTTCACAAAGTATTGTTGTGTAGCATCCGTATCCCACAACCACGCACTGTTAAAATATGGAGTAAACCATATTACAGTTTATGTCACACGTCTGAGTCCACAAAAAGTAATTGGCTGAAGATTACAAGAAAATTTAGAGCTGATTGAAGATACATCACTTGAAAATTTACTAGATATATTCGGCTAATAGGAAAATGTTTAAGTTATTTCATAAGACTTGTATCAAATGAACATTCCAAAGCATTTAAACAATTAATTACTTAAAGGCTAGACAATTAATTACTTAGATTGTCAACAGAATAATTTTTATCAGACGTATTTATACTGGACATAAGTACTATATCTCCCCAATGTTAACTGGGACGTCTACTGTTCAATTGACACAATACATCTTATGGTACGGCAAAAATCATTCGATTATGTAACTTCCTGAGTCCTCGTACATATTGAGCCACTAAGTATTCGTCCTTTAAATCATTCAATAATAACAGAATCTTACCAACCAGTTTGTATTTCATGTGTATAACATAAAATGTTAGGATTTATTTAGCTATGAATACATACACTTTGCTGACCCGCTCATTAGTAGCATATGCCTTGGCTGGATCTCCCACTACTGCCCGGTATAACTAAAAGAACAACCACCAACACAAGCGATTATCACTTTTTTGTATGTGGTAACAAATGCCCATACTTGAAGTGAAATCATTGCTCTCATGTAAAACAACAAACTGCTTATACATTTGTACCTGTACATGCACTTTGACGACCATATGATTGATGATGAAAAACTTGACAAGTTATGAATCGAACACTTAAAAGCAAATCTATGAAGTGGGTACACGAGAAAAAAATGATACAACAGATTGATCACAGGTACTTAGCAATTTAGAGTAATTAGTGATCAATCAATCACTGTACTTCTGCAAATGACACCTGACAAAATGAATCAATAATACTCAGATAGAAAACACTGTATTCTTATTTCAAGTTCACTTTATAAAGATTCAAATATTCAATCTACATATTCTATATGATTGGAAACTTTTAGGGCATAGTTTAGGCCTAATCTAATTTGTTCCACAATTTAAAAGGCTTTGAGAGCTGGTCATTAGATTTTTAAAAGTGTATCAATCTTAATCCAGTACATGATTGTGCCCACTCCATTGAAGTAAATTAAGGCACACACCTTATTTGCTATATGAAGGAAAACAACAACACTTATATTGAAAGTACTGTTTAATACATACACTTTGCTAATTCTTTGATTAGAACTACCGAGGTGTCGAATTTGAGCTCTGCGTAACTAACAAAAACCACTTATAAACAAAACAACACTTTTACCTTCAATTTTAATGGCCACATACAATATTGTAACAATTTTGTAATACTTTAAAGATAAATAAGAAAAGAATAAGAACTAGCTTACTGTAAAAAATTACATATATTCATCGACATTTATATTATACTAGCTGGCCCGACTCCTTCAGAGTCTATTTTGAGGGGAGTATAGCATGGCGATAATGGAAGTTCGACAATTAAAACAGCCTACACACGGCATAAACTGTTGGAAACCGTCCGTTTTTTTATTCTAATACAATCGTACATACTGTTTATTTATATCCATTATTATTATATGTATGTGTGGTATTAGTTTGTAACAGAAAATCTATTTACATTAAAATAAATCCACAACCTCCAACAGGGAATCATAACGTCCTCTTTCAGCGGGACGGAAGAATGCTTTGTCGTTTCATCACATATTTTAATCAAAATTTATTTTGTTTTCTTTTTAATCATAAGCTATTTCGCCAAACAATTGATACATCCTTATTTAGATTGACCAATGGATTAGGTTAGTTGTCCCTCGGAGGTTGATTATTGGATAATAGCGAATTTATCACGCCTTTGTTCGGCAGATTGACCCGTGGACAATTGTGTAATAACGAACCGTTGTATCAGCCAATAAACGAATGCGTCGAATTGACTAAGTGGCCGGAAATATGGCCGCTTCCAGTTAGAGTGAAAGGTATTTTTTGACCATTTCAAACCAGTTTTCTCATAAATGATGACATAATTGAATGTGTGCGGCTTGTAAACGCATTTCTATATTACTGACGCAGCTCAAGTTGAAGTTTTTAAGTGACAAAACTGTAGTGGTGAGCGCCAGGAGAGGAAAAATGTCACATTTTCGTTGAATCAGCATTGCCAAGAAGATTCGGTGAAGCAGTGGCCTAAATGAGTAGAGAATGAAAGGTATGGTGCATATGGCAACATGCACACAGTAGTAAGGCAGGGAGCGGGTCTAGTCTTGAAGCCCCAAAACACCACTGATAAGAGCAAAAGGGGATAAATGTCCGAGATTGGTAGGGGGTGGTGGGCAAAAGAAGGCACAGACGGTTTTGCGTAATTATATATTAATCAAATTTCATAGTTCATACTATTTCATTTTGGAAACATCTTACACTTGAGATACAAAAAATATCCAATTCACATCCAAACTGTGTACACTCATTTCTGCCTTTAAACACCTAGGATCAAAGAATGTAAACTTAGTGCATCCTGGGCTCCTTCATTAATGATTTCATACAGAATTTAATAGCTACCTTTAGGAACCATGTACCTTTTATGTTACCAAGACTTTCGTTGTTATCCCAACTTCCTAAGATTGTCACATGATACCGGCTACGACCTGCCCCCCCTTTACTTGTCACTGCTCTCATGTGATCGCCGCCACCATGGCGGTCACATGACAATCAGGATTGCCATTCGGTCCGATGAAGTTGTTCGTAATAAAAAAAACTTCGTATAACAACGAAAGTCTCGCCAACATGACAGGTACATGGTTCCTAAAGGTAACTATTAAATTCTGTATACACCTAAGATGTTTCCTACTTTGATAATGTAGATACTTGTATATAAACGATAAATTGAAGCAACATTGGAGTGTGTACACGTATCTTACAGTATAAGAGTGGTTTTAAATTAAGCAATTAAGAAAGGACTATGTATATATCATCAAGCCAACGGGGGCATGTCCGCATGCCGTTCCGGTTCACCCCCTTTAGACAATCACTTTTGGCACTTGACTTGAAACATAGCTTTTATGTCGCCCCCGTACCACATCAATTTATCACATCATACACTCCAGTTCAATGTTTTCGTATTTATTCGGCAATCCGTTGCAAAATTTTGCGTAGTGCAGGGGTCGACTTAAGTTCAAATTTTCAACTAGACATAATAGGCTGAAGTTTAAGTGTCATAGAAATATCATCGAAATTATCAGCTCGCTAGGCTGAGACATTTAGACTGTGGCTGTTTCTAAGTGCAATGATCACATATTTCAATAACTCTTTTTAAATGATAATTTTGGGCTTAACAGAGGCTAACCTGCGTGGTACCTGCAACACGTACATGTACTTGGATATATAAATTCAGAATGCGATATACAAAATAGTCTCTACATAAATGCATAGTTTGTTAGCTGATTTGACACCAAAATGTGAAAAATAAGATCATTTGAAGTGAATTTTTTTTATTAGATGATACCAATAAGAACACTATGCGTTTCGTGTTAACACACATCATCAGTTTGTTAAACAACCAAATTTATGAAATATACTCTGTAGTGAAGTGGAAAAGTTATAATAATACATCCAGCAAATAAACCCTCCAGCCAGTTGACAATCCACAGGGATTATTGCTCTGAACCATCCTTATCAATTCGGGCTTATTACTTATTGAAAATAAGCACTTAGTCAAAAGCGGCAATAATGCTGACAGATTTTGGAAGCTCTCGACCAATCAAATCAACAGAAGCCAAAAAAAGTTCAGCCGTCAATCAAACGGAACAGGATGTAATACATGCAAGTATGTGCACAGAAATACGGTGCACGTCATTCAGGGCTTAACACTAACTTTTTTTTTCGTGTGCCCAGCAGGGCACGTGATAGTCCAAATCCATGTGCCCTGATCTCATTTTTATGTGCCCTGAAATTTTTTAGCTAAACCGCAGACGGCAAATTAAAAAATTAAAAACAAAAAATAGTTCAACTATCAGATCAACATGAAAACTTCATTTATACATTGTATGTTTCACCATAGGGAATACAACATTGTCGATATGATAGTCCAGTTTAGCTAAAATATAATAACTGGTACTTTTTTATGGTGTGCCCATCAGGGCACAGGAGTCTAAGATTTGATGTGCCCTGACTTAGATTTTATGTGCCCAGGACACCAGGGCACTAGCTAATGTTCAGCCCTGTCATTATTTGGTGGGTTGACATTTGAGAGCATACTTGGAGCGCACCGTGTTTTACGGTAGTCGCCAGTTTTTCCTCCATGAAAACAAACCTCTACAAACTGTATATTTTATTGATAGTCTCAATTCTTCACATTTTTTAGATATCCATGCTTATGATCAGATAATACAGACGGGATTGCTTAATTGCATAACCTCCGTCCACACACATTTTATGCAATTAAGCAATATATGCAATTATCAGTACGTTTTAAAAGATATTAATAAACAAGTGGTTTTACAGTCTTTATGCAATTAAGCAGTGTTATGCAATTATCAGATATGCAAATAAGTGATATCGTCTGTATCTTCATTGATTCGTTGTGTGAAACCAACCAAAGGTTTATCAAAACAACATTGGCATTTAAATAGACACTGTAGTGTACTTAGTCATAAGTAATTTCTATGTAAACATTTGAATCGGGTGACCTTATTTGGCTCATTGGTCCAGTTCAATTTATTGCCACTAAAAGGAGCTCAGTTGACCCACGGCTTATACCATGAACATGGACTTTGAAGGCTGGGTGAATGGGAAAGGCATGAAACCAACGATGGCTCTGAACACTTTGCCAATAATTCCTGCAGTCCCGACGTAGATTGTGGAGACAATTTGGAGAGAATATTTACCACTTGGGGTAGTATAAGTGGAAATATTAAAGGGGACTGTGTACAGCCTGTGCATGCCGGTTGCTTAAATGTCGATATGTCAGACATCAGTGGTACTTTACCCCATTGAAAACCATTCACATGATGCATTCATTGGTTGACACCGAGGGGTACTCAATACATTGATCAGGTGAAAAACAAATTTGTATTTAGAGATTGGGATGGCACGTTGAGTGGGTGTGACCAGGTACCCTTCTAACCAGGGGAAGATCAGACAATTTACGTTTCTTTTAGAAAAAGGTATCACGACCGTCGAGTTTTGCTGCATCTTTTGTAGTCTTTGGAGTATGCAAGGGGGTTAATGTAAACCTGACATGGCGTTCCGCTCTGAATAGATCTTTGCACAGTTGCAATTTCCATACCTGAAATGGTTCAGAACTTGAAAACTCAGGCCTGTACTGCGTCTCTAAGCCTGTGATGTCCTTTACCCGGAGGCTAAGTTTCTTCACAAAGTATTGTTGTGTAGCATCCGTATCCCACAAAAACGCACTGTTAAAATATGGAGTAAACCATATTACAGTTTATGTCACACGTCTGAGCCCACAAAAAGTAATTGGCTGAAGATTACAAGAAAATTTAGAGCTGATTGAAGATACATCACTTGAAAATTTACTAGATATATTCGACTAATAGGAAAATGTTTAAGTTATTTCATAAGACTTGTATCAAATGAACATTCCAAAACATTTAAACAATTAATTACTTAACGGTTAGACAATTAATTACTTAGATTGTTAATTGAATAATTTTTATCAGATGTATCTATACTGGACATAAGTACTATATCTCCCCAATGTTAACTGGGACGTCTACTGTTCAATTGACACAATACATCTTATAGTACGGCGAAAATCATTCGATTATGTAACTTCCTGAGTCCTCGTACACATTGAGCCACAAAGTATTTGTCCTTTAAATCATTCAATAATAACAGAATCTTACCAACCAGTTTGTATTTCATTTGTATAACATAAAATGTTAGGATTTATTTAGCTATGAATACATACACTTTGCTGACTCGCCCATTAGTAGCATATGCCTTAGCTGGATCTCCCACTACTGCCCGCTTTAACTAAAAGAACAACCACCAACACACGCGATTATCACTTTTTTTGCATGTGGTAACAAATGCCCATACTTGAAGTGAAATCATTGCTCTCATGTAAAACAACAAACTGCTTATACATTTGTACCTGTACATGCACTTTGACGACCATATGATTGATGATGAAAAACTTGACAAGTTATGAATCGAACACTTAAAAGCAAATCTATGAAGTGGGTACAGGAGAAAAAAAAGATACAATAGATTGATCACAGGTACTTAGCAATTTAGAGTATTAGTGATCAATCAATCAGTCTATCATTCCGTGCAAAAATCACCGCCAATAACTCACGATGATTGGTCAATCAGCGTGCTAAATTATACGATTGACTGTAATGTAATTAACGCTCCAGAGCGCGCAGAGACCACTACTACGGCGCTAGTCTAAACTCGTCACAATATCAATACATCCGCTGATGTCGCAAGGCATGTCCTGTGTAGTGGAGAGCAAAAGTTTAGACTAGCGCCGTAGTAGTGGTCTCTGCGCGCTCTTTTTTGGCAAAATTGACTTGCAATGAGAATGTTATAATATGATTTATTTTAAAATAAAATGGATTTTAGTCATGATAGAATGGTGATTGACCACTCGATTGTCATGTCAATGTTCATATGGCATGCTGAAAATTGATTTACGAATCATACTGACGTTTTAGTCTCGTTCGGGCAAATCAGACGTCAGCATGCTCAATTTTACGATTGACACTCCAATCTCGTGGTCAATTCCTACACTGTACTTCTGCAAATGACACCTGACAAAATGAATCAATAATACTCAGATAGAAAACACTGTATTCTTATTTCAAGTTCACTTTATAAAGATTCAAATATTCAGTCTATATATTCTATATGATTGGAAACTTTTTGGGCATAGTTTAGGCCTAATCTAATTTGTTCCACAATCCTATATATTAATACGCTAATTTTTGGACTTTGTTCGACTATCCCCTCTTTAACCTGACTAGCTGGACGCCATCTAACTACAAGAGATCGATCATGGTACTGTGTAGTTTTGCACGAATATGTTTTTCACCGTCAAGATGGCCCTGATGGTTGTTAATTAGCGGTTTTATAACAAAAAATAACAGACAGCGGCAGCCATGACAGCGTCATGTGGAGTAGCGTGATGTCATAAAGACGCCAAAGACGTCAGTCACATGGGTTCAAATACCAGGGATTACCACCACTTGGCCAATCGGGCTATGTGTACATTAGAACTTTCAATCAAGACCACCTCTATAGATAGTATTTATTAAATACACCACCTCTATCATAAGATGATTTATAACACTCCCAAGTCTTCTTAAAATGATAATTGAAAACATCCCTAAAGAGACCACCCCTATATTGAAACACTTGACGCCAGTCCTTTGGCAGTCTTAATAGGGATGTTCTACTGAAGTGTGTGAGAATATCTGTGGAGCTGAAGTTTAAGTGTCATAGAAATATCATCGAAATTATCAGCTCGCTAGGCTGAGACATTTAGACTGTGGCTGTTTCTAAGTGCAATGATCACATATTTCAATAATTCTTTCAAATGATAATTTTGGGCTTAACAGAGGCTAATCTGCGTGGTGCCTGCAACACGTACATGTACTTGGATATATATTCAGAATGCGATATACAAAATAGTCTCTACATAAATGCATAGTTTGTTAGCTGATTTGACACCAAAATGTGAAAAATAAGATCATTTGAAGTGAATTTTTTTATTAGATGGTACCAATAAGAACACTATGCGTTTCGTGTTAACACACATCATCAGTTTGTTAAACAACCAAATTTATGAAATATACTCTGTAGTGAAGTGGAAAAGTTATAATAATACATCCAGCAAATAAACCCTCCAGCCAGTTGACAATCCACAGGGATTGTTGCTCTGAACCATCCTTATCAATTCGGGCTAATTACTTATTGAAAATAAGCACTTAGTCAAAAGCTGCAATAATGCTGACAGATTTTGGAAGCTCTCGACCAATCAAATCAACAGAGGCCAAAAAGTTCAGCCGCCAATCAAACGGAACAGGATGTAACATGCAAGTATGTACACAGAAATACGGTGCACGTCATTATTTGGTGGGTTGTCATTTGAGAGCATACTTGGAGCGCACCGTGTTTTACGGTAGTAGTCGGGCAGCCAAGCCCGGATACCCTGATGTAAGGTATAACAAAGTTTTTTTTGGTGTTTTTGAGTTAATCATATAGTGTACAAACAGGAACTAACTGATGCCACCTTGTCACCCTTGAGCATTTTAAAATATGAGCAAAAATCCAAAATGGCCGCCATTCTAGGTAACGAAAATATATATGTCCATACAATATTTGATTTTGTAGGCATAGTTTCATATAATGTATCAAGTTTTATGTTTAAAAGGTCACAGATCATGAATATGATAAAATAAAAGTTGTCATAGCAACCAAAAATCAATAAAATCCGGATGTTTGTTCAAAATTGCCTAAATTTCTTAAAAAATACCATGTTTGGTAAATAATTGTTTAGAATATAAAATGGGAAAAGTCATTTTAAACATTTGATGATAGCAAGTTAATCTCTGTCAATACTATATAGCAAACTTGTCATATTATTACTCAAATAATGGATTTTAGAAAACATACTTAAATTACAAGTATACGTTCGATGAACTGGTTGCCAACCATAAATCACAAACTTCAGAAAACTTGCTAGGTTTTCATGTACATTATAGATACATTCTTATAGATCTAAACATATATTTAAAATTTACATCAATATGTCATATGCACATTATGCAATAAATAATCATATCATCCAAAATAACAAATTAGTCATTGAACACAGTCATAGTTTTTCAAATTCAATAAGTAGACAGTCTGTCATTTATCAAGATGTCTTTCATCTAATCATCATTGTTATCACTCTCATCATCACTACAAATACAATTAGCTAAGTTCATTTTCTTCTACATCTTGAGTTTAAACATTCTGACAATGACTTGCACATTCCCAATTGCAATATCATGTCCATGCTACACTAGATGACACACATGAGCAAGTTATTTCTTGTACACAAGGTTTTCTTGTACATGGTCTGTTTGTCCCACACGAACAGGACACTGCTTTCAATAACTCATCCATGCATATTTTGCAAGTGCTGTATCACGTTGAGGAACGGCATTGATCAGCTTCCAACTAAACTGTTCAATATCATATAATATCTGTGGGGGCTTTCCAAAGAATCACCTGTATTAAAGTGTGCTCAAAGTATGTGATATTGCAATCAATCCTCAGTTGGAGGGAGTGTTTTTATATTTGGGAGTTTTATCTTTTCTCTTTGTTACTTAATCTATATGTTAGTTGATTAATTTTTAATTTAGTTTTTTCCTCAGCATACAATCTTATGAAAAATGCTTTTCCACTTCCGGAACCTCTCCTATGTTACAAGTATTAATATCTCCGACTTTTTTCACCAGCATCCTTTAAAAGATTGATAACTTTAATTTTACCTTTTCCAAATGGATATGATACAGTCTCATATCTATGATACTTAGATGTGGATCGCGGGCAGAGCAAGGCATTTCTTTTTCAGTATCATGACAGTATTCTTAATGTCTATATACCTTCCATAACTTTTCTTCATAACAAGTATCACATCCAAATTTAGCTTGCAGTAAAAATATGTAAGCAGAAAAAGAGATTTTCCTAGTTATAAACTGTACTTTTCCCAACTTGAATACCTTTCTGTGTTCTTTCTAAATGGATAACCTGACCTTTTATCGTTTCATAAAACCCGGTGGACAGCTTGGCATCAAACTTTGCAATCATGGTTTCACCATCATTAAGATTTCCATCTGCTAACTTACCGCCTACAATGTTCATCAAAGGGGATTCAGTCTCAAGTGGATGAGTGCCTTCTTCCAACTTGTCTTAAATCTTTTCTCTGTCCTTGGCATCAAGAAGTTTTCTGTTATTTCCATCTTGTTGTGCTTCCCATTTATCTCCTCATATTTGATGTCAAATATGTTGTCCATCAATTGTGCAACTGTGTTGGAGGTGTGTATACCCATTACCCTTCCAGCAACTTGGGTAGGAGATAGTGCCATTCCAACTAAACCTCCTTTTGTAAGACTGCTCTTCAAATTTACCACCCCATAACGCATTCCATGTACCATTTTTGTGTCTGCACACATGACGTCCACGCAGGAAATACTCATCAACGTCAGTAGTTCGGAATGCATTTCTAGTAGGTGCCTGGTAATATACCGGGCATAGTTTACATGTCCGCTTGCAAAGAAATAAGGTAGCATTCTTTGAAGACCATAAATGTGAAGTAGCCAGTCACCTTGGCGTTCGGCTCTTACAAACAAATGGACTATTACAGTGAAATATACCAAGCAATCTGCCCAAAAGGAGGTTTCCTGTAGGGTAAGACCTGGGAACTTAAAGGAGTTACTGTAAACTCTCCACTGAGCTTTTTGGAGTTTAGCTAATGCAACATTGCAACCCCTACTTTGGCCAAACTTTAATACTTAATATGTTGGAAATACCTTGGTAGGCTGATTGAAGTACCTCCACGAGGTTCCTTTCATTTAGCATCAAACATACATGACATCACCATACCACCAGTTCTTGCAATTAACCATTCGCATTTTTCTGGATTCGACTGTTTAATTTGCATAATATTTTTTATAGCTGCAGTGAAATAAATCACTCAATGTAAACGATACAAGATATCACTGTGTCAGGATAAGCTCTGAGCAAGTGGCAAATCAATGAACGGCCCAAATGTGTACGTGTTGCCTTACCAACAGAATCATGATGTAGTTCCTTCGTAAAACCTGACCATTCAGGATTTATATTACTTGGTGGTTGTTTTTTTTGTTGATGATATGGAAATAGCCCAGGTGACACCCTCTTGCAATGCTTTTTGTACACTTACATTTTGTTGTTAGACAGTTCATATATGAAACCAGTACCTCATTCTGGTGGTGTGGGTTTCTTTTTTGCCTGCAGAATGCTTAATGTCTACATTACTGAGCATGGCTGTCAGGGGATTACAAGATTGAAATCATCATTAATGGAGATTGCATAAATTCTATGGCTATGTGTCTCTCGGTTACCATTTGGTGTGTTTACCTGCAGCTCATAATCCAAGATCAGTGTTTGGCACACACTGGAGTTCTGTTTTTTTGTTTTTTTCTACTGCCAGATGGTACCATCCTTTTTCCTGCATACTTTGCAGCGGATAGATGAAAACCAAAAACCTGGTTGTATGTTACAGATGAAGCAATGGTATTTAAAAAGGTATCTATAAAAATTCACGCCAAATGGTAACCGAGAGACATGCTCTAGCCATAGAATTTATGCAGTCTCCTGATAATGATTATTTAAACCCATATGGTTTCAATCTTGCAATCCCAACTCCTTCAAGATGCCAGGTCTCACCCTACAGGCCACCTTTGGGTAAGACTGCTTTCCACTGTATTCCACTCCAATGTAATTCATTTGTTTGTAAGAGACAACGCCAATGTGACTTGCTACTTCACATTTAGTGTCTTCAAATTTATGCTTCAAAGAATGCTGCCTTATTCTTTACTTCGAACCAAACCGGTGTTGAACGTTAATTCTAATTACCAGAGTGGTTTGGTTTGGAATGGTGGTTATTAGGTATTGTATGATTTGAGCAATAAACACAATGTCAAACGTTTGGTTTTGCCAATAGGCACTTACACTATAATTGGTTGAAGACATAGAGCTCATGGCTTCTATCGTGGTTTGCTCACCGGCATATATTATAAATGATCGTTAAGAGTGGTTTGAATTATGAAATACCCTTCACACTGTGCGAAAAGTTGTGCATGTGTATCATTAATACTACTGTTTTACTAACAGAAGTCTTGGAAGTGCCACCAATGACAATAGTTTAGTGCTTAAACGATCCTCCAAAAATTGATTGGGCCCTAGCCCACTGGACCCAACCACTTAGGACAGCTCTGCAGCATTATTATTTTGTGTAACATGCACTAAAATATTAGTTTTAATTATTATTGTATTAAGAATTTTATTTTATAAAATACAAGTTTTAATGATGAAAGATCATCATTCTATCAATCTGTATGGCAGCCATCTTGTTTATGGCAGCTTATAACATGTCGGCCATCTTGAATATTGCTCAAACATAGTTATATACAAACCCTATCAACATATTGATAGATTCAAATACTTAAAAAATGGTGCAGATATGATTTTCATATATATTTTCCATGTAACTATGATGAATCTGGTTTTCAGCAACCTCCTTCTAATAAAAAATAGAACAAAAGGACCATTTTTGAAATGCAAATATAAAAAAATGCTCAAGGATGCCAAAGTGGCATCAGTTGGTTCCTTGATAAAGACCATCTGAAGAAGTAAAATCAATCATAAAATTCTTGTTATACCCTACATCAGGGTTCAGCTAAATATCCCTGCCCGGCTGCCCGACTCACTAAAAGGAGCTCTCAGTTGACCCATGGCTTATACCATGAACATGGACTTTGAAGGCTGGGTGAATGGGAAAGGCATGAAACCAACGATGGCTCTGAACATTTTACCAATAATTCCTGTAGTCCCGACGTAGGTTGTGGAGACAATTTGGAGAGAATATTTACCACTTGGGCAATGTTGGGGTAGTATAAGTGGAAATATTAAAGGGGACTGTGTACAGCCTGTTCATGCCGGTTGCTTAAATGACGATAGGTCAGACACTAGTGGTACTTTACCCCATTGAAAACCATTCACATGATGCATTCATTGGCTGACACCAGCTCTCAACCGCTTTCATCCTGCTTTTCGTCACTACGGGTTTATGTTGCACACGGAGAGCTTTACAATGACACCACAATTGTATACATTATTTATTTAGTTCATCTACACACAACACAAAACAAACTTTACTGTTGACAGTTTCGGCAACTTCTGTCACCATTTTCAAAACGTCTCTGCGCATGTCCAGGTCACTCAGCACGACTTCCGATGCCGAAAATCGGGTCATACACATGAGAGAGTTGAAAGGCCCCCTCGTCTCGGTTCATGACCTGCTTCTGACCTCGTATCTTTATCGCCTCCTTGATGGTTCTTGTTCTCCAATCCCCCTCCCTATCCAGTACACTCACTTCATCCCAGCAGGCTCAGCAGGCTCCAAAGGTTTAGTCATCTTACCTTACGTGAAAGGGGTAACAGAGGGTATTTCACGTATCCTTAATAAGCACCGAGTGTCTACAGCGGTGAAGCCCCTACAGACCATCAGGAACATTCTCGTTCACCCTAAGGACAAACAGGATAAGCTAGAGAAGTGTGAAGTGGTGTACAAAATTCCCTGTAAGTCTTGCAAGAGTGTGTATGTTGGGGAAACTGGCAGAAAACTGGGCACCCGTGTAAAAGAGCACATGAAGGATGTGGAGCAGAACAGTGGGGGGTCTTTCACCAGAGCAGCGAGGAAAGAATCTCTCACCCAGATCAACAAGAGTGCGATCACAGACCATGTGAAACAAAACAATCATCAGGTAGACTGGGATGAAGTGAGTGTACTGGATATGGAGGGGGATTATAGAACAAGAACCATCAAGGAGGCGATAAAGATACGAGGTCAGAAGCAGGTCATGAACCGAGACGAGGGGGCCTTTCAACTCTCTCACGTGTATGACCCGATTTTCGGCATCGGAAGTCGTGCTGAGTGACCTGGACATGCGCAGAGACGTTTGAAAATGGTGACAGGAAGTTGCCGAAACTGTCAACAGTAAAGTTTGTTTTTGTGTTGTGTGTAGATGAACTAAATAAATAATGTATATATTATGATTGATTATGGTTCTATGGGGTGTCCTGAGCAAAATCAGCCAGGTGCCACTTTGGCACCCTTGAGCAATTTTTTTACGGGGAAAAAACAAAATGGCCGCCCGAGCCATCATGGTGATACCAAACAAGCCAATATCTTCATTATTATGTGTCATAGAAAGTTGATTTTGGTGTCTTTAAGTATGTGGTTTTGAATGGCAAGGAATTCATTTGTACTCTTAAATTTTACATAGAAATTATATCAAACAATAAATACAGCACTTTATGACAAATTAAACCTAAAATAGACAAAATGCACCAAGAGACTTTATAATATTAACAATGAATATATAATAACAAGTTATGAATACCTTTACATAATTCGCAACACAATAGACCACTTAGCAGGTACAACCCTGGATTAATTTTGCCAAAGATTGCTGTTGACAAACTCAACTCACATTCATAAAAATATATAGCTTTGTTACTGACAAAGATGCTTCATATAAATGTGGTTTATCTTATTTCTGAAAAAACACGTGCCCAATATAAATGTACAATGTAATTCTATCTATATATATAAAGGAAGAGGCGATTTTTTGCGTCACAAAAGGCTTTTTAACCACAAGACCTACACACTTCAAATTGCATGTATGCCATTAGGACAACTTGGTGGTCGTTATAATGTCACATTCAAACCAAATAGAATTGGTTTAATGATAAAAACAGAAAAAAGAATTAAAATATCTGTCATATGCAACGTCAATGAAACGTAATATGTAACAGTTAAACAACAAACGTGCGTATGTGCCTATACCTAAAAATGTTTGTGTAGACAACAGAAATGTAACCTAAACGTTTGTGTACGTCAGCAATAATACTATTAAACAACAATGTATCTATAAAAAACCAAGGAGGATTAAAGTTTATGTACGAGTTTAATATGTGAATGGATAACAGCAATAGCAAACAAGTGAGTTTATTTTATATATAGATAGGGGCCCCCCAAAATCCCCACTTTATAC
>CM032669.1:30790456-30834972 GCA_019095985.1 Streblospio benedicti | reverse complement strand
TTAAAATCTCTGCCACTCACTTCAGATGCTTTCACTCAGCATGTCTATAGAGCTCACTATCAGACTATGATAGGGAAGGCAGCACTCTCAAATTACCACCTGTATCCAGCTGATTCTGTTCGTTATGGATGGACTGCAAATGATGGTAATTTGTTGCCAGTAATGCTACCTAATGATGTGTCACCTGTTCCGTTTTGAGGTGCTACAGATGATCAAATGTGGCTGCTCTTCATCACAACCAAATTTCACAGGCAACTACAGCTGTGTTGTTGCTCAAATGTCATGTTCAATGTTCTGCAATCGGCATGCAACAAACAGTTGTAATAATCAACATGCAAGAAATACAACATATTCTGATGATGAATCTGCGGTGGAAGATGTTTAAAGGGTTCAACATATATGGTATTTGTTTGCATTAGGTTTATAGAATTTACAGAATTACATTGTACATTTATATTGTGTACGAATTTTTGTAGAAATAATATAAATCGCATTTTGTATGACGCATCTTTGTTATAAACAAAGCTATACTTTTTTTATAAATGTGACAATTTAGTTGAGTTTGTCAACAGCAATCTTTAGCAAAATTAATCCAGGATTGTACCCGATAAGTGGTCTGTTGTTGTGTGAATCACGTAAAGGTATTCATACCTTGTTATTATATATTTATTGTTAATATTATAAAGTCTCTTGGTGTGTTTTGTCTATTTTTAGGTTTAATTTGTCATAAAGTACTATATTTCTTGTCTGACATTATTTCTATGTAAAATTTAAGTGTACAAATGAATTCCTTGCCATTCAAAACATACTTAAAGACACCAAAATCAACTTTCTATGACAAATGATAAGGAAGAATGGGCTTGTTTGGTATTACCATGATGGCTTGGGCGGCCATTTTGTTTTTTCCCCCGTAAAAAATCAATCCCGTAAAAAATCAACCGGGTGCCAAAGTGGCACCCGGTTGATTTTTGCTCAGGACACCCCATAGAACCATAATCAACCACAAAACATCATACTTTCAACAAAACATGCTTCAGTGAAAATCCTCTGGACTATAGGGATCTTGCACTGAGCCGACAACAAGTGGATGGGCACTACAGGAATGCAAACTTGAACCCCTTCTTTCTCGGCCACTTTTTATTTAGACGAGTGATACAACACGCAGCATCTACTCTTAAAGTTCCCATTGCCCTACACCAGAGAATGAGACAGTTGAGATTCCTTAATTGTAAATGTAATGTAAATGTGGTGGTTTATGGTCATGATTCTAGTGTTCTCACGACTTTACATTTTACACTAGGTAATTGGCATCCTTATCACACTATATCTTTCTCAACTCCCCGGGGAGTATACAGCACAATTGCTACTGTAGCACAGACATGCTAATCACTCACATGTGTTTACAATTTACAGTGTTAAAATTTTACGCCAGCTAGACCATTTTTAGTTGTGGTTACAATATGCGTTATTATAAATTATGATTGATAACAATTCACGTTGGTTATATTTTACAGTTAGTCCGGCAGATTTCCCGTTTTTATGAAAAATGCTCAAGGGTGGCAGAGTGCCACCCACCTGAATATCATTATAGGGGTACTAACCATGAATAATCAGCAGTGAAAAAAACTTTAACTCGCAATTCCACCTATCCCTTGTCATCTGCTTGACTATAAGTCCAACTAAACTGTTGTGCTTATTAACGCCATGATTGTCGGGCAAAGGTGATGGGACCTTGTACACCAAGGAGTAACATTCTAGCAGCAAACTTTTAATTCTATCTTCATATACATAAAAATCAATATATTTCCAGCTATAAAATGAATTTAAAATACGGTTATTTTTTCTATCATACATGTACACATGCCATGTCTCATAATAACTGCATCATCTCCTTTACTGTCCTCACAAAACGTGAGCATACAATCTTATGATATGCTACCCCCGTACTTCAATGACAATGATTTCAATATGACATTACAATACTTACCAGAGGAGTTGCCATCTGCTTAATTGTGTCTGCCTCAGTATCAGAAATTACATCATAAAACATCGAAATTCTCGGACTCCAACTCAGCGTTTCTTCCTTGTACTGAACATATGGGATGAGTCCACGTTTGTATCGACATGAAAGTGTCTTCAAAATTTCAGGAGGCTGAAAATTATGTATAACACTTACTGAAATAGTCAACTGCAGAATATTTATTGAAGCCGCTTGTATCAAGATTGATTTGCCATGCTCAAAATATTTTAAGGACATAAATCATGAATCTATTATTGATCAGATAATCAATGTGAATAAGAATCATTGGTTGCAATTCATGCATGAACATTTTCTGATTTACATGTAGAGGTTTAAAGAGGATGTCCATAGTCCATGCAAAAATCGTACACTCATGTATATATACTTAGAAGTGAGAGAACAAATATTCATAGATATCATGGTTATAGGATGATAATTATGATTACCCTCGGAAGATTTTCTCCTCGACAGAGAGCCTCGTAATTGATTTTCCAATCAGGTAAGAATCTCTCCCATGTGGTCATATTTTGCAGTGGTTGATAATTTTCTTTCAAAGCAGATTCTAACTGGCTTCTCAGACTCCACTTTTCTGCTAGTATTGTAGAATTATTTGGTTCTACAATAAAAAGTCTAATTAAGATGATGACTTAGCATGAACATTATCAACGATGAAATTGATATACTGTGAATCGGTTGTCTATTCTTGTAAAGGATCACTACGGCACTGTGCGAATATGTACAAATATGAAATGTGGAATGCACAGGTAGCATACATAGGAACCACCGGATAAAGGGCTGCGACATCAACTCAAATATCTTATGACAATTCAAATGTTGATGCAAAAAGCTCTCACCTGCTTCATCAGCTTTATCTGCAGCCTCTACTGCTGATACAAGATCACCAATCTTAAAATTACAAAATGAAAAACGATCAGCTGAGAGAATGAAATTTATGAATTGTCTTTTTTTTTCAAATCTCTTATTTTTACTGCACATTTATATAAATGACAGTCCTCTAAATATACAATCCCAAGTGCGACTATTTGCAGACGACTGCCTGCTATAGTCTACTGAATTATCAACAATGCAGGAGACCAACTTATATTGCAACAGGATTTACAAGTTTTAGAGGAACGGGGTTCAAAGTACCAGAGGGGTGGAGTACCTCTTAATATAGTAGACAGAATCAACTATGTAGGAGTAATAATTACTGATAAGTTGTCTTGAACCCCACATCTCCACTTTCACGAAGAAAGCTAATTCTAGGAATGGTTTTCTCTGGCCCAATGGTGGTGCCCAGAGGAACGTGTGCTCATGTAGTTTCTTACGATAATTTTCAATGTTTTAAACGAAATTATAACTAATTTGACAAATTATTCAGGTACTCAGGCTGCAAATTTGTATCCGCAGGTATTCCAAACCTGCCCCATGATTGAGTACCCGATAACTTCTTGAGCAGCCTAACGTAAGTCTTAGATCCTGAGTACTCTGTGTGTTATGTGACATACATGTACATCAAAGAACACACATTACCATCAGCAGTATAAAGAGGTGAGGTCCTGGTGAGGTTAATGTTTGTTGTGTCCTCCAAAAAAATCCATTAATCGTAAATATTTCACAGTTTTGTTAAATTTTTCATCTTTTTTTTTAAATCGACAGGGCTACTATTTTCTACTGTACATTAAATATAGTGTACATTAAAACTATATGAAAGCATAATTAACTTACTGATTTGTGTGCTTTTGCAAGTTGTAAGTAGGCGTCCGCAAGAGGAAAATTGGGATCTTTGCTCTGAGTAGCCTGATGATACCACTGGGCAGCAAGACCATAGTCTGCATTTTGCATGGCAGTATAGCCAAGAAGATACATGTCCTCGGCCATTAGGGGCTCTTGGGACATGTAGCCGAGGACCTGAAATAAATGGATCAAAATTTTAATTTAGATAGGCCCAAACTAGTCACATCCTGTCATCCTGTGTGACGTCAGCTTGAAAAAGACTGTCTGACAGACAAGGTCGAAAATATTTGCTATGGTAAAAAACTATGGGTTTATCAAAATATTAATGTTATTGTCATAGAACAAAAGACACCCAATGAATTTATTCCACTCTTTTTCATATTAACATAATACATAGAATAACTTTAATACATTAACATTGTAAGTTTACCACATATAACGATTAAACTTCTCAATGTTATTGACAATTTTCTAGTGCATTTTTTGAGAACCATTTACTGTTAGGTGTGTGTTTGCTTTTCCAATTACGCAATTTGAGTGTAATGTATTGACATATTAATTCAAATCAGTCATAAAAGGTTGGTAATTCCGAGTTTGATTTTGATTTCATCATGCATTCAATCATTGTGCTTTGGGTAATAGTTTGTCAATTTTGATGTCGCCATTCATTGCACTTCACTTGCTATTGATTTCACAATTTTACAACACATCAAAAATCTTTGCACATAACTTTAAAATGAATTTTCATCAAATCAATAACATACTTTCATGGAAAATGTTATTGACATTGTTTCTCAAAGCACATAATAAGTCACTTCCATCTTGTATCTAGGATATCATAAGTTCAGCCAGCATTTATTGTAAGTGTGTGTTTCCTCATCACGCGTTTTGTCACTTGCCGCCCTGTTGTATGGTTCGGTCCAACGTTATTACTATTGGGTGTTTCCTGATAACGCGTTGGCGAGCAGATGACAAAACGCGTGTTGCGTGAATTGAAATGATATCAATCCACGTGACATGCGTTTTGTCGTCTGAGAACACGCCAGCCCGCTAAATGGACAGTCGCGTGGATTGCTTACATGCTTACATATAAAAATCATTAGCTTGTTTCCTGACCACGCGTTTTGTCGCTCGTCAGTTCAAATAATCGATAATTAAACACACGCCTAATACTACATTTATTGATAGAATGTATGCGAGGCAATCAATGATGTGGCCAAATATAGCGTCACTACGTAAAACGTAGCATGCTGCTATAGAAGTGCACGGTTCTGCAGCACAGATTTATTCAAGCTGAGCGACAAACGCGCCGTGAGGAAACTTGCAAAACGCGAGGCACCCCCACCCCACCGGCACCTAGAGACAAACACCAACGCATGCCGCGTCTTCAGGAAACGTAGGCTAAGTTGTATTGTACATGCCCAGCATAATATTAATGCTTAGGATGGATAATTATGAACTTATGAATAAGCCTTCTCCCAAATGCAAATATATTATGATATATTTGTTGAACATATATGCAATTGCTGTTAAAATGTAGTACTCGCACTTGCATTATAATGCTTAGATATTCCAACGAAGACCAATACAACTCCTTCATGTTTAAAGTACATATATTTATGATTCACTGCTACTGAACATCTTACTTAACACGTATTCAGAGTCAACTCTAACTTTTTCATGGGAAAATCCCCCTCTTTTTTAACCAACTTTTCATACAGAAGGACTGCCCATACTCACGTGCTAATCTAGTATGTCAAACTAAAAGGAATAAACTTTACATACCGATGTACATTGTGTGGCAAATAAGTGATAACTTACGTTTCCTGCAGCGAGGTCCTCTGTTTTGAGGCGGTACGTGCGCTGAAGCCTCAGGAGGGCGGCACCAGCGCCTATGTAGTCTGCCTCGCTGGGCATCTGCAGGTTCCGACTGTTAACATGGCTCCGGAATCCTACAACAATGTCTAAGAATTATACAACTGTGTACAATAGAAAGACATTGGGTTCATGTATATATGAGCTACATGTAGAATAGAATATTTAGGTGCTGAGGTGGGTGATGCCAACAGTTTAGGGCTCTAGCATTCAAACAGGTCTACTAGAAACAAAACACCAATTTAAATTCCACCCCATTATACAAATTTGCTATCAAACCATCAATATGGAAAAAATATTTTGGTTGAATTTCAACTTTCTATGTTATTAGAAACTTGGCACTTCTTTATTTCAAAAAAGCGTCTCTCTGCTAAGACTGTAAAAATACATTTATGTTTGATTCAAATGAAGTGTTTTCAATGTCGAGTAAAACCTGCTAATCAAAGATTATACTCACTGCTCAGTCATTGCATTTTAGACCACTTCTTAAATGAAAATTATTTTGTTTAAATATTGCTGTTTCATGTGTATTGACGGCTTCATAGCATGTTTTTATGGGATGGAATATAAATTGTTCTAGTTTTTCTACTAGAGCTGATTAGAAGTATCTCCATGTACAAAACACATCATGTCACTGAGCATATTCTCACCTTTAAGGACACTAGGAGAGAAATGTGTCTGATGTCCCTAGCAGTGGAACATTTTCAGTAACCTTGAATCATGTGTAGCCAACAGGAGAAAGAAAAGTGTCCCTTATTATAAAATTTTTTTTATCAGTAAGGTCTTCTGTCCGTGATGTTACAATTTCACTGTAGTGTTGAAAACAAACCTGGGCTTTGATTAAGGTTAGGAGCCTTGACACCCAGCATGTACCATCGCTTGACTAGATGGTAGGCATTGATGGGATGTCCAGCAAATGACAGCTTATCCGAAGTACTCTCTGGTATGGTGGCTATGGAGCCTATAATACTGAAAATTGATGAACATAAACTTGTCACATAATATATGGTAAAGTCGCTGCGACTGGAGTTGCCCATTCCCAAAAATATTTCAACATGTAAGTTTTAAAGATTTTCTTTCAAAATTAGGGAAGACATTTGTACATACATAAACATGTATAAACTTATAGAAAACCCAATGAATTAAATTCTATTCTTTTTCTTTCTCACAATTGGGAAACACTCATTGAACACTCATTCGAATAGAATGTTGATGAATTCATTTTCACATATACCACAAGTATTTGAAACAATGAAATTGAATATATAGTATGTAAAGATAATGTTTCATACATGTATATATTATGTATCTGTTTGGTAGTAAAAGGATGTGTCACTCAGTTAAAAATCTGGTAATTCTGCTAGAACGGACAGAAAATAATTCACATTCAGTAATAAAAATAGAGTTTAAGATAGAAGCCACAATAGTAAGTTCATTTATATTCATGACGAATTGTCTTTTTGTGGTTTTTTGTACCCATCAAAGTAGCAATAATGTTTCGGCCTATTAAATTCAACCCACATTTTGTCTTTTTATTTCAATGTCTCTTCCAACACATTCTATAGCTTCAGCCTAAGAGCAAATCTTACATGATTCAAATGTGATTTTCAGACATTACTGTTACTATAAAGATCAAATTCTACATTTAACTAGTGTTAAAGCTATTTTTCGTGTCCATTCTAGAATTTCTAAAGTGTGATTTACTGACAGGGGGATTCTCTATCCACCAAAGTCAGTAGAGAATAAATAAAAATGATGGCTGATTCGTGCAATCAAAGTAATAATATGCAAAATATATAATTACAGGACAAAATGTTTACATTCAATCTTAAATCAATAAAAATGAATGAATTAATTATGAAATATAATTTCATATTGACAAACACTAGCAAAAATCTCTAATTTTACTGCTTACATGCAGGCTTACATGTATTCCCTGAGGTGTAGAACTTTATTACCATACCTAATAATCCGTTTTTTAATTAGCAAGCATAATTAATGCTTATGAACAATTGCTAGTGTTAATGTTAAGCATTATATGATAAAATGCACTAAGCAATATATGCTACAGGTTTTCATCTATATTGTTCTTAAAAATATGATCTACCGTATTAACCTTTATGATAAGTAAATCTAATACCGTTAATTAACTTGTGATTGATATTACATGTAATTTGACTATGGACATTTCTTAAATCTTGTACGCCATGCCTTTTTTCAGATCAATAACTGATTGAGTCATTGATAGAAAAAGGGGGGTATGTGTGTTGACAATTCCATCATATATGATATTCTTAATAATTTATTACACAGTCAATCATGGCCATTAACAAAATTCTCGTAAAACTCAATCTACAAACGTCCAATTTAATTTCATCAATTATCTATAAACCGTTATATTTCGACACTACTTTTAAATTTCTTGAATATTACCTAAATAACCATTCAATTACAGAATATACTATATATACATACCTTTCTATATTTTTCAATCTTGCCATTTCCTCTTGAAAGTAACCCTCCAATACTTTACTCATGTCCTTTTCAGCATTAACAAGCAGTTTCAGATGAGCAGTAGAAGAAAATGCTTCCGCATGAATACATGGGAGAATCAAGAACAGCACAAGGAAAATTCTAAGAATCATCTTCATTTTGTTATAACTGAAAATAAAATTTATTTAAGACTTTTATAAAGAAATTTTCAACTGTAATACTACGTCAACTCAGCCACTGTGTAAACACTAACAACAATTTACTAATGTACACATTTTACTAGTGTTTATTTTTTTCAAAACAAGCATGTTCACAACAGCTCTTATTACCTCTCTATTGAACTAGTTCCTTTATGTTAATGAAGCAGAAACTAAGAATAGCACTTGCCAATGACTAACTTCATATCTACATGTAATAATAAAGTTGAAATTAGTTGGGAAATCATATTATTTTTTTTACACAATTCAGCATCATAAAATATATTTAAGTAGATATCTGTCATGATTGCATGAACGCCAAAAGCTAACCTAAGTACATCTACTAAAACACATGTACTCAGAATATTTAAGAAAACAATTAAATTTAAGGAGATATCTGTCATTTTATGATTGCAAAAAACTAGCCTAAGTACTAAAACACCTGCACTCAGAATTTTTAAGAAAACAATGCAAACAAATTATGTTAAAGTTTTTTAGTGTAACAATACAGATACAATGACATATAGTCTTTTTCATCATTTCGTCTTACTCTTATATTGATTTAATATCCACATAATTTGCAAATATCCAGTTTTACCTTTATAATAATCTAGATTCACTTACAATTGTTTGACTTCTACAAATTGCAATGCGAACATGAGCTCAAATAAGTTTGTGAAATTAACATGTGCACGTTTTATGCTTCTGGCTATATCAGATATGCGCATGCATGTCGTAATGTTAAATGTCACTTGTCATTAAATACATAAAATATAACTATCACTGCTATATGCAGTAATTGCTAACAGTTATAACTCAACTGTGTTTCCATTTTACTACATCATTATTTGTATTACTCTCAGTATTAAGCGAGGTAGAACAGGTAGAATCAGTAGAACGTGAAAAGTCAATAAAATATCGTCTGCTACTAAACATGCTTCCATAAGTCTACATGCATAGTGGACAGTTAAGTCCTTATATAGATAGGCATTCAGATCTACTTTTGCATGTTGTAACTGATTCTCTGTACAAATCTGAAGAGATATCATAAAATCTATCACTACAATCTTATCTACATTTTATAAAGTAATAATCAGGGGGAAGTTTTTGACTGGCTATGTTTTTTAAAATCATGTTATGAGGTGGAAAACTATGTTGAACCTGTCTATTAAGACCACCCTGGGGACTGACCTAAGGTGGTATTAATAGATATGATCTTAATACGAGGTTTATGGTGACCTTCTTACTTTAGAACCACGAACATTAGTGTTATTTACAGAGATGGTCATAAATTGGAGGTTCTACCTTACCTTCCTTGTGCATAGTAAAAATGAGAGAACTTTTATCATTTATCTTCTTTCGAACTGCTTAGCACTGATTGATATCGAGAAACAGAACAAGATTCTACTGTTGATATTACAGCAAATGAAAATTGGTCAATAAAAACCAAGTATCTTATGTGGGCCTTACTTACAGGTGAATTTGTGGAATTTCATTTTGTTCTCATATGTTACTCTTAACAAATTTCAATGCCAGTAGCACTGGCCACTCACTGCCTTTATAAATATTGGGACCTCTTTTCTATGTATATAAATCAGAGTTGAGCCTAAGTACAATTTACGGACTCCGAAAGTCCAGTTCAAGTACTTTGCAGCTGGGCTTGAGTCCAAGTACAAGTACTTTGATTGCACTTGAGTCCAAGTACCAAGTACACAGGTTGAATGTTCAATAAAATACAACACAAAGACTGACATTTTACTGTATATCAGCTAGATATCAGCTAGATATACATACGTTTTTTGTCAAACTACAACCAAATATTATGTAGCAAGTAGTATATGTTGAAAAATGATTGAATATTCAAAATTGAATCTGTTGAACTTTGACCCTTTGCCAACTAATAAGTACTCAGAGAGCAAAGCATTGCTGGAACAACATTGAAGAAGTCCACAAATTACTAAGTGAAACTGAATCTGTGTGTCTCGCTATTGATCTTTTGACAAGTCGTCAGTTTAAATCATTCATGGGTATTACAGCCTTTTCATCAAAGATTAAAAACTGCAGAGGGTTATGTTAGATTGACGTAGGGTGACATGCCATGTAATAGAAGCAAATGGTAAATTGTGTTTCTTTTATATAGAAAATTTAGTTACTATTTCTTTATCATTCAGAAGATGTTAAAAGAAGATTTTTACTATTTCTTTGTTTCAAATACATTGTGTACAGATATATACCGGAGAAACATCACTCACAATTGTCTCAATTAAAGTTCAAAACAATGGTTTTGCAAGGATGTGAATATTTACTCCCCATTTAGTTAAATTGCAAATGTATTCTCTACCAATTGATCTGAATAGCTACTCATCCTACAATCTATCCTCAATAAGCATGTTAAGAAAAGATAAAAGACTTAAAAGCATTTTCAAGGTTTAGAAAACAACCTCCTTAATTATCAAAATGACTTGCTATAAGAAGCAGGATGCTTGGTTTAACTCTCTTAACGAGGTTACGCAATAGCCTTTTGTCTGCCCTTAATTGTTGGACAAATATTCTCTTGTATTGCTTTCAATGAATAGGAAATATCTTTTACGGACCAACATGAGGATTCTGAAATCGAACTTTTTCAATTGTATTGTCTGAGGGTTATGCAGGTTTGTGCCCATATATTTACAAGTTATTGTGTGTATTAAATTTTAATGTATTAGGAATGATAACTTTTCATGTTATATCATTTCCAAATCTATATAAGAACTTTCATACGTTCTTTTAAAATTCCATGCATCTAATAGATGAAGTAAGAAGATAAGATATATGAAAACATGCTTAAGACCTGTGGAAGGCATTTAAGATATGTAATAGCCATTTTCCGAGAATTTTGTGAACTCAAACCTGGTTTTATTTTAAAGTATTTTTGGTAAATCATTCGCCTGTGGGAAAATACCTGAAACAGGTTTGCGTTATACATAATAGTGTCTTCCCTTACGATAAAATACACTGAAAACACACTTTGTGGTCATAAATATCACATGTTCAAAATTCAGCCATCGAACAGCACAACACCACACATTTTTAGTGGAAGGATAAAACATGGACTTTATATGCCTGATGATGATGATAATGATGTAGAAGCTATGAAGCTAGATAATGATGTAGAAGCTAATTAGAAAAAAAAGTAATAGAAAAGTACAAAGTTCGTCACATTTGCAAGGCAATATATCAATGTAACACTGTACTTGAAAGTTTGTACTTGCAAGTAATAAGTACTTTTGGGTTGTACTTGAGTCCAAGTACAAGTACATTTGGGTTTTTTCTAATCTACTTGAGTTCAAGTCAAAGTACAGCAAATTGCTGTACTTGCAAGTACAGTACTTGCAAGTACTGTTCTTAGATACAACACTGATATAAATACATATAACTTGTCATTAAAGCAAGTGCTTAAGTTATGGCCAATGCTCACGTTATGAGTACATCGTTCGTAGGGTTATGTATTACTTATATCTTCAAGGGAACGCACACGTTTGACGCTAAATCAAGACGTAGACCGTAATAACAAACAGGAGAAGTAACAATTTGTAAGATGATCTAGTCTGGCAATAAGAAATATTTGTATGCCAAGGGTAATTCGTTAATTGCAAAGTTTAAGAATTTGTTCGGATGAGATTAAACCATTGTGAGTTTCACGATTTTTCCCATTCACACAGGCTTCAATGTCCGATGTTCATGGTATAAGCCGTGGGCCAACTGAGCTCATTTTAGTGACAGAAGATCAATTTATTTTCATAGAGGACTGTTTACGATAAAACTGGCGACTAGCTTATTACTGGGCAGTTGTGCATAAAGCTCCGTTGGTCCATTTCCATCACGTTTCAGTACCTAGTCCATGTTATTTGATGTGCATAAAAAGTAACGTGGCAGGCGGGAGGAGCCGGTGTCGTCTGTTTTACGTGGACGTGTTGGAGCACCATGACCCCTGCTCTGACACGTCAATTATAGTTCCACATACTGTAAAGCCACTGTTATGTTCGTGGCCAATGTTTCTTGTCACTATAATTTAAGGTCCACTGTGGAATAAGAATATACATATATATAAACTTTTTAGTGCTCCTTATTTATTGCACCATGTTTTGATTATACGTCCAACAGTTGAGTTGGTACAGGGGTCTATCACAGTACTCTGCTATTATAAGAATAGACTGCAGACTCCATACAGGACCATAGAATAAGGTTTTTAGTTTTGTATGTAAATACCACAGTAGACATCACTTAACTATATATTTTTTAACTGAAATGGCTAAATGTAAAATATAGAGTTGATTTTTAAAGTTTAAATTTAATCCACTATTTGAGTATTACTACTTGCTTTTGTGCTAAAAAATCAGCCAAACCTGGTTTGGCTGATTTTTTAGCACAAAAGCAAGTAGTAATACTCAAATAGTGAATTAGATCTTGTGCAGATGAGCATTCAGTAAAGACTTTAAATTTAATGTTCAATATTATGTTTAAAAGGCAGTGTACCCTCATACTTTTCATGTACTTTCAACTAAATAATTATGTACATCGAACAAAATAAAGATCTAGCAATAATTCATTTATTTTTTGGAAATAAGAATGTTCAATCCATACCCAAATCTCAACTCTCACCAAAAATCTAAATGCATCGTATAGAGATCTACCGCCATCAAGTGGCGTGTACTGTGATGCGATAGCATGGATAGATACTACTGTCGCAAACGATAGATATTGTACTACATTGTCGGGACGTACACCAACCTCCAAGCAAGCATCATATAACGTCCTCGTTCTCCGAGTCGGACTAGTTCCAGTAGCCTCGGTTCGTGGTTTAAAGGCTGAAAGGTTGCTCGTACACGTCAGTTTTCAAATTCCCGTCACTGACTCACGTTGCGACCACCGTCATCATTAAAATAATGCCGTGCACGTCGATTCATTATGCACAGCGGCCCTGGCGCGCTCCACGTTTGCTTTCAAAACGTCAACCCACCAAATGATAACGTGCACCGTATTTCTGTTTATCAGTCTTTTTCATGTAATTTCAATGGTTATCATGATCATGCTCCACATTGGACCACAAGACAAGTAGATCTATCCGAATACCCGGAGACAGAGGGCTGATACTATGTTTAACATGCTTGTACTCAGCCGGATTTTTTTTTTCATATTTTTTAATCCACTTTCAAGATATACCATTCAAATTAATAAGTCACAATATCAGTAATGTTAGTGCAGATCAAGTTTTTTTTTAAAAAATGTACTCGCCTGGTTCATATTTGCGGATGCATCATATTTCCGGATGTTTGTGTACTTATTACGTTAACTGATTACGATCTTAGTCTAAACGTCAACGTAGCAACAGTACGTCAGACGTATATGAAGAGGGAAGGTGACTTGTCAAGTACACGTGACATATTTGGATTTAACAATATATAGTGTAAACTATATACAACATGCTTTGAAATTAATATCCCCATGATTTACAGAATACTTGTAAATATACTTGTAGTTCCCAACTAAAATTGTTATTGATTCAAACATTTTGCAAGCTTATCTGTTGTTTATGACTTTAATCATGGCATACTGAAACGTTACCTAGACTATGGAGTGCCATTTAAAGCACTTCCATTGGGGGGGATTTAACATGGTATGATATTGTGGGGTTGGGGGAGAATATACACATTTTATAGTGATGTATAATACACAAAAAACTATCTCACCTCTTTTGTATAAGACCAATGAATTTGTGTAATCGTAAAAAGGGGCTACCACTTCTCATGTCCAAGCAGGAGAGGGGGGAGGTGAATGAAACAACTGTGGTATGAATTTTAGGTCCTCCTCTTACATTTGTTTGATTTAAAATTACTACCAAATTTGCGTGCCACCCCTGTCAGAGGATATAAGATTTTGAACTCCAACCCCAAACCAAAACCAACAAAAAATAAAAGGGAACCTAAGGGAATGAAACATACCGGTATGAAAGTTGTTCATCCATACCAAAATCCTTCAAGTTCTTGTTCATTAACCTTTGAACTAATACATATGTTTGTGTTCTGTTTTCATAGAAATTTATTTAACGTATAATTTGTTGTGTATTTCCGTTCATTCAACTTACCTCTTTCAATATTTTGCATGAGTTTATACTTTATAGCATTTGTTCATTTCATATTTCTCGCGTTCTTGGACTTCCTTTGATTGGTCACTTTGGTTACAGTATCAACGATGATTTCCCAACTGAACAGCAGCACTTATCTGACCATCATATGCATATCTAAGCAGTCTAGTGACAGCACCACAGAAACTAGACATATTTCGCAATCTAACCATTTAGACAAAATTTTATAACTTTTTCTCCAGTTACTGCAGTAAATGAATCAAAGGAGACCTTAAATGTTGGTTGTTTTCCACTGGTATCAGGCCCTTAGCAGAATTGCAAAAGATTGGAGTCAAAATTTGTTGGGCAAAGATGCAGGCAATCAGCTTGGCGAACAGATTATCTAGGGTAGTTCGGGAGCATGCTCCCCAATGAAAATTTAGAGCTCACTGCCACCATAAGAAGCTGCCCATGTCTCACAACCTTGGGGTAGTGAGTTCAAGTCCCACCAGGGCCACTTTATATAGTCAAATGGACCTGTATTCAGCTATGTCTATCTCTGGTAGAAAAATGCTTGCTAAAAAGATGTTTGTGAGAGAGAGAAGTTTGTAACTGTACCCTCAAGCACTGGGAAATGCATATATAATAAACAAATAGGTAACAGTATGTATGTTATGTTTCTAGTTGATATAGTTTTCATCATAACGTTCTTTACTGTAAATCGCCTGAGAAGAAATGACAGAGCAATGATCCGCTGGATGTGTGGTGTGAAGCCTAACGATGGACAAATTGTATATCACCGATATTGATAGACTAAGTGTGCTCCGTAAAGAGAGACCCAGATGGCTAGGTCAAGTTGAGCGAAAGTAAGAGAACTTATAATAGAAGGAAGGAAAGGAAAGGGAAGACCAAAAGAGACTTGGGATGCGGTCATACAGAAAGAACAGGCACGTTTGGCATGGGTCTGATAGATCCTGGTGAACGAAAGGCTTGGAGCGGACGATTGAGTTGCAGACTGTGCAGCCAGGCCACACACTCTGAATGAGGACTAATTAGGGCCTGCTCATATAAACTTAGAATTTATTTGTTCTCAAAACATGTTCTACTTACATAACTGTCCTGAAATCATAATGTCATCAAGCAGACAAAAACTAATGTACCGCGGATGGTGATTTTGATGACTTGAATATACATATATAAAGATAACAACACAAGAACAACAATTTCAAAATGAAATAAAACATAACATATTTGCATCAGAAATTAAGAGAATGGAGAGGGGTGGTGTGTGTGTGTGTGTGTGTGTGTGTGTGTGTGTGTGTGTGTGTGTGTGTGTGTGTGTGTGTGTGTGTGTGTGTGTGTGTGTGTGTGTGTGTGTGTGGGTGTGTGTTGGGGGTGGGGTGGCTTGAGTATATGGTGCGGGATTTGCTTGAGAGATGGCGGCTGCTGATGAGAGTATTGGGGGGTTGGGGATGGGGGGGGGGGGGGTTGGCTTGGAGAGAAATGTGCAAGCGTGAGAGAATGGTGGTGGTGGGGGGGTTGTTGAGAAATGGCAACGGCTTGTGAGAGCATGGGTTGGGGGGGGGGGTTGCTGTGTTGAGAGAATATGAGACCTTCTTTGAGAGAATTGGAGGGACTTGTGAGTATATAGCAGGGGGGGGGCTTGGCGTGAGAGAATGGGAGGAAATTCAGCTGGAGCACTGGAGCGGGCTGGGGTGGGGGCTTGACTTTGGAAAATGTGAGAGATTGAAAGGTTGGGAGGAGGGGGGTTGTGAGTATATGGGTGGGTAGTAGGCTTGAGAGATGGCAGTGGCTTGTGAGAGTATGGGTGAGTGGGGAGCTTGGTGCTTAAACCCTCAAAGCCCCCTCCCCCCTGAATCCATCACCGTCCTGTAAGCAACGTTTCTAAAAATAATCTTCAAACTTTAATTGTCTAAAGGGGTAGAGGCCGTATTGACAAGTGGTGCAATGTGTGCAATGTGACATACCATGTGACTATTTAAAATAAACAATATTACAACCAATAAACCAATGTGCACTAGCACTGTACACTGACATAAAACCAGAATACATTACTTAATGCTGTTTACCATGTGTTTGTTATTTTTACCCAACGTAAAGGACCAATCCACCTGGCAACACTACATCTAAAAACACCGGATGAGTTTGATTCAATTATACTTAATGGTAAATCATTCCATAGACGTATTATGCAACAAAAACTTAAAAGCACCAGAATGTATTTTTTTAAACTCTATTATATCTATATACATGCATGTGGGACAAATTTACATGTGAAGGAAAAGAAATGTCTACGTTATTGTTCCTTCTCTTATAAAGCATAATAAGATCACGTATCACTCTTCTTTGTCTTAGAGAACGCCACTGGTGAGTTTCCAAGCATTTGCTCATTGAACCCTGCCTGAGGACCATAAACATAATTGCTCAGAATATACCTTGTGGTACGTTTTTGCACTGCTTCAATTTTGTCAATGTTTTTTTAAGTATGAGGGTTCCAAGCTGGAGACCCATACTCTAGATGAGGTTGTATCAATAATTTGTATGCTACCTCATCTATTTATGGGCTACACATATATAAAGTTCCTCCTGCGGAGATTCAAAAGCGTTGGTGCTTTGTTGCAGATTGCATCCATATGTTCATTAAATGTTAGCTTATTGCTTAGACTCACCCCTAAGTATCTGAGGCCGTCTCCTCTAATGCAGGGTATATGTGGTCTGGTGGATCTGATCTTATTAGAGATCTTGACACCAGTGAGCTTTGACAAGGGTGTTGACATAAGGTAATCATAACGAATGTTATGCTCTGTTCTCCTTGTAATCCTTAATTTCTTACACTTACTCACAGGAAAGCTCATCTGCCATTCATCAGCCCAGTTCTGCAATTTGAAAAGATTTTATTAGACACAATTTATATGATTTTACGATATACTGTGCTGTCATCAGCAAACAATCTTATAATTGACTGTAAGTCCCAGTATCCTTTACATACAAGAGGAACGTTAATGGACCAAAAACTCTGCCCTGTACCACGCCTGAAGTCACTTGTTCAGTCATTGACTTTGACCCACTGTTAGCTATATATATGTATCGCCTAATGTAATTTTAGATTCTTCAAGTGACAGCCATGATAGTGAGTCAAGTAATAGTAGTTCATCAAGTGACAGCCCTGATAGACAGTCAAGCAGCTCAAGTTCCAGTGATAGTGGCTCATAACATGAATCAGAAAATGATGGTGAAGTAGTAAATGAAAAGAATGGTTCTGCGGGTGAAGCTGTATTGACTGCACCAGTTAAAGAAAAAACGTGTAAGATTTCTATTAGAAGATGCACCTGTTCAAGCTTCGCCAACAAAATCACCAATGAAAAGACCCCCTATTAAACTTACCTTGAAAAAGTCTCCTAATACACCATACAGAGTAGCAAAAACTCCGATCAAGGTATTTATTTTTATATTATTATTTTTATATTATTATATTATTTCGAACTAAGTCCAGCAAAACGCAAATGTCCATTGAAGAGATTTAAAGCCGTCTTATGAATGAAAAATGAAATAGTGAGTATTTTTTCGATGGGAATTAATATGCTAGTACGGAATAATCATTTTGTGCACTTAGAATAGTACATTATGGCTCATTTGATGAAGAAATTCACATGTCAGGGTTTGACATACACGGTAGACCTGTAGCCCTAGTCTACCTGAAAACTGGCGAGTCTACCCGCTTTTGCCAGTAGGTAGACATGTGATCTACCTGGTTTTGGCAGGTGCATTATGTACATTTTTTTTTCAAATAAATTACTTTGTTTAACAACAATTTGAAACATCATGGTTATTTTAACAAACACAGAGAATTATGTCGTTATTGAATATTTACTGCCAGTATAAAACTGAAAAAGTGGGGAACAGCGCACAAAACGCATCCTGCATTGATACAAAAAACTTGTAACCTATAGTTATCTTGGTACAAAATTTAAAACTCATGGTTAATGGGTGCATGTTTGAAGATTTTGTCAAAGGCATTGAACTATTGCAAAAGGAAGTAAGGCTAAATATACAAGGTTAGTGGGTGCATGTCGATCAGGTGTCAAAGACATGTGTGTCTGAAAGCATATAGGCAAGTTACGAAGCTTGTCTCAGTCGTCTAGGGGAATTGGTGTAGTGGTCTGCACATTCAACTATGACATATTACCGGTCTGAATCATGGTTGTGAGTTCAATTCCACGATTCTCCAATACCTTTACCAGGTATTCCAAAGATGTATCTCACTGACTTTCGTTTCATATGGTGGAGAAAGATGGACCCGGGTGCTTCGTAGAAGCCACCGGGTAGTCCTCCAATGCCCCGGGTTACCAGTAATTGGATAACTAGTAGGGTCTGCCGAAACTGGGGTAAGTGGGCTGCCGCTCGGGTAATGTCGAACTTGGATGGGTACGTGTTCTGGGAAGGATTAGATCTGAGGATTCTTACAGGTCCTCGGTCACGGAAAGTGACTATGGGACAGCGAGGTCCTGGGAGAATTCCTGATCTGAAGGCCTTGGGTGTTCCTGGTACACTTGTGGTATGGAACTCCCAACCTCTCTCTCTCCGTTCTCACGCGTTGGTGCTTCCGCGTCGTTGGAGTTGGGAGTTGGGGGGGAATCTGTAACAAAAGTGAAGTGGGAACAAGCACAATGCATCCTGCATTGATACAACGTACTCGGTACAAGGTTAGTGGGTGCATGTCGATCAAGGCTAAAGGCAAAGGCTAAGGCTAAATATAGCGTCAGGTGTCAGACATGTGTGTCTGAAAGCATATAGGCAAGTTACGAAGCTTGTCTCAGTCGTCTAGGGGAATTGGTGTAGTGGTCTGCACATTCAACTATGACATATGACCGGTCTGAATCATGGTTGGAAGGTCGTGAGTTCGATTCCACGATTCTCCAATACCTTTATTCCAGGTTTCATTCAAAAATGAATATGTATAAAACGACACACTTTAATTGGCAAAGTGCTATAGATGAACATATGTGATTGTCACTACATATGTGAACATAGAATGAAATTTGGAGGTCTTGGTTCAAACTGTATTGAAAGTATTGAAAGATGCGCAGTAGAATTAATCAATACCAATAATCTCCTTTTTATTTCCGGCGTCATGTAGACTAACACGACTTTAGATATTCTAAGGTAATTTTCGCGTATCACTTATCCTAGGTCATTCATGGAAAGTACCTTTCTAATAGAATTTTGAGTGAGGATTATGAATCTGTAATCGGATTTTAGTTAACAAAAGACCGGTATTTACAGACGACCTGTGTAGGCTGCTATTAACACCTCAAAAACCTCAATCATGCAAAGTCAGCGAGAAATTGAACATCGAGATTGAACCTCCCTCAGTGAAACTGGCTGGAATGTTGAAATCATGACCCCCAGTGAAACTGAGTGGTGCAAAAGGTGACCCCGGCGACTATGGAAGTACCCCCCACCCCCACCCCCTGTCCTCTTGCAAAATTTACTATAAAAACAATCAATATGAATTGATTTATAAATCTAGAAAAATCGAACGTCTTGCACATAGGCGTCGCTGGAGAAGGATTTGCTGATTGATATGCATTCAATGTGATTTCCCAGAGTATCTAACACTTGTTGAGAACGTTATAGAGCTTTTACGTTTTCTACATTTCATAATTTATGCCTAAATGATATGCGTAAATGATACACATAGAATAGCAAAATTTAATACAAAGCCCAATATGACAACTGGCAAGCATCTGATATATAATGTTATGGTTTATTTCCACTCATTAAGGTAATCAAGTGAGGTAAGATTTGCAAATACTTATTGTTCATAATTTGCATAATTCATGCATTATTTATGCATAATTTATGCGTAAAATTACAAATTTTGATTTATTTCACATCACTGTAACAGTGAAACGCTCCAACAAATTGTTTATGCTGCATATGCGCTTTATCTGCTTTAAAGATATACCTAAAGCAAACATGCAATATTAAGTTGCAGTCTTATTTATCTTTTATATTTGCATAATTTGTGCAGAATATAGACGAAACCACAATCTAGTGTCAAACTGAGGGTTCTAGGAATGACTGTCAGGATGAATGAGACTTTAATACATATTGTCTCTCACATGAATTGTACAAAGAGACTGGATTCTGTGTGCCAATAAAACAGATTTATATTTCTAACCACATAATAATACTTTTATTATGGTTTATAACTTCATTTTCATAAAAGAAAATGGAACAAATAATTAATAAGAAGTCTGTAAAGCAGCCTGTATCATTGTTTATTATCTTCAACAGAGTTGGGCTCATCATCATTCTCACCACTAGAACTGTCTGTTTCCTCCTCCGTGCTCTCTGTATGAGGATTTTGACACTTGTCACCGGCTCCACATTCACAGTAGTCAAGTGCATGAGAGCTTTGCCTTTTTACATCCGCATTCAGCTTGATCACATGTTACACAGGAGCAACTCACGACATCCAGGAGTTCAGGAGGAGCCATAGGTTGTGATGAAATGGCAGGCATCACTGTGCCATCTTTCACAACCCAGCCATATCTTGTAATGTCTCTGGTGTCATCTGGGGCACAATCCTTGTTAACGGATTCCCAGAGCATCACCTGCAAACGGCTTCTGCCATGAATGTACAGGTTATCTTCTGTTGGTGGCAATTTTTTTAGTGGAGGTGGTTTGGTTTTAGTTTTTCTATTATAGATATTGTATTTTGCATCACACACGGTTATGCCTATAGAGAGCAAAGAAGAACTTTGTAGTTGCTGTCTTGACATCATCATCTGAGGAGGATAGGTCACCCAAGTGATCAAGCTCATCCACGTTGCATTCGTTCAAGGCATCTTCCTAGATGGGTATTAGTGGTATCGCACCCTGAGAGAGCATGCAGGGCAAGGAGTCCCTTACACTTGTCACCAAGCTTAGCAACAGTCCTGTTTATTGAAAGCATAGTGCCATCTCGATTTCGCTTCTCCATCTGCACCTCTGCAGTGACTCTACATTTCCATACCCAGTACACTAAAAGAACAAAGACATCAATTTCATCACTGACAATTGAGATTGTTGCTGCACCATTTTCTGCTGCCTTTAGCATGTAGCTGACCAATGTGATATCAGCCTCATCATGAGTGACCTCTGCACCCTCTCTGCTCATCATGTGGATACAGAATTGTGCGAACCAATGGATCCCAAACATCCAGATCGATGGAGGGCTTGGTGTGCCTGTGAAACAGTTCCAAAAGAAAAAACTCAATATCGTTCAAAGACAGGTTACTGGTTTATGGCTGGGTTGTGAAAGATGGCACAGTGATGAGGATGAAACAGACAGTTCTAGTTATATTATGAGGAAGATGACCCCAACTAGGTTGAAGATAATAAGCGATGATACAGGCTGCTTTACATACTTCTTATTAATTATTTGTTCCATTTTCTTTTATGTTTTAAGTTATAAACTATAATAAAAGTATTATTATGTGGTTAGAAATATAAATCTGTTTTATTGGCACACAGAATCCAGTCTTTTTGTACAATTCATGTGAGACAATATGCATTAAAGTCTTATTCATACTAACAGTCATTCCTAGAACTCTCAGTTTGACACTAGATGGTGGTTTTGTCTATATTTTGCATAAATTATGCAAATATAAAAGATAAATAAGACTGCATCTTATTGCATGTTTGCTTTAGATATATCTATAAAGCAAATAAGGTGCATATGCAGCATAAACAATTTGTTTGAGCATTTCATTGTCACAGTAATGTGAAATAAATCAAAATTTGTAATTTAACGTATAAATTATGCATAAATTATGCAAATTATGAGCAATAAGTAATTGCAAATCTTTGCAAATCAATGTAAACTTCACTTGCTTACCTTAATGAGTGGAAATAAACCATAACATTATATTTCAGATGCTTGTCAGTTGTCATTTTGGGCTTTATATTAAATTTTGCTATTTTACGTGTATAATTTACGCATATCATTTAGGCATAAATTATGAAATATAGAAAACATTAAAGAACTATAACTCTCCAACAAGTATTAGATACTCTGGATAATCACATTGAATGTATATCTGTAAACGCAAGTGCATTTGATACTTCGAAAAAACACACCTGTAAATTTATTATATGTTTCTTTAATGCTGCCAAAAGAAGTTATGAACATATAAAACTATTAACAATAAAAGTACATTAATACATTATTCACCAAATGAATTTACAGATGTAATTACATAGATATAAAATACTTATGCTTGCCTGTAAATTTATTATATGTTTCTTTAATGCTGCCAAAAGAAGTTATGAACATATAAAGACTTGTTTTACTATTGTACAAATAAGAAGTACTATGTACTATAAAAACAAAGTAATGGATAAAAGGTGAAATTATATACAGTGAAAATTGTGCAACAAAGTAAAAACTCATGCATCAAATAAAATAGCATGCAATAAAAACTATTATATATCAATCATCAAATCCTTCTCCAGCGACGTTTCAATGGCCATATTGGTGGATACAATAGGTTATTTTCCTTATTTAAATTATGCATAATTGTGCAAATTATGCAAAAATTATGCATTAATTGTTGCCTAATTATGAATAAACCATAACATCCTGTTATAAATGCATGCCAGTGAATATTGAAAAAAAATTTTGCCATTTTACACATAAATTATGCAAATTGAAAAATTACTATGAAATTTGGGCAACGAGGCTTTTCATCATGTTAAACATTTTATTGCAATTTTAGTACTGTTTGGGAAGACTTAACGTACATGTACATGTATTCATTTTAATATCTGTTTGTTCTAGGTCCATATGTTCTTTATGTTTTTTATGTTAAATTTCAAGTATCTGGAAATCCAACCATTTTGTACATTTTATTTTTGTTCTTCTAAATGTTCATTTTTTTTAAATCTCAGGGGAACTCCAACCATTTTTTTGCACCCTTTTCCTATAACCTCCCCCCTCCCCCGCTCGGTCGATATACGCTCCCTCGCAAATGTGAACCCCCCCTTGCAAAAAGCTGCTTACGCCCTTGACGAATCTGTAATCGGATTTTAGTTAGCTTGAAAATTGAGGAAGTTATGGGCAAAAGCCGAGAACTTCACTATTATGAAGAATGCAAGCCTCAAAAATATGTATTTACTTAATTTTCTAACGTCTATCAGCGTGACAGCCATCAATTTTATGTAGAACACACATTTTGAATGATATACCAATAAATGCTATTTTAAATAGGCTTATAACATACACCGGAAGTACCCATGGACTTTTGTGTCTCAAAATCAAATAAAAAAAGACAAGTGCGCATCTTTTCTGCGCAACTGAGAAATGAAGAATGGCCCTTTAATTCCACATTGCGCGATGTGTAGACTTTTTGAAAAAGCAAACCGTCATATTTTTTTCACATGAATCTAATGTCACACAAAAACCCAAATATCCACTCGTGGTCGTTGAATTCTTTCCGAGCCCTATAGTTAGTCCACAACTGACTTCAATAAAACATTGTAACACAGCATCTTGAATAAAATAGATTTTGTCTCACAGGAGCAAGTTTTTAAATTACGCACAAGACAGTATGATAGAAGTTCATTTATCCTGGATCTGATGGTCATATGTTTATTTATACTTTAAACAGGACAATAAAAGTTCAATATACATTTTGAGCTTTCGGCAATTTCTCTTGCCTTGTTCACAACAAATGACGACGTCATAGGTCGTCACCGTTGATGCGGGAGAATTCCCAGCTACGCGCCCGCCCCCCTCGAGGGAAGGGTGCGTCTGCCTCCATCTCTGTTGAGAGAATGTCTCAGTCTTTTTATCTGGATCGCTTCCTTCACTCCACCTTCAAAGTACTTTGGTTCGACATATAAAACTTTTGTATCCTCTACGGAGATGCCATGTCCCTGTTGGTCAGTGTGTAGAAGTATCTCGTCATCTACACACTGACCAACAGGGACATGGCATCTCCATAGAGGATACAAAAGTTTTATATATGTGTCATATATGTGTCGAACCAAAGTACATGTTGTACTTTGAACGTGGAGTGAATGAAGCAATCCAGATAAGAAGACTGATACCTTCTCTCAACAGAGATGGAGGCAGACACACTCTTCCCACCATATGGAAAAACGTGTTGACCCCTCGAGGGAGGGGGGGCAGCTGGGGATTCTCCCTCGTCAACAGTGACGACCTATGATATCATCATTTGTTGTGAACAAGGCAAGAGCAATTCTTCAGTTCCCAATTGCACAGAAAAGTTGCGCACTCGTCTTTTTTTTATAAACATTTGAGACACAAAAGTCCATGGGTACTTCCGGTATATGTTATAAGCCCATTTAAAATCGCATTTAATGCTATATCATTCAAAGTGTTATTCCGCACAACATTGATGGCTGTTACACTGATAGACGTTGGAAAATTAAGTAAGTACATCGATTTGAAGCGTGCATTCTTCAATTATTTATTTCAGTGACTTTAATTTGCGGTTTTGGTCAATCCTGGAGCTACTCATCATAGCTATTAATGTTTGCTGACTAGTGAAGTTTGTGTGCGCAAACAAATCTAGTTTTATAGTAATACTGACCCTAGTTTCATGTTGTTAACATGTTTTGCCATCCATACTTTTGTGATTTTTATCTTTATTACCATTTTCTGTTTGTTGACTGACATCAAAGTAATCATATATTATTTTCAAGGTTAAAATTGCTGAAAATACGCATTTTTGCCAATAGATAACTTGCTCAAGTATTTATCAGCATTATCATTTTTTATGAAAAGATCGAGTCATGTTATATTTTGTAATTTCTGTTTTGTTTTACACATTTTATGCTACCATATTTTCCCTATACAAGAAGTATAAGAAGGGATTTGAAAGGTATTGGTGTGTATATGGATATGTTTTTTAATTACATCTCCATTTTTTTCTTATACATGTATTTTGTTAATTAAAATTCACATTGGTTATCATGTGTTTGTTGTTTGTGCCATTCTGGTAGTGAACAGAACCTCTTGAAAAATTGTGCTACGATAGTTATATTGGGTTGAATATATTCTACTTGGATAAAAATAGCTGTTGCGCGAATAAGAAATCGCATATTCACATAATAGTTCACTTAGCTTTACACATTGATGCAACACTGTTTTTTTCTACGTTCAATGTCATCTATAGAGATCTAAATGCCGCAACCCACTAGTTTCTGCGTATGGTTGACATACGTCGAGCATCTGCTGATAGGTAACCCCTTTTGGCATGAAATATTTTTTTTTCCGCCAGCGCATAGTCAACTCACGGCCAGCGCAAGACTGGTGCAAAACCCGGCGTAAGAAAAGCAGACAGTGAAAGCAAGGTCAGCGTGACCCCGATGCACAAAAAAAGTCTCAGCCAGACTTTTTTTGTATGCGTTGGTTGTGCATCGGGGTTAAGCTGACTTTGTATTCAATGTCTGCTACCCGCTGAACATACATCTACAATACGTTGAACACCTGCTGAATGTATGGCATCGTATGCTCAAGGTGCGCCAAGCTTACACCAACGTTTTATTCTGCTGAGCATCTGCTCCCAATACACGGCGGATATTCAGCTCATGTGCAGCGTATATTCGGCGTATATAGAACATATGCCCCACATAAAAAATCAATGGATTATCGATTGGCGTGTGCCGTTTACGCTTTCGATGTTTTGAGCAGCCCAAAACCTGGGAGCGTAAAAGACCTGACCGATTGATAATCTTCCTAGGAATATTTTGGCGGGGTACTGGCAGCGAGCGTTACAAGCACGTCATATGTATGTAAAGCGGCAAAGGAACGCTGGGTCGGCGTAGGGTTGGCGTATCCGGCAGATGCTTAGCATAGATGAAAAAAATCTGGATATCCAACCGATTTTTATCAGCTGGGCATAAGTTCCTAGTGCGCCTGAACCAGTGAGATGCGGCTGACCAGGTGAGCAACATTGCCCCATTCGCATGAATAATTTGTACCGATTCGCTCCTGTCAAAGTGGGATTTCACCAGGTGAAAAAAGTACACGTCCCATGCCCAATGAGAATGAAAAATCATCAGGTCCCCCTACTTTGCACCTTGAAAAAAGTACCTGTCCCCCTATCAAATGCACCGGTCCCCCTGCCTGTTAAATATTGCACCGTCCCTAAAGAGAAAAAGAAAACCGCCCACTAAATACACTCCGGGGTCATTGAGGAAGGGTGCGTCTAAAGGTAAGTTGATCAACGTTTATTAGTTTTGTCATCATTTGCATAAATCATAGTAAATATAATTCCCCAACAATAGTCGAAAATAAATCTATAAATGCATATTACTATATTTACTGCATATATACTGCTAGAGATGTACGATATTTTAACTGTTTTTTACATGTTTGTAAAGTCTGTATACATGTGCGTTAAACCTAAGAACTATAGCAAAATGCATGTACCACAAATTTATCTCAATATATATTGCTTATGGTTGTTATGCATGCATATATGTATACTGTACCAATTTTGCAGATGCACCGGACGATGAGAGAAAGACAAAGTGGAGGAAAATAGTGCATAGCAGATAAAAGAATTATTATTTGTTGAACAAAAAACAGTATAGTATTATAATTTTTAGTTCCCCGGTAAAATGTGTTGTTACGTATGTATGGTAGTTTGATTTATTTCCTTTTTGCTTTGTAATTTCTGTAATTCTGTTTTCTGTGATTGTATTTGTTCTTTGTAATTGTATTTCAACATGTATTATGTATTTTTTTATTGTGTAAATTTCTATGGACCGTTGTAATTGACTCGTGAATACCCGTGAGTGATCACTCATTAATACTCGTGAATGACCACTCGTTTGCTATTCTGCCAATATCTTCGTCAATTTCAATGCTAACTAAAATCCGATTAGAGATTCTTAATCCTCATTCAAAGTTCTATTAGGAAAGTACTTTACATGAATGACGTAGGATAAGTGATAGCTGAAAATATTACCTTAGAATATTTAAAGTCGTGTTAGTTTACAATGACGCGAGCGACCGGAAGTAGTCAATGGACTGTTTGGTATGGATTAATTCTACTGCGCAACACGTCCCGCGCAATTGGGAAATGAAGAATTGCCGAAAGCTCAAAATGTATATTGAACTTTTATTGTCCTGTTTAAAGTATGAATAAACATATGACTACGCACAAGACAGTTACCAATGCTGTAAACCAACATAATTTGTCTTTCGATATCACTGTCATCATTAATAATAAGATCATAAGATACATAAGATACAATAAATCACAAATATGTAAAAACATATATATACTTGAGTACTCTGTGATTTAACGTAATATCAGGAATGAGTAAATTTTTAAAACATTTTTTAATACACATATGGTGAACTTTGAAAATTAGAATAAACAGCTTCACCCAAAAATAAAGATCACATTTATGCACCAAACACTGATAAAAAATATTGCATATGAAATGATATTTCAGCACATTTTTATACAATGCCTTTCTATACTTTACAGTATGAATAAGAAATGTAAATATCATATGTTATCATTTCAATTTGCACTTCATTTTTACACATCCCAAATAGCATTAGGATCTGGAAGACAAGGACGTCTAAATTCTTGGCCATATTCGCGTATCCACTTGTTGGCAACTGAAAAATGACAGAAATAATAAATTAGCATAAATTCCTATTTGATAAGAACATTTAAGTAAGCCAAATTCATTATTTGAACTGCAGCAGGTCCTCTCATTATTCTTAGTATTTGTGTTGTGCCGTCTTAACTGCTGTACAAAATAAGTACCAAAGATTAAAAAAATTTCAAGTTTATTTAATTTTCCTGAGCGCTTTCGAACACAAAGTTCCTCATCAGAGCAAAAATATCTAACAATATAAACAGCTTTTATCACGGGGATACTAGTCGGACCTTATACACCAGAATTAAAGAACACATGCAACAAGAAGCTAATAAAGCACTAATAAAACACAACTCAACTTTCCATCCCGAAGAAGATCTAAACTTCGACATCACACCTACCAGTTACCACCAAGACCCACTAAGCAGACAGATCAATGAAGGTGTAAGAATAAACAATAGTAGGTCAAAACCATGATATCTGTTGAACTCAAAAACTGAATTCCACCAGGGAGAAGTTCCCAGAGTCACATTCCTAAGAGGACTCCCTTAACAATGTTTACTTAATTACTCTTGCATGTCACCCCTTGATATATATATATATATAACCGGGAAATAACCTGGAGAATACTAGCACATGCAAAGTCGTACTCACCGATAAGTAAAAGGTGCAACCTGTGCACAACCGAAAAATATTATATAATATGCCACCATTGCCACCCAAACTTTTCCACCCTAAACAATAGAAATGAACTTTCCAGCAGCTGCAGACACAGAAGAAAGTTCCTTCGGATATATTTGTGTGTGTGTGTGTGTGTGTGTGTGTGTGTGTGTGTGTGTGTGTGCGTGCGTGCGTGCGTGCGTGCGTGCGTGCGTGCGTGCGTGCGTGTGTTAAATGTTCTGTTTTACATATTACTCATTATATGCTCTTAACCTGCTACTATGATTTTATCTTGATTTTACCTTAATTTTGCTCTAAACACCACTGAAAGAGTACATTGTATTTACACCTTTATAAGAGAGTATAAACAAACAATAGAAAGTATATCAATATTTTGAATATTAAGAATAAGTTCCCAGCATTTTATAATTAACATACCTGTATATCTTATCTATATTACATTGCCTATTCTTTTACTTCTTGACAACGAAATGTATTTTAACCTATATTTATGTTATACAAATTGTTTTATATAAGCACATGACTTTCTTATATTTTTGGTTACCTTTAGATATTTTAGCTCTGATGAGGAACTTTATGTTCAAAAGCGCTCAGCAAAATTAAATAAACTTGAAATATTTTAAATCTTTGGCACTTATTTTGTACAACAGTTAAGACGGCACAACACAAATACTAAGAATAATGATAAGAACATTGCATACACAGTGTTTGGTTGCTAGCTCTAGAATTGGCTTAACAAACTAAATTTGACAGTTTATTAATTGTTTCTTCGTAGTAATCAAAATGAGTAAATCAGCCACTTCTCATTTTTAACATTAACATTTATAAAAAAAGCACATAACATAGATTACAGACTATGTAAAAAGTAAATCGTATATAGGTTGACAAAGCATGACTTGCACTCTTCTTAACCTCATCTTTAACCTCACTACAACCCTTCACCTCAAACCTAATCTTCCAAAACAGCTGTCTTTATCTCTACCAATGCATGCCCAAGCCTCGGACACCAAGATGTGCGTCCACTCCTTCGCAAGTAGAAGTCGATTATGCATCTCACCTCATAAGGGATTACCGGTATGTTGAGATTCCATTATTATATCTAGTTTTGCACCAGGTTGGGCTTCAATTGTTTTTGTTTTGTTATTTGTTGTTTTATTTTTAGTTACAAGACTTTAGATTTATGATGTGAAAATACAGCTATTATGTCTTAAAGTTTTATGTTGTAAACCGGGATTAAAACATTGTAACTCGTACCGGGTATGAATATTGACCTTTTTATGATATCCTAGAAAAATGGATATTTAAGTCTGTTTTTGTCTCCTACCAACTAATTCTACTGAAGCTGGCTTTGAATCATCAGCCTATCTATTGTAGGATTGGGCCAGGAGGCCCTACTACTGATTTGTTTTCTGTTACATAACTCCACCTTTGATTTGGTTCACCGTGTTGTGCTGTCATATCTTGAGTCTTCATGAGAATAACGCTCATCATGGTATCTAGGTGTGCGGAAGGGTGTAAAATTACTTCATCATCTCCACCCCTAGTGTGAAAAAATAGTAGTCACTGTCCAACTCAGGTGTGAAAAGGAGTAGTTGCGGTATTCTCTTTCCAAAGGTGCAAATGGCTGGTCAGCACAACAGAGGTCAGAATCCAGGTGAACCAGGGTTAGCATGTAAAAGCCGGGGTATCCTAGAAAACTGATTATTCAAATGGCTGTTGTGGTATCCAATTTGGTGTGATAAATGGCAGACATAGGGTCTATTGGCAGACTGGATATTAAATATCCCTCATGGTATCGCAGTGGTGGTATCCAAATTTGGTGTGAAAAATGGCAGACATCTTTCCCACTAATTAACAATTACTATAAGTCAGCTATTAGATTGGCAAATATTGTACATTTACACGCTTGTTGGTACCTGTTATGTTGATGTATGTTGATGTATAAACTTCTGTATGTGTATGTGTATGTATGTAGGAACTGATATATGTTTTTAAATATCTGTATATGAACATGTTATGTTAGATAGTTCTGAAAAAAGAGTATTGCATTTTGTTGGATTGGGAGATAAGAAAATATCTCACCTCATGGATAGTCACAGCTTTCGTTCCCTGGCGCTTACTCGAGCTGTGACAACTCCACACGGTGAGATATTTTCTTATCTCCCACCCCAAACACATGCAATACCCTTTTAGTCTATAAATACTGCAAAATGTTGACATGTCATTCATGCTATTCTTCAGCACATTATGTTTTAAGTAAAGTCATGATCAGGTAAATAAAATAGTGCTTTTATAAACATTTACATGCATTTCAACGTTGGTACCTGTTAAATGGGGTTGAAATATAAACTTCATTATGTACATATTAAGGCACAAATTTATGTTTTTGAAATTTCTATAGATATGAACATGTTATTCGAGATATTTCTATCTATAAACTTTACAAAATATTTACGTGTCATTCATATTATTCTACACCACATTATGGTTTAAGACAAGTCATGGTCAGGGAATTAAACTGACTACTTACTCCATTTGTCACCTAGGAGAACTGGACATCCCGCATGTTCGGTGTCTTTATCAAATTCGCCTGATGGCTTTGCATTGTACCAGAATGCTGCAGCATTCTAATATTGCCATAAAAAGATGATATAAAACATGCCCATTATTACAAACATCATATACTTGTAATGACATGTTATATAAAGGTAGAAGGGTTTACCAAACTTTTAAAAGATTAAAATATATATATATATATATATATATATATATATATATATATATATATATATATATATATATATATATATATATATATATATATATATATATATATATATATATATATATATATATATATATATATATATATATATATATATATATATATATATATATATATATATATTATTTCCCAATTTGCTACTCTCACTGTTCTGCCAAGCAAGCTCCTACCACTGTATTGACATAGCTGAAGAGACATCTTCCATTTGATTATATCAAGTGACCTTGACGGGAAGTGAACTCACGACCCCAGGTTGTGAGACCAGAATGATACCATCATCCCAAGCAGCCCGGCTGCTTGAGATGATGGTATCATTCTAGTCTCACAACCTTGGGGTCGTGAGTATGAGTCCTTGGGGTGGTGAGTTCGAGTCTCGTCAGGGCCACTTGATATAGTCAAATGGAAGATGTCTCTTCAGCTATGTCAATACAGTGGTAGGAGCTTGTTTGGCAGAACAATGAGAGTAGAATAGAATTTTACAATTGAATACATCCAAATCAGATTATATTACATTCTATACATTACAAACAATCAAAAGGCTCAATGTTATAAAATGAGTAATGAATTCATTCATTACAAATAATTACAAAAATAAAAAGTTTTTACCTTGACAGGTGGGACCCGGACAGCAATGTTAGGATAGACTGTAGCACCCCCATGCACAATGTCACTTAACTGAAAGCAGTATATAGGTATGAATGACTTTGTGGTCATTAAGGAATAATAAGAGCAAAGTTTTGAAAGCTTACAGTATTTTGAAAATGTTTTAAAGTATGAATTTAACACGAAAACACTATAATTTACATGAAATTTATTATCTAAAAGTATTTGAATATTCAATATTCCATGATGTGACTTGATAATAAGTTTTACGTGACACAATTAGTAGACAATTAATCATTTATTAGAAAATAATTGAGACAATAATTGTAGAAATGAATAACAATGACATTGACTTGTGCATAATGTTGAAACTAAGTGGTGAATGACAGCAATACAATCTTACATATTCGAAACAGTGGGTGTTAGATAAAAACAAAAATCAGAAAAATCAGAAAACTTTTTCATTTGAATCCATATTACTAATAATTTTAGGTTTAGACTAATATTAGGTGCACATAACAATTTTCAAAGATCTTGGCCAGTAGGAGATGGGTATCTATGTTGTTAGAACGGGTAAAAATATGGAGATATTTGTCCTATGGACAAAAGGACATCTATAATTTGATGAAATACTGCTTCATGTGAAAGCAGTCAATGAATAAATGTATGAAATTCATAAACTTATGACTATGGTACAACAACCACAATATTGCAATTCAAGTCTTACATAATATAAAAATGTTGTCAATCGATCTCCCGATGATTGAAGAAAAGAAGGAACATTGTTAAGTTGTACTTTATCCTGAAATGTATTGTGAAAAGTACAAATGAGTAAAATTAGTAGCTTTCATCACATTTTTATTGACACAAGCAAAGATGAATATGCATGAAAAGAGAGAAACAAATGCACAACAACATCACAACAAACCATCTTCACATTTGATAATTTCGAAAAGTGTGGCTTAGGATGTCAAAAAATGAGAATCCAAGATTGAACTAGGTGATATAAGTGCAAAATCAAATAAAATTATTCAACTTTATTTCTTTGCCTGTTTCTATTGGCCACATCGTCTACTGCTTTTACATTTGTAAATCAAAAAAAGTATGAATTCAGAAAAAAACTCTGAGAAATTTAACAGAACAGAGAAGATAAAAAATATTTTTTTTTACAAAGAGGAACACTGCTTTACTTAGTGACATCAATTTCCGGATTTTTTGTTCACCCTTCAATTCACAAAGAAAACGCAAGTATGGCCTGTGCCTAAGATAAAATGAGGTAAATTATATAATTGCTTTGTATGCTATAAAAATTGAAGTAAAGAGATTCTCAGTAATAAATATAAAGGTCACAATAGGCAAGGGCTTCATCATAATTCTATGATGACATCACAGGAACCTATAAACTCAAAAGAAGCAATAGCTGCACAGGAAAGATATCTCATTTCTGTTAGACGAATAGCAAAAACGACAAAAATAACCCCTAAGCACTAAACATTCCACACACATGCAAAGAATGAAATTTTGTTTGATAGTTTCGAATAGGATTAAATGGGATTAAATCCCAATGTGAATCCTATGCCGCAATACTTTTGGATACACGTTAACTGACATAGAAGAGTAAATTAGTGAGTCTATCCCAGTTCCTTCAATAAAAGATGGAACATTGCTGCTTTATCCTGAAATTCAAAACTGATGACCATTAGATATGAAAGATTGTTATGTATTTCATAATAATAATACACACATACATACAAAATAACTAATATGGCTTAAACATTGAACTTCCTTTACATTGTTCATAGAAATTAGATAAAAGTGCGCACATTCTTAGAATCTATGGGGAAAAATGTTGTCTTCCATTCTCATAATATTTACAGGAATTTATAATAATCCTATAAACGTTTGCACATTTGTATTTCACTTTTTGCTGCACATGCATCTTATATCAGTGTTACACTCGGCACTGCATTTTTAAAGCATAGTACCATGCAAGCATTCAAGTTGTCACTAACTCTTCTTCAGCCATCTTTAGTCGTTACAAGATGGTGGTGTGACGTCATCTTGGACATTGTCACATATGAGTGCAGTTTCGAGGGCCCCAACATTCTTGCTGAGTTCAGGTTTCAGTCTGCGTATGTAGATGGACTCTTTGATCTTTCTGTCTTAGGCCTCACATGTCTGTTCAGCACAGTTATGTTCTCAAATGGAATCTGCTGGTCCTTCCCCTGCTGCTGCTGGAGGGAAACGTGGATAATTGTTGCTTCCCCCCGCCCCTTTGATGACTCCTTGAAAGCTTCCATGGTATGCTTTATAAACGCAAATGTTAAAATGTGTAACAGTGATATACTATGGATATTCACCTCAATAATGAACTTACAGTATATAGCACATGCTTTAAAGTTTTCTTAATACAAAATCGCAGTATATATACTCAAGAAAACATAAGCTACCTCATAGTAATCCACATGTGGCTCATACTGTCCTCCAATACCATAATTCACCACCTGAAAACAATGAAGAATATCATCAAGAGTAATACCCAAGCCCCGATTGGGTTGGTTAAGACTATACGCACGAAGTCTGTAGGCTATGAATTCAACTCAGAATTCAGCACGATTTTCAGCACGATTTTCAGCACGATTTTCAGCAAAACGCACCGGATGACCCCGTGTTAGTACGGGTGACCCCGAACGAATGACGTACATCACGTTCAGATAACTACGTCACACGTACGTTGATAAACGTGGTGGTTGCACCTACTGTACTCAATTATGGATAACGTAACACTTTCATATCGGCTAAGGAGAAGTAATTACACAAATAAAAACAGTGATGCTTCTATTTCTCAAAGTTTACATAGAAATGTCAAGGTACATTTAACAGTTTAATGAGGATACTAGCTGTCATTGTCCCATTGAATGTTGCCACTTGAAATCCCGTGGTCTGTCTGCGAATGTATGTTTATCAAAACGGGAATAGTTCAATGTTTAAGGTTGTGGAGCTTATAAAACTGCGTAATTATTCTTACACCTATGTAAAATTTACTACTGAAACCGTTTTCATGCATAATAGATGATTATTTACAACATATCTGAGTGAAAACGTTTAAAAAATTGGTTGTTTATTCCCGGGATCGGCAAAATATCTGCGTAGTTGACACCATCATTTATTCGTTTTCAAAGAAACACACTATATACGGAGCCGACCACGGAGCCCATGCAGCTTTCATAAGACTGCTGTCAAACACCTTATCTGTGATCCGCCATTTGATTTGAATTGTCATAAAATATCCCCGGCATGTCGTAATGCCCCGTTTCTCCCGTGATATTTCCGTATATCGGTCGTTGCTAAAAGGCAGACCACCAAAAGAATGACGGCGATGTGCATTTTCGTTTTGTCACAATGTACTAGGTTGGAAATCGAGTTTTAATAAATTAAGAATAGATAAGATGTTTTTATTGTGACAAAACTTAAACATTTTACTTATGAATATTAACAAAATTTGATACCACAGCAGCCTACCAGTCATCACTGTATGCCGGGGTATTGATGTTGAAAAAAAATTAATTAATTAGCTCAAAAATGAATTTTTTATTATTTTCACGGGCCGGGGTATCACGGTAACCCGGGTTACGGCGTGGTGTATCATATGAGGGGTTTGGGCCTTAAGCAACTGCTTATGTATACATATTACCCAAGCCCCGATTGGGTTGGTTAAGACTATACGCACGAAGTCTGTAGGCTATGAACTCAACTCAGACTTCAGACGATTTTCAGCACGATTTTCAGCACGATTTTCAGCAAAACGCACCGGATGACCCCGTGTTAGTACGGGTGACCCCGAACGAATGACGTACATCACGTTCAGATAACTACGTCACACGTACGTTGATAAACGTGGTGGTTGCACCTACTGTACTCAATTATGGATAACGTAACACTTTCATATAAGCTACGGATAAGTAATTACACAAATAAAAAACAATGATGCTTCTATTTCTCAAAGTTTAAATAGAAATGTCAAGGTACATTTAACAGTTTAATGAGGATACTAGCTGTCATTATCCCACTGAACGTTGCCACTTGAAATCCCGTGGTCTGTCTGCGAATGTACGTTTATCAACACGGGAATAGTTCAATGTTTAAGGTTGTGGAGCTTATAAAACTGCGTAATTATTCATACACATATGTAAAATTTACTACTGAAACCGATTTCATACATAATAGATGATTACTTACATTTCTGAGTGAAAACGTTTAAAAAATTGGTTGTTTATTCCCGAGATCGGCAAAATATCTGCGTAGTTGACACCATCATTTATTCGTTTTCAAAGAAACACACGATATACGGAGCCTATGCAGCTTTCATAAGACTGCTGTCAAACACCTTTTCTGTGATCCGCCATTTGAATTGTCATCAAATATCCATTTTAGAAGACACAAACCAAATATCTGTCCGTGTGCCGTGTGAGCATCATTGTACAATTTTGATACTAAATATGAGCTTATGAGGCTGGATTTTGCGGCCTATGTTCCTCTGCTGGTATTCCCATAGTGACTAACATTTTATTAAAATCACGAATCATGTCCAGTGAAGTGAACTTGCGCACGTGGACTTACATCAGCCATCATTAACAGCAATGAAAGTGTGACAGACAGATGTTATATAGCTCTATACTTATTATTCAACTTGTGTTTCATTTTTTTTTTTCTATTATACAGGAGCGTTTTAAAAAAAGAAGATGTTAATGGAGACAGCCACTATTGGCTTATAGTGTCTAGAACTATATAGAGTTCTCTCTATACTACTTGTGTGCGTCCTCATACCAATATTTTCTTTAAACTTTATGACCATTGTTGCATGTTCATTCCCTATGATATCTATATCGTGGAAACATTATTTGAAAAGCTATCATATATATATATATATATATAGTATATAAAGAAGAACCAAGGTATAGTATTAAACTAATTTATTACGCAAATGAATATTTGAAAATAAGTACACATAATAAAAACCTAGATCAACTAACTCATTAAACCAATATAATCAAATTAGAAATGTATATTTCCCTACGATTATCTACCTATTTACATACAAATCCTTAAACAAAAATAAAGATAGAATGGGGTGACTACCTAAGTCATGCAACATGCCGTATTGGGCTGTTTGTGGGGTAGAAAATTATAAGTAAAATACAGAAATTCCGAATTTTGTTGGGGGAATAACAGCTTTGCTGTTTCCCCCCTACCCCGATCTGCAAGTTTCTGGAAAGGTAACTGGTCTTGAAAAGAAAACTGCAAGTTCACGAAAATTAAGTTGTGCCTGGAAGAAAAACTCTGCAAGTTCCTGATATAAACAGCTGTTCTGAAATCGGCGGAGGTGGGGAGGCGGTGGTTGAGAGAGGTTAATATGTCCTCTTCCTTCAACTTAGAATCTTAAACTGATGTGAACGTATGTGTTGTTGGAAACAGCTGGAAGATCTCCATTACATGTAGACTGTGCATGCTTTGTTCCCCTTCGTGTGAACGGCATCGTCTAGAGAAAGGTTAGGGGTTAAAGGTTAGAAGGTCATGCCATGCTCAATAAATATATGTTTTAAAAAACACCATTTTATTGTTGCATGTTCATTCCCTATGATATCTATATCGTGGAAACATTATTTGAAAAAGCTATCATATATATATATAGTATATAAAGAAGAACCAAGGTATAGTATTAAACTAATTTATTACGCAAATGAATATTTGAAAATAAGTACACATAATAAAAACCTAGATCAACTAACTCATTAAACCAATATAATCAAATTAGAAATGTATATTTCCCTACGATTATCTACCTATTTACATACAAATCCTTAAACAAAAATAAAGATAGAATGGGGTGACTACCTAAGTCATGCAACATGCCGTATTGGGCTGTTTGTGGGGTAGAAAATTATAAGTAAAATACAGAAATTCCGAATTTTGTTGGGGGAATAACAGCTTTGCTGTTTCCCCCGAACTGTGGATTTTCCACAGTTTCCCCCAACAATATGCCCAAGATCGGGTGTCGTCCCCAACTTCAAAGGCTGGGTATCTGATGTTAATTTTTGGTTGTTTGTTGTTGTTTGTATTTGTTGTTTTCCATATATAAAACAACTCGGCCGAACCTGAAACTATGAAACTGAAGGTTAAAAACCAGTGTGTTAATAACATGTAACTATCTATGAGACAATCCGACACCCTGAGTCAGAAATTGCCTCGTGGTAGGTGTCTTCCCATTTTGGTTTATCCTTTGTTTTGTTTTTGATTTGTTTTTGTTAGCTCCATTTGTTTTATCGGCAGCTGCCACTATTGGGAAACACTGAAAAATGTAAGTAAATACACAAACATGCTAAAACTATGAATCGGCCAGACACCTTTAGGAGACCAGATTCTCATTTAAAATTTCTCCCTGGACGCATGCCAATTCACTGAGGGACGGACCAGCAGTGTGTTCCAAGAAGCGTGGCTATAAACGACGACTGAATTTCTAGGATTCCCCGTTCAAATTTATGCCACGAAAGCCAGCAGGATAGCGGCTATAAATGACGACTGGATTTTTTCAAGCTAAGGCACTGCTTTGAGTGACCCGCCTGATCCCCCGTTCAAATTTATGCCACCAAAGCTATGCAGGAAAACATTTTTTTGTCGACCCGTCCGACCCGACAGATTTCCCACATAATGCCATGCACAATTAAAAAGCAAAACACTGCAGGTTAATCTACTCAGATGATTGCTGAACTGCGCCGTCAAAAGATTAGTAAGACATGGGTCGTGGGTAACATATAGATTAGTATGGAATACGAAACTACAAGAAGAGAGAGCCTAGCAACATTTAAGCCTAACATATATTTACACTTTGGTAACCATGGGATTACTGATTAAGGCCTGCGACTGTGAAATGACTGACGCAGGCGTTGAAATATACAGTTTATAACGCTGGCCTTTCCATCTGCCCATAGTAGAGATAACATGATCAGAAACACTTGTGAAAGACTTGTAGCCATGCCTTTCCTAAAAGAATGAGTGTTAAAATTTGCAGCATCAACCGGCTGCAACCAGTGTTTCACGTAGCAAATGCAAGAAAGACATTCTATTTTAAGGTTGCCATCGGCTGTATAAAACAAAAAGCCTCTGGCGACTTAAATAAAAACAACACATTAAAGTATGATGACATGTCCTTCAGTGCACACAAGTTGTTCCCAGTTGAAAACAACTTAAAAGTCAGAAACTTTAATCCCAAGTCAACATCAAAGGAAAAGGACACATGTCCCACTTTACAGGCACAATTAATCACTGATTCTCAGGCCACCGAAAAAAGCAACACACGTTGCTGCTTGTAACATGATATCCGTGAAGGGAGTATGTAATCCCCGTGACAGAACGTCTAACAGATGACACAATGTCATTATAGATGTGGCTCTCGCTGTGGCCGGCTGCGGGCAGACGCCAGCCTGATACCTTTGAGCGTGAGATCTAGCTTAACACCATGCGTCGATATCTCACCATAGGCGTTGAAATATACAGTTCATAACACTAGCTTTTCCACCTGCCCATAGTAGATACAACATAATCTGAAACACATGCAGCAGAAAGACTTGCAGCCAAACAACACATGTAAAACTTCATAACAATTGATAATAAAATACTTATTAAAAACAAAATATCAATACAGCCAAATGATACCCAAATAATTGAATTGTCAAAATATTCACATTGACACCATCTCTACAATTGGCGAATGCCAGTTCGATTTAGTACCACAAACTAACCAATAAGTGAATAAAAACGATGTTATTGGATATCTGGTCCAGACAAATAATCCAACAGATCTCTAGGCATCATATTGTAGACAAAAGGATATCTACCTGATTAGAGGGAACATTTCAAATTCCCAAGCAACCAATTTTTTTAGTGTTTAAAATGATACAAGTGTACAAAACATACAATAGCGAGGTAAAATGGGTTCATCAGAGATACTGAACTTCCATGACTAAAATTAAAAACATTGACTCCCATCAGGCCATTAGAATTATTGTAAGGTCTGTTGATTGAAATAATTATTGAACCAACCACAACTTACATAGGCCCTCTACACTGATTTATTTATCCTAACAAAATTGTAAAAAAGAAACTTGGAAAAGGTAAACTTGTCCACAATATTAAAATTGACTGAACCATTACCTTGACAATGGCAAACCAGCTAGTAATTGCATAGGTGGAACATCATCTGTAAAACTGCATTAGATAAACCATAACCCTGTATTCTGACACAAAACGCTTTAAAATGTGTTACATTAAAGTTACGTCTAAATAAACTATTTCGGGGACTATAATATACATTTATAATTTTCCCCAAAAATATTATAACTTGCCACAACACATCAATTATATATTGTACCAAACATCATAAAACAAGAGCAAATTTATGCATACAACATCTCTTTACAGCTAGCACATACTAAAGTTTTGTAAATTTGCATTATGAAAATCCAAGGCTGGAGATTACTGAAATGCCGTTTGCATCACTGTCTATTATGTCCCAATAAAATATCACATTCCTTTATGGGATGTTTTTGACTATGTAAAAGAAGCACCAGAATTGTCCCAAGAACACTGCCATGTTATGAGCTGGATTGTTAAGAGTGTTACTAAGTCCTTCATCATATATGATATATGGTTAACATGACCTAAATTAAAGTTTGCCTTAAGTGCCAAGCCACAAAAGGTTTCATACAATTACGTTGTTTCCATCCTAACGATAAGCCTTAGATCTCTTATCTCTTAATAGCTCATTCTGTACTTAAATAAGATATTTAAGAGTATAGTCAATAGTCTAAGTGTTGTAGGCATGCAGGTGAAGTAGCTGACACCACGTGCCATCCAAGCTGTGGTTTTTTTTTAGAAGCCCATTCAAGAAACTTGTCGTGCATGTATGGCGTGGCAACTGTTGTGGATCCCTTCCCGTGGGAGTGGTAACGTCAAACGTGCGGACCCTCAGGATCAGCATTATTGCATTCTAAAATGATGGCGAGAGGGAAACTTTAGACTTCATAGGTTATATAGCAAAACACATACACTTACTAACAAATACTTGAACATAACATCCACATAGTTATAAACGAATATACGATGGCTTAAACCCAAATGGAACATCGTAGATAGTCATATCAAGAATATATTCCCATATTAAGTACATAGAAAATACTTATCTTAGAAGTAGTCCTGCTGAACGCTCAATTGAAGCTGTTTCCTAGGCATTCAATTGTCTGCTGCCACTAGTCTACCAAGGTAACGATTCCCATAATGTGAGTTCACAGTACAATCTTGTCTGACTTTAGAAAAGAGATGGGTATCTTCTAAAATGATACGTTTGAAGAGGTCTACAAATATGTCTGTGTACACAACATCCCTTGTTTTTCTTTTTTCTTTTTTTTTTTATTTATTTTTATTTATTTATTACTTTTTTTTTATTTCCATTTTATAGTCGTCGCAACTATTTGAACCATTCTTTTACTGAAATTGTCCATGTCTTCTTTTCCTTTTCGCAAGAAACAATTAATTAAACCAACGTGCATTTGCTTGGACCAATACACTAGATACGATTGAATTATGAAACGTGGTAATCATTTACAGTTGATTTTCAATTTCACAAAACATCTGACATGATACATCCTTTTGTTAGTCTTTTTCCTTGATTGTCTACATGAAGGTTACACTTGAGATCATTTTGGAGAGTGACTCTGAGATATTGTAATGATTTTTGACAAATTTCACATCTTCAACATCGATGACGACACGCACATAAGTACTTAAATCATCACCATTTCCTTTGTTTTCTTACATTAAGATCCAGACGGTTTTCATTACACCACTCGGCAACGGAATCTATAGTATATTTGTATTCATATTCATCATTATCACTTCACCTGCTTTAAAGCAATTAGTTCTACATTAGCCCCTTATATTGGTGGAGCTTAAATCCTCGTCTAAAATAACAACAGTATCGTCTGCGTATTTGATAATTTTGCATTCTTGTGAGTCTCAATTTAATAGGGTTAGTTGATGTTTGCTACAAGGTAGTTTTTGGTCAAAGTTAATATATATATATATATCTGCAGTCTCCGTGAAAAGTGTCACATTACAACATATTCAATCATTGACTTCTATCACGGTTAAGGTTAAGAATTACTATCCTTTTTTTGTTGTTGTGAGAATACCTCCCACGGCGTGAAAACATTCCAGGGGATTATTGTCGCCAAGCTGAGAATCCAGCATGCAGTAAAACACAGTGTCAGTCGTTGTACTGAGTAAAAGCTCTAGCAGACGAACTGCTGGAATTTAACATGAACTGTCCGACTGTCAATTTATTCGCATTTTGCAAGTCCCGATCATGATACGTTAATCCACGAAATCACCGAGTACCATTTACATGATTTACTTCATCATGGCATTCTATTGTACAGATATAATCCAAGAACTTTCACTAGTTAAATGGTTGAGTTAAAACGATGTTTAAAATCCCAGGTGAAACGTTTGATATACACATATATATATATCCATAGTGCATGATTAAGTATGAAGAAAGAATATCTTAATAATTGATCAAACATTGCATGTCTGAAACTAAAATTAAAACTGTTGAGAGAGAGAGAGGTTAATATGTCCTCTTCCTTCAACTTAGAATCTTAAACTGATGTGAACGTATGTGTTGTTGGAAACAGCTGGAAGATCTCCATTACATGTAGACTGTGCATGCTTTGTTCCCCTTCGTGGGAACGGCATCGTCTAGAGAAAGGTTAGGGGTTAAAGGTTAGAAGGTCATGCCATGCTCAATAAATATATGTTTTAAAAAACACCATTTTATGTCACACGTCTGAGTCCACAAAACGGAATTGGCTGAAGATTACACAAAGTTTTTTCACAAAGTAGTAATGTGTAGCTTATGTATCTAACAACCACGCACGGTTAAAATATGGAGTAAACTATAATGTAGTTTATGTTGCACATCGGAGTCCACAAAAGTATATTTAAAAAAGCTAAACAGAACAATAACCACAACAAGTAATTGGCTGAAGATTACACGAAAATTTAGAGCTGTTTGAAGATACATCACTTCAAAAATTACTAGATGTATAACAGGCAAATGTTCGAAGATGATGCTCAGCCAAATATAATTGTTTTGTTTCATGTATACTAGATATTTTGCATTGAAATGAAGGAAAAAAATTCACGCTGTCTTGTTTAATAAAACGGGCAGTCACTTGAACATTGTATAATCGCATGATTTTCGCCAGACGTAGACGACTGTACATTTTTAACGCCAGATATCACACTGGGAAGATATGTGACGTTTTACTACACAGTGTAGTTTAATATCTGTGACGAAAATCACTGAGCATAACCTTTTAGTTGTTTCGTAAGATTTGTATCAAATGAACATCCCATAGCATTTAAACAATTAATTACTTAAAGGTTCTGCCCAGTGGGCTAGTACAGGTGTATTGTTTGATAGCAGGTTTCAAGCAATATAGTGTTTTGTGCTTTTTGAAAATTGTAACAAGGCTAAGAGAATAACCAGAACAATGTAAAAACTATACTATAAAAATCTAGATATAAAACCATCAAAACAAATGAAGCGGCACTACACAGTATGTTAACAGAACGTTTTTAGAAGATGTATTTATACTGGACATAAGAAGTCATCTATCCCCCCCAATATTAACTGTGACGTCTACTGTTCAAACAACATGGTACATCTTATGGTCTAGCCAAAATCATTTGATTATGTAACTTCCTGTGTCCTTATACTTATTTAGTCACTAAGCATTTGCCCTTTAAACCTTTCAGTAACAAAGTAATAATACAACCAGTTTGTCTTTTATGCCAACACATTACACATAAAAGGTTAGGATTTATTTAGCTATGAATACATACACTTTGCTGACACGCTCATTAGTAGTGTATTGGGTGGATGGATCTCCGGCTCCCACTACTGCCCGGTATAACTGAAAGAACAACCACTGTCAAAAATGATTATCACTTTTTCGTATGTGGTAACAAATGGCCATACTTGAAGTGAAATCATTCTTCTCATGTAAAATAACAAACCCCTTAAGCACTTGTACATGTACGTACAAATTGATGACCATATCATCAATATGTAAAACTTGAGAGGTGATACATTGAACACTCAATAGCAAATCTATGAAGAGGGTACTCATGCAAAAATAATGAGATAAAAGATTGTGATGATGCATCAAATGTAGGAGTCGTAGCTGTCCTCGTGCAAGAACACGGTAATGACGTGTTCCAAGCAACATATGCTAGTAAAAA
>CM032669.1:30756678-30790356 GCA_019095985.1 Streblospio benedicti | reverse complement strand
TCTGTGATGGCATAGACGGGCAAACGATTTAGTCACTATCAATGTTTGTCTAAAAATACCTACAATGCACTGTAAAAGTGAAGTGATTCCGTTAAGTTTGTCTAAAAATACCTACAATTAATAGTATTGACAATTCTTGCATTGACTCGGTGTAGAACAAAACCACTGCGTCTGCAGGTTAGGCTCAAAATGCTGAACAAGCTCTGACAAATTTCCTTTTCTCACCAAACTCGGTCCCCTCACAGTTGCCCACAGCGGGGAATCCAATCAGAAAATTATATTTACTTTATTCACAACACAAAGAGTCAGTTGAGTGCACTGAGGTACCCCCAAGTGCACTGTCCGCTCCCAGCAGGCATTGAATAAGCGACTTCTTTACTTAGTATTACTCGTAGATCTTTTAAAGGACATTTTGTTTCACAAGTCATTTTAACATCGGTCAGGTAAAAGGACACATTAGGTATTGGAGATCGAGATAGTGAGTTTTAAATTCGGCACGACGTTGAATCGTGCTTGATGAGAGGTGACTCCAGAGTTACGTAAAGTATAAACTCAAATGCACTTGTCTGGAATGCTTCTGGTGAGAACTTGACAGATTCTGCTTTTTATTGCAGTATTGCAAGACCAAATTGTAAAATACGTGTTGGATTGAATATTGAAGATATGAAAGAATTTCTGCATATATATGGATTCGGAGTATTCCAATAATATTCTTACTGTGTAGTTAATTTCAATTGCTTTTCTCCGAATGTGGTTGTAGCATTTTTTGCAACTCTAAGTTCCTGCTCGTACTTGGCTTTACATCGTCGTTTCGAAATCAGTGTGACGGTAACTTAAAACCGGGCATTTAATCAATAGCATATGGTATTAGAAAGCATCAACTGTTTACGTTTTGTTGATGAAAATCACCTGAAACAAAACTCTTGCTTGAAATATTCAATGGTAATCACTTTGGATTGGGAAACGTTCAATACACCGTTTTACGTACACATGCTGCCTTTGCTACATGCTTTTTACACTGTATAGCATCATTTTACACAGTCAAATATTTGCTTCCGTTAATACAGAGGAAGTTGGCAGACCTTATGCATAGGATGCAAATACCTGCCAGCCAAATCCATTGACTCTTAATGCTGTGCTTTTGAGGGGAACATCAAAATAAGTGCATCTTTATTCGCTATATCAAAGCACTTACAGCATATTTTTGTGACACCAGACAATGGGAGAATAGAAAGTCACATATCAGACTAAAAGCAGGGGGTTTTGTTCTTCCAGTAATCCCAACCTTATCTGTGTTTGCTAAAAACACTGCACTTCCTCTACTCTCTAACAAAGCCACTTCATTCACTCGTTTCTAAGACTTTTAACCAGTGTTCTACTTTCTGAAAAGAATAAAATCCATCTCTCTGTAGGACCAACATTCAATTTACAGTATGTACGTATAATATATTTCTTAATGTTTCAATTAAGTCACAATAATACTTTACTATGATATGCATGTTACAATATTCCATAAAGTGTTCTATACACTGACTTGAAACCACCTATATAAAGAGCCACCTCAATAATGATACAATTTCCAAGGTCCTAAACTACTAGTACTCCACAAAGAAAATACAGCGAACTTTTGTTAAAAGAACACTTCGCAAGGGAAACCACTTGATGGGACTATCTGGGGTAGTCTTAATAGAGAGGTTCTAGTGTATGAGTAATTTCAAACTCGCCCTACCCAACCTGACAATTTCTTTTGCTCACTCAATAACCAATCCACCCACCTAACTTCACAGGTAAAACAACACGGTTTAAAGGTGAACTTCTTCAAACCTCGTGCAAAATGAACGGACCTTCATTTTCATAGGGTTTTGACATGTCCGCCATCGATCGCGCGTACAGAACCAATGAAATGCCTTAAGTGAGCCTGCCCCCCTTTTCCAAAAACATGGATCTGCCTATGCATTTATACCCAGCTTACGAGATGTTTTGTCCACCTGTGCTCTATGCATAGGTGCTGCACTTAACCACTTTTATGCTGACTAATGCTCATTGTTACATATCATGACACATCACACGAACTTTGTAATAGTTGGAGACTTTGCACAATATTGAGAAAATACGACCTTGCAAATCATCTATGCAGCCGAACCCCGAAAACAAAAGCAAAATACAAAAAAACAAAAACAACAACAACAAAAAACTAAACACAGCCGAACTAAAAAAGCAAACGAACAAAAACTAAAACAACCATCAAACAGCAGAAAAACCAAACCAAAGTGACTGAAACGTCACCACCAAAAGTGCGCAAAAAATCTCCAGTATCGGAAGCGCCCCCCCCCCCCATCACCCCCTCCCAGCCGCACTCCCCATGTGTCACATGCACAGGGAAGATCTGCCTCATTTTACACTGCATTGGCGTTTTATCAATTGCGTATCCCGAGTGAGAAAGGAAAACTGAGTTTGTTTCTGCCTTATTGCTAGATTACGATTACCGTGGCTCGTTCAAGGTTATTTTAGTCCTGCGGGGACATTCTGTTGCATTGTTGTCTATTTGGTTTATTCCTAGTGGCTAGGGTTAATGATAAAGTATTTCATTCATGTAAACGGCCTAGGTAGAGTTCTTGCCTGGCAGAACACAGTTTTAGTTGTTCAAAATACATAGAATAGGTTAAAGCAATTACATTGCATAGTTATTTAAATACAAATAAAATGGGGAAAAGAGAGAAGAAAATACCATTTCAATCACAGTTTCTGTCTATTAAAATAATTTGCTTAATGCCCAACGTGTAAACGCCACAACGCATTTTCTTTTCCTACTCTAACATTTCATTGATATATATTTTGCGTGTGCAAACTCATCACATCACTTTAGGGATCTTTTATCCCAAGATCCCATTCATTTGTCTTTGTATCAGCTTTCTGTGTACATGTTTACACTAAGTTTTCAGAGACTGTGGCGTATACGTTTAGAAGCATGTCTTGCCACACTTGAAAAGTAGGTCGTTCTTTCAAGCGAGTATTTATATATACGCTCTTGTGCACATCGGGGATGACATAATCACGTGATAAGCAACAGACGATTGAGAAAGGGTCGCTGTGTAGCTTGAAAGCTACCGATGCATAGCACTAGAGGTATTTGGCTAATTAATTTGCAATGAAATGCCAACTATTTCCAGTGTTGTGACTGTTACGAATTTCACAGCGGGTCCTATATAGCCTATGTGAAAATATGCTTGTCAAAAAATTCTTCGTCTTCAAAATTGCACGTCTATGGACATATAAACACAACTATACGTTGGCATGGCAATTTTCGGAAATGACTGACCCCAACTGAGCCAACTATGCCAAAATGTTCCGATTCGCTTCCTTAGCCAGTCCCATTGTAACCGGCACTCAGACGATTTAAGTAGGTGAACCATTTCAGTGGGTATAATCCCTGCTTACTGCTTGTACATATCAATTTGGCCCGTTTGAGGTACTCTTCAAGAGTGTCCTAATAACCTGGGATCCATATTGGCACTCAATACCGTATCATTTGTTTTGTCAGAACGTTTACGTTTCGTCGATGCCGATTTTTTTAGACACAGCATTTGCACTCTTTCTCTCTCTCTCTGTGGATGCTGAATGAAAATGGAAAAGAAGTCTTTGATTGGTATTGATGTTCGCATTGCATGATTAACTCATTTCTGAGAGGTTTGCCATTTGGACTGGTGTCTGAAATGTGTGCCTATTCATTTCAGTTTATTAAGATTGACATTTTTCTAATAACTTCTATATTTGTTTATGGGCGGTGATTAATTTATCTTGGCGCAGTAATTGTGATGATAATGAGGTGCTATTAGAGTAAACAATCGCTTTATTATTTCGCTCGGTTTGTCTATCGATTGGGTTTGTAGGATGTGTGAGTCCAGCAACGAAAAGTTGATATTTCCTTTTACAAAAGTCATATATTCTCAGAGTCTTTACCTGTGGTATTATACTTTAACACTATTATTTATTACTCAACTACATGAGTAATGCAAACTTCGAGTCATTTGATTACTGCAGAATGGTTTAGAATGTATAAAAACTAAATAGACGTGAAATGGTTATCTCATCAAGATACCCTAAAGCGAGTTACCAGAGTTCAAGAAGAATGGGTGCAACTGTACGATTTAAGCGACTCGCGGCGACTCGCAGTATGAAGAAAAACCAATCTATATCCCATGTATCTGTCAATAACGTACAGGAGAAACTGTGACTGGGCTGAGTTTGCAATGATACACACAACCAATATAGTTTGCACTTAAAAACGGACAGTACCATTTCTGTAAACACATTAGGAGCAAAAACTACTGATCACTTTCAGAGATTGCGTTAATTGTATGAAACTGTCACATCTGATTGATGCTAATCTACTATTGCTTAATTTGTAAGCGTAATTTTACATTTATAATGTTTTGAATATAAGGCCTAATTATGCCCTTACCAATATTATATCTTTTGGGGAAACCCATAAAAACGATAATTTTAATCAATTTCACAAGCAAATCAACTGTGACAATAGTCCAATCATAGTTCCATACAATTTGCTCATTTATACGTGTGTGTATATTTCAAGTGGCCTTACCCAATCTCATTTTGCTTCCTACGGGCGTGCGCTCAAGAGGTCGCAATCAAGAGGTGTTTTTTTTTATAACGGGTTCACGGTGGTATCTTTGCGAAGGTTTGGTACAGTGGAAATTTGACGCATATTATCTTTGTAAGATGGTCTCTGTACAGAGATGTTCTTAATCGGAGGTCCTGCTGTGGTACCAAAACCAATTCTTTCATAACATGCAACATGTGAATGTCACTGTAGCACGTCCACACGTTGACAAGGTGACACAATCAGGGTACGTGGCTGTCTTCATATGCGGACAGCTTGTCATGTTCATTAGCGCTGTACACGCCGGTTCTGCCGCTGTCGGACATATTATTTATTATTGAATGCTATAACTGCTGATCTTGACTGTCTATGATACAAGTTTGTTTCCAAACAATTTGATTAACGCAAAAATACAGGTGAGAAAATAGGAATTTTATAAGCCTTTACTCTTATCACGATTTCATTTTAAAGGTGGTCATCTTTAACGTTTACCAACAATGAAAGTGTTAAGAAAAGTGGGCCGGAGTTGGAAAGTCAGTGAAAGGGCTATGACAGGGCGTGCCATAAGTCCTGCGTGAGTAGAGAAAAGAGCAGGATTATCTACTGAATGAGCAGAATAGAAAACAGTTTGGGATACAATGTGATCTTTTCCAAGTAATTTAATTTTCAATAATTCAAGGTCCAAAGGTGGCTAGTTTAGGTTCTAAATGATAAAATTCTATTATGGTGACATATGTAGTATAGTATTACGAAATCATACTGCTTGGTGCTATGGGCGCGTTGTGTTTTTATTTTATAAAATATAATAACAAACGTGATTTCACATTATTGACCTTTCTGCTAATGTCATCTATTTAACATTATTACGTTCTAATTCCTTCAATTTATTTGCTAAAACATATGAGAAACATGTCATACTTAAATACAAGCTCAACAAATTGAATGAAGACTTTCTGTGAAAATTCTTACTAGAAATTTCGCCGTGAATATCTAAATGATGCCTCCCTGGGGACGCCTCCCCTCTTACCTATCCCAATTCGGTATTCAAATATTTCGTGAGCGATCTCCTTGCTCTTGAGGTATCTTGAGTGCCTCTTTCCATCCTGACACTGCATGGTGCGGTGTTGGGTGACTAGCTGCAAAAATAAATTTCACTAATATGTAAGTAAAGTCCGGGAGCTGTCGGTTAGTGTACTGAATGAGCAGAATAGAAAACAGTTTGGGATACAATGTGAACTTTTCCAAGTAATTTAATTTTCAATAATTCAAGGTCCAAAGGTGGCTAGTTTAGGTTCTAAATGATAAAATTCTATTATGGTGACATATGTAGTATAGTATTACGAAATCATACTACTTGGTGCTATGGGCGCGTTGTGTTTTTATTTTATAAAATATAATAACAAACGTGATTTCACATTATTGACCTTTCTGCTAATGTCATCTATTTAACATTATTACGTTCTAATTCCTTCAATTTATTTGCTAAAACATATGAGAAACATGTCATACTTAAATACAAGCTCAACAAATTGAATGAAGACTTTCTGTGAAAATTCTTACTAGAAATTTCGCCGTGAATATCTAAATGATGCCTCCCTGGGGACGCCTCCCCTCTTACCTATCCCAATTCGGTATTCAAATATTTCGTGAGCGATCTCCTTGCTCTTGAGGTATCTTGAGTGCCTCTTTCCATCCTGACACTGCATGGTGGGGTGTTGGGTGACTAGCTGCAAAAATAAATTTTACTAAAATGTAAGTAAAGTCCGGGAGCTGTCGGTTAGTGTAACAAAGAACTCAATGTATACATGCAGGTTGTGCACATGCAAAAGCTGTGTAAATTATGTAGGTTATTGAGTCCCAGGATCCATATGCAATACAATACAATACAGTAAAATACAACACAATACAATACAATGCTAATGTATATATAACACAAATTCCACAAAGTGTTCATGTGCACTTGTAGGCCTCCTTAAACAAATAATGTTTTAATTGCGATTTTGAAATGGCAAGAGTCTTGGATTGTTGTATGGACGAAGGGAGTATATTCCATAATTTAGGTGCTGCTATTTCAAAGGCACCATCACAATAAGACTTGGTTCTCTATATATCAAAGACTGACACCAGAATCGACAGGCGTACACGGTCAGATACATAAATAGATACACAGTCGGAGACAAAACAAACACAACCGATCGGTTGAAACTAGGATAATGATAACCACCTACCATTGAAAACGTGCTATAAAGCTACGTGAATGATACAGCTGTATCATACTTGATTTGGCTAATTCTCCTAAATCACAGGTCATCAGACAGTTCGTGAGACGTTACCCAATAACACACACATTATATAGACCATAGTAGAGTGATGCACGTAACAAAGAGTGCAATAAAATTTCCATCTCTGTAAAGAAACCACCTCTATTAAAAGACTACTCATGTAATAATACAAGTTTCTGAATCCCACACCTCAATAAAGAAACCATCGCGAGCCTCACTAACTAAAAGACGACTTCTTTATTTAACCATTTGAGGCCAGTGTCCCCGTTATGGTGATTTTCCCATTAAGACCACCTCCTCAAAAGAACACAACTCACAAAGCAAAACAAATATTTTTCTAGTTAAGCTAAACCTTTTATGACATGTCTAGCCGCTAGGCTGTCTATTGTGCAGAAAGGTCATGTTGGTTAGCTTTTGCTCCTGTTTCATGGAAAACGATGCAAAGATGATCAAAAGAAACAAGCAATAGAGAAGGTAATAGCGTATTCTATGTGTTAGTTCATTGCGCAATAAGGTATTAAGCTCTGAGCTATAAAATAATATCACTCTATGAAATGAATGTACACTAATCTTTTTTATTTGTTTGTTTCATAATGCCAATTATTTAAGACTTTGTTGCAGACACAGGCGCAAAATAAACATGTAACACATATTACATTTTCAGCCTGGAAAAGTTCTAATTGTGTAATATACAGATGATGTTGATGATAAGTATTCTATGCATCATATACCGTGCTATTTCCAATGCGTACATTTACCGTATACTGGTGGACCCTGTCCCATGAAGTCTCTATGTGGACACCTTCTAGAGAAGTGAAAAGTGTCCATATAAGACATGTGTCCGTCAAAGAGAGATTCACTTTACATGTAATGTATAAGGAAAGTGAAAAGTGCAAAGTGTCCACATAAAAACAGGTGTCCTGCGCAGAGAGGAGTCCTCATGGACCCGTTTCACTGTATTGTGATGCATTAAAATGATGGCCTTTGGCTGTCACCCATTTGCATTGACTAGATACACATGGACACAGGAACATCACAACCAGCGATCTATTGTTCCGTACATGGGGTCCAAAAATAATCAGTCTACTGTGCTCCTGTGTCCATTTTAAAAACATTACAAGAAGTTCCCATGTCATTTTTTTGCGATGATGTACGTATATAGAAGAAATATGGGCGTGTTTAGAGTGCACAGATACTAATTTTCCAAGGAGTCAGTTTTTCTCCTTGAAGCGTCAGTTTGGACATGCACACCATTCTCCACTTGCAACGATTCGGCATACAATGTATATTACAATATAACTGTTTCTCTCTCGAAGCGATGTCTTACATCATCTCAATAATGTTGGACCAATTTTGGGTTTATGATGCTGATTATGAAATTTCCTTTTGGACAGGAAAAAATGAAAGAAGAAAGAGCGAAAACTTGCTCCATGCTGTGTAGCATAAAAGTAGCATAAAATTGTCATAATTTTAAAACCTATCTATTTGCTATACAATATACAAGACATAGATTGGACAACAATTGTCATTATCTAATGTTATGATACTTACGGCTCTAAATCCCTACACTCGCTATTAATGCACACCAGCCTCACCAGACACCAACCTTGTTGCTAGGAAAACAACAAAAAGGCGGATGGATACGCACTCTACATAATTAAGTCAACTTCCGGGTATATAATCTGAGTATCAGGAGGCAGACGACATATTAGCACAGTCCATTAATGCTGTTTCTCTCCTCTCTTGACATTAGTGGCTCGCATGCAGTAAGACCTCGCTACTAGGGTACCTACCTAACCAAATATCAGGTCGTCTCATCACTATTTTTTGGCGTGAATTACTTTATATGTTATTTACATTATAGCCTACTGTACCACACAGTTCTAAAATGCTATGCCCCCCTACAAACATTAATAAACATTAATCAAATAAAAATAATTACAAGTATAATTTCAGACATCACAGACAGTCTCAGTGTTGGTTATTTTGTCTTTTTCAGTGATTAGAGACTAATTTGGAATTTGAAATGGACATCGAAGAATGATTTCATTTAAGTTATTAAAAAAATCATTCCAATGCTTCGACACGTACATGTAAGTGTCCTCTGCAGGGAAATACATTAAAAATGTAATTGATCAAGAAATAGCCTAAAAGCAATGACTATGCATTAAAATACTAAATCAAGAAAATAAATTGGTTCCAAGATATCTAAAGGTGCTGTAAGATGGCATTGGTTGTAAGATGGCATTTAGTTGTATATATATATATATATATATATATATATATATACATATATATATATATATATATATATATATATATATATATATATTATATATAATATATATATACTATATATATATATATATATATATACATATATATATATATATATATATATATATATATATATATATATATATATATATATATATATATATATATATATTTAAAAATAATTACCTATACATTGTATGTATCTGTTAAAAATTAAATATGATTTAACATAGGATTATACGTACGTTTCCTTAACCAATGGTATTCTACATAAAAATGTCGTGAACAATTTGTTGTGACCCATGATATCATCTATGATTCAATTGAATCATATTGTATGTGTATTAAGCCGATTTATTTTTAAATTTGCTCATTCCTGCTATTACTTTGAATGAAAAAATGTATTGTATTCAAAACACTGTAGTACAATTTTATTGCTCTCAGTTGTGGACTAACTATATCAATTTTTGGAAAGGGGTGGGGGTGGGGGTGGGGGCGCCTTGAGAGATTTCTTAGGCTTTGTGCGCTCTATCCATTGCACTCAAGCCAACCCCCCCCCGTGAAATTGAAGTATTTTGGTGGGAAAAGGGGGATGGGGTACGTGCCCTATGTGGCCCCCTCCCGGATCTGCCTATGGGCATTGTGATAGGTGCATGATGCTTGTTGCGACAGCCTGGCTCTCAACCCTCCATTACAAACACACACAGCCTGCATGCACACCTGTTTTCATAGTTACTCTGACAGTTTCAATAATAGCTCACAGACTCATACCAGGCGTGTAGCAGAAACTTGATGCATTGATTGAACACCTCACCGTCTATTAGATGAGATGTTTAAAGCATTTGTATATGTTTGACCACTAGGCAGTGGTCATTGGGAAGACAACAATTTGCTCCAAAGTTGGAAGAGCAAATCATTCAGAAGAGGAAGGAGAAGGTGAAGGAGAAGAAGCGGATTACGATAAAGTAGAGGTCATCGCATCCGGAACACCAGTGAACCGAAAGAAGCCGATGACGAAGAAGAAGAGGTCATCGCAACTGGTACACCAGTGGAAACTGCATGTTCTTGGTGCAATGAACATGCGTTGGCAAGTATGAATGGAACTGATGTCTTAACCGCATTTATTCGAAATAAATATTTCCAAAGTATTCATTAGGTTTATCAAGATTATCTTTAAATATATCGTGCTTCTCATATCTGTTGGACAAATTGATGAAAATCTTAAAAAAAAAACAATATAGTAAATTATATATAATTAAAAAAGGAGTTGAATACATGTAAAATTATGTTTTTATTTTGTATATAAAATAAAAACACAACGCACACGTGTGGCCTATCAAGATGGCTTGATTCCATTGTTTTACGTGAATAGCCACATCACCATACGCCAATGGTAATCGTAATTTGTTAGTTAATTGCCTCTTAAGTAATATTTTTCTTATTTTGCCTAATTAAAACAAAATTTGTAGCTTTCAAGAATTAATGAGAAAACGAATATTTGACTTCATGGAGAGAATTTTCAAAACAACTAACGTGATTGTTAACTTAATAACCAACTCTCTTGTCTTCTTTACTAATACTATGAACGTTAAATGGATTAGTGTTTTATATCTCAATCGCTATTATGTACATTGAGTTTTACTATTTTTTGTGTTACACATGTTATATTTTTACCATTGTTTTTTTCTGTTTCCTTTTTTATTGTAAATATTACTTTATATATTTCTATATTTGTATATGGAATGTACTTCAAATATTATTCTGAATTAACTAAACAACCAAGCAACCAAGCAACCAAGCAACCAACTAACCAACTGACAGACTGACTGACTGACTGACTGGCTGGCTGGCTGGCTGGCTGGCTGGCTGGCTGGCTGGCTGGCTGGCTGGCTGGCTGGCTGACTGGCTGACTGACTGACTGACTGACTGACTGACTGACTGACTGACGGACTGACTGACTGACTGACTGACTGACTGAACTACTTTGGGAATAATATTTTCTTTTGCTCAGAACTGGCCGAAATTCCCCATTCCAATTTTCGACCTTGTTTAAAGTTGTTTGTGTGAATAATATTTTGGATAATTGTATTTGATAATTTATTTTGATTGAATGATGTAAAATGTTATAATATAATGAATATTTATCTTTTTTTATATATTTCTATGAATCTTGCTTTTTCAAAATGACTTCCTCGAGGGAGCAAGTAATCTAGTACAGAATAACCATTTATTCAACACTATTACAAAAGAACCACTAGTTTAAAACTAGATCAAAAGTGTTCAAAGAACACTGTGTCGCTAGAACGACGTTGACTTATGGACAATTAAGATATATTTTGAAATAATGTATACTTTACAATCAAGAAATTTATGAATTTGAGGAGAAAACATCAGAATGAATCAGAATCAATATATCCAGCAAAAATATATTTGTGTTGCCATACAATAGTACTGAATAACAAGATGATAATCAATATCAGTTTCAAATCCAATAATCAATTTTGCTGTTTGGTTGGATATATTGATTTTTTTCTTGCTGGCTAAGTGCATTGAATATCATTAAAAATGTCATAAAAGCGTTTCTAGAAAGCAAAATTTAATTGGCAGAGAGCCCAAAATCAAATCACATCGGAGCTGAAGCGACGCAACTAGATCAAAAGTGTTCAAAGAACACTGCGTCGCTAGAACGACGTTGACTTATGGGCAATTAAGATATATGCTGAAATAATGTATACTTTACAATCAAGAAATTTATGAATTTGAGGAGAAAACATTAGAATGAATCAGAATCAATATATCCAGCAAAAAGATATTTGTGTTGCCATACAATAGTACTGAATAACAAGATGATAATAAATATCTGTTTCAAATCCAATAATCAATTTTGCTGGTTGGTTGGAAATTGGAATATTGATTTTTTCTTGCTGGCTAAGTGGCATTGAATATCATTAAAAATTTCATAAAAGTGCTTCTAGAAAGCAAAATTTAATTGGCAGAGCGCCCAAAATCGAATCACTTCGGTGTCGCCTCAAAGCTCTTAGTTGTGTAAAGTTTGAACGAAATCGGTTCATCTGTACGCCCGCTAGCTTGTCCAGAGACATACATACATACATACATACATACATACATACATACATACAAACAAACATAGTGTAGTATTAGTTACAAACAAACCAAACACAATGCTTGCTTCAGCAGCTGAGCTGAAGCGACGCAATGAGCTACCCGTAGACAGTGGCCCCATTCCATACTGAATCAGCCGCATCAATCCAAATTTGAGCCCAGATCGTGGATGATCCACCCCGAAATGACAAATCTGACGTCGTTTGGAGCATCTGGATCTACCATAATCTATGTGAAATTGTGGGTTTTGTTATAAATGGTAAAATCGCCTATATGTACAAGATTACACGTGTTCAATGTTGGCACCCTCAATCAATCTGAGATGTATGTATCACACATTGACATTTGTACCACAAAAAATAATAATGAGTCAAATTTTGTAACCTATAGTGTTATATTTGATAACTCATGAGATCGCTTTTATTTTAACCCTTCCGTAAACCAGGTTTGTAACATCTACATTATCACGTGTATGTGTAAGGGACCATTCAGTATTTATGACAGGGTGGGGTAGGAGGATTTTAGGACGGGCCATGAACTTTTGTCGCAATGTTTGGAGGGGGAGGACCAATATTTTCACACACTTTTGAGGGGGGGGGGGCTCTCAATTTTTTCACATAAAATTTACCTCATTTTTTTAAAGATTCTGTACTAAAAGTTACTGTTTTTCTTATATTATGGATATCCATCAAATAGGTTTTAGTTAACTGACAATGAATGCGTTAACTGTTGGGGGTCGTGTGGGTGGGGGTGTGGGTGGGTGGGGGGGCATCAATTTTTGTCACATGAAATTGAGGGGAGGTTACCAATCTTTTCACAGAGGTTTGAGGGGGGCTATTAATTTTTTCACAGCAATTTTGGAAAATCCTCCTACCCCACCCTGTCACAAATACTGAATGATCTCTAATAGCTGAAATGATATACTAGTGTCTGAATCACACGGGCATGATTATGCAATGGCATAATCAACGTGACCTGTCGAAAATTGTAGCATTTGCTCGAGACAGCCTTCGCATGTGTGTCGCGGTACCGATACTTGATAATACTTGTACGTGTCTCCTTGCACGTCGCCACACAGTCATGGCATTGTCGTTTGTTGACGTGTATGGTATATGCACACCGGCATAGTTATAAGGTGACAAAGTAGTTCTCGTTTTCTCAGATGTCAAATAAAAGACACGTATCATTGCACTTCATGAATGTTTACAAAAGCCACACATGAATCACCGTTTTATCTAGTTTATATATGTGTCTGTCACTATTTGTATTTTTATATAGATTCGGCTATGCAATTCAATTTAGAATTGATTGTTTACTATCATTTGGTCTTGTATGTTGACTGACCTGTTTCTGATTAATGGAAAAATATCGAAATTGGTTAAACTATCAAATCCTGGGATGAATATTGTCAATTAATTTAATTTTAAACACTAGCTTACTGTAAGAAAGTATTAAGAGATACACCAGCCAGGGTAAGTGTCTTACATGTCATACAGGCGCTTCATAAACTAGTTGCATGGTCGCAAAATATACCATATTTAAGCCACTGACACATAGGCTGAACTTATTAAAAACGTGTGACAGAGTAACCTATTAATGCACACTCAAATACAAGGAACCATAGCCCTTACCCGTGGCGGAAGATGCCACCAGTAGATGTCGCCACGCCTGGACATTCCAGGGCGTCAGCTTCTTCAATTAAAGCTGATTGGGTTAATTAGAATTAAGTGGCGTTCATCGGTCACTTTGCACACGCCTTGTGACTCTGTGAGCCGTCGAGGTGAACAGCATCACCAATGATCACGGGTAGCGTCAGTTGTTGCTAATTGCCGAAGCTGAAGTCACGGGCTTAAGTTGCGTCTCCCGAGAAGAGTTTGGTCAGTTTGACTCTGCGATCACTTTTGACACAACGCTAAGCTGTGTTTCATGGGGCAAGGAAGGAAAACGAGATTATGGTCATTAAGGTGAGTAATAGGCGTAACTTGTCCTCTGTGGTCTGGTATATCTTGGAGATTAATGTCCTTAATTGTAACCTGATAAATAAGCATTTGGTAGAACATACTGAGTCTGACTTAAACTTAAATAGGCGCAATTGCTTTAGGCATATTTGGCCAGGGAAATATTGTGACATATGACGGGGAGCCATAGCTTTGAATATTCCTCATGACAGCTGTTTTATAGGGCGTAGAGGGGAGAGATTGTAGCGAAAAGCGAGTAGCTACAAGCATTTAGGGACAGTGCAATATTTACCAGGCAGGGAGACCAGTGCATATCGAAAAACTTGTCTGAAAAAAGGTCTTGTCCCATGCTGATGTGATGAAAAAAAGACTGATGTCCCATGACCTCCATTCATAAAACAAGTGTGTGTTCCATCCCATGAATATAAACTTCACCTGCGAGATAAGATTGAATTAAGGTTGAGAATCTGCAAAAGGAATTTAAATGGAGTATAAAAGCAATAGTGATGGTAGACAATTTAGGCCATTACAACATAATTTCATTTTACATGTGGGATATATTTACAGATTTCTGTTAAGTAGTATAACCATGTTAATTGTCTACATAAATGACATACAAAATGTACATATACTGTAAAACGAGAATATTTCGTGGTTATGGACTTTTGCTGTTTTCATCTATAGATCATTTTGTGACTTTAATTTGTGGTTTTGGTCAATCCTGGACCTACTTATCATATTGTTAATGTTTGCTGACTATTTAGGTTTGTGTGAGCAAACAAATCTGGTTTTACAGTAAAACTGATGCTAGTTTCATGTTTTTAATATGTTTTGCTACACATATTTTTCTGTTTTTATCTTTATTGCCATTTTCTGTTTGTTGACTGACATCAAAATAATCATTTATCATTTTCAAGGTTAAAATGGCCGAAAATACGCTTTTTTGCCAATTGATAACTTGCTCAAGTATTTATCAGCATTATCATTTTTTATTAAAAGATCCAGTCATGTTACATTTTGTAATTTCTATTTGTTTTACACATTTTATACTACCATAAATGTTTATACAAGTAGTATAAAAAGGGATTTGAAAGGTATTGATGTGTATATGGATATGTTTATTACATCTCCAAATGATTTTCTTACATTTTGTTAATTACAATTCACATTAGTTATCATGTGTTTGTTGTTTGTGCTCTTCTGGTAGTGAATAGGACTTTGTGTAAAAATTGTGCTAAGATATTATGTTCTGTTCAATATGTTCTACTTGGTTAAAAATAGTTGTGATGCGAATAAGAAATTGCATATTCACATATAAGTTCATTTAGCTTTGCACATTGTTGCAACACTATTTTTTTGTACGGTCAATATCATCGAACTATGACCAAGTGACCAACATTGTGCCATTCGCGTAAATGATTTGTACTGATTAGTTCACGTCAAAGTGGGATTTCAGCAGCTGAAAAAAGTACACGTCCCATGCCCAACGAGAATGAAAAATCATCAGGTCCCCCTAATTTGCACCTTGAAAAAAGTACCTGTCGCCCGACCAAATGCATCGGTCCCCTCTACCCAGTAAATATTGCACCGTCCCTTAATCCAAGCCCGACACATGTTCGCGAGGAATGCACCTGAGCTAGGATTATTAATTGTCAATTAATAATCCTAGACCTGAGCAATGCATAATATCTAAATTCACCGAATTTGTCACTAATTAATTAACTAAGTAGTGGTTACTTCAAGCATCAAATACGCTCCACCCCATACTGGGATTTGCTTACCTGCATCTGTATAGTGGAGAACCTATTTGGTATCAGTTAAACGCACACCTACCCCACCGTGCGAGTCCAGAGATATACTACTTTGTAGATGACCCCAATATCTACTACATGTGCGTAGGGAGAGCAAATCTCTCCTACATCACACTTGGTGTAGAACTATAGTTCTATACTACGTTACACATGCATAGTTCACACAAGAAATACCGAAATACACCAGCTTGCTTTCTAGACACTAATTTTTGGGGATATATGGGTCGAAATTTGATGTATTAATGAGGTATTGAACACGTATATTCCACTTCTAATAACCGAATAAAACACCCATTGTTCTCGTATTACACGATATAGACCAATTTGGGAGGCAGATGAAACATCTGTCTCTGCCTGGAACTACCTTATTGCCAGCATTTCTACAAAAAATAAGATACACGTAGATTGGTTTTCAACATCACCGTACGCATCTTTTATATGGAGATTTCATGGATTTATCACACGCACTTCCATTCTATTTTGCCATCACATTTTCTAAAGTAGTATCTATAGTCATAACAAAATTTGACATAACATTTACCTGACCATGGTGTATAATAGAATAATACATGTGTAATAAAGGAGATGCTAGAAAGAAAATCAGAACAATAGAGATTTCACTTTTATTAGTTCACGGTTACAATATCAACATTAGTTTTAATAATATCTTATTTACAGTTACCATATCAGCTGCACTTTCAATATACACGATTGTTACAAATGCTACAGTCACACGGCCACTTATGGTAGATACGGATGCTTGCAGATAAAAATCCGTACGCACCCGCAAGAATACGTATCCTCCATCAGCATACCTATCCATGCGCATGTGCAGATATACGCAAATCCCCCAGTAAAATTTGGAAATTCCCAAAAATTTTCTACAGACCAAATACAAGGTAAATGTCAGTAACATACTTTAATCTCACATACAATATGTGAACTTATCCATATGATACGTATCCTCATCTGCAAGGATCCGAATCATCCGTATCTTTCCGTAACACAATCCGCAATATAACGAGGTTGAGTGAAATGTGAATTCATGTTCACACCTGGGGCATTAGCTCTCTCTCTCTCTTCTGCGTATTTTCATCAACATTTCCAATATCTACATATTTTCATTATGTAAGCATTCGCAGGTCCGTATCATGACCATGTGACTGTAGCAGAAATGACTTGTCACAAACAGAAGACGTGCTGTAATTAGAGACAATGACAACTATTTTGTGCGCAGTTAAAATTTGACAATTTTGGGTTCAAGAACAACACAGCCAACTTAATAAATCACAAAATATTACGGCACAACTAATTTCCAGATCAGAATTTTATATTTTGTAGATAATTCATTACTAATCAGGATCCCTAACAATGCCTTTACAAATATAAATCATATAATGTGACTTTTTGGGAAAGCTGTTAACTGCAAAGTTAAGTCGTGAAGTGCAAGTATTGTAATTCATATTCTTATGTAAATGACATGAACATATAATACATTGCTTTTTATTAGAAATTCTAAATATACCTCTCTACCATATATTAATAGTATCCTCCTATTCGTGCAAGTCTCCTTAATACCTGCCAAACGAGCATACAGATAGTGCAAACTGGGGTATTAACTTGCAGGATAACTCCCCATAGATTATAAATACTATACAACACCCTGTACACACACTCATGCAACAGCTTCTACTCAGTGCAAATTTCTTGGTGTACAGTAGGAACTTGCTATCTTGAATCCGTAATGGCAACAGAAATGTTTTCGATATATAACCAGTATTTAAGCTATCCTACTGGTATATGTTCATCATGGCGTTCAATGGAAATGAAAGTTACTTGAGTTAAAATAAAATTCAAGACAATCATCAAGATATCAAGGTTCTATTGTACTGGTAGTGATACAGTTTTGATGTTTCCTATAGAATGTTACAGTTTGGTCAAGTCTTGCATGACTATGGGCAATACTAGTCTAAACAAAATGAGTCTTCACTTGTTTTGAGTAGCCGCCTCTACTGTCATGTGTGGGTCTCAGAATTTTAAATATAAAACTTTAGGTTCAACTTATGCAGACCACTCCAAATAATACCTTCCTAACATATTAACATGAAACAACATTGAATCAAGAACCGCTCATAGTTAGCTATGAGTACAATTATTATTTTACGATTTATAAAACTCTCTTTTGGTAATAAACAATTTGTACTATCATACATAAGTCTCTTGTGGTATATTGAAAGAGATATGTATGTAAGAAGGGAGAAATTATTGAACATACACTATAATCCACAATAATCACAATATTAGAGTATATTGCAACTATTGTAACATTTAAATAATTGAAAATTACATATATAATTATCATTAGCATGTGAAAAATGTTATACTTATTATTTTACAATTTTACAATTCATTTTTGTCTATTTAAAAATAACTTTTCACAATTGGTTATCCAACACATGTAAACCAAATTGTATCAGCACAATGAAAATAAAACAACTAATACACAATGATACAATCTTAAATGCAGTTTGATAGTACATGTATGTATTGCACATGACGAGGGCATGAAAACTAAAATAATACTACAACGGACCCAAATGAATGATCCACAATCCTTTTGCTTATAGTTTATGTAATTGAAAGCACACATTTGTCTCAATATAGAACTGTAACGTTACCATGATCATATTGTAACGCAAAACAAGTAGATCTAACTTTCATGAATTCTTTCACACGCTCATATTACAACGCGATATAACAAATGTAATAATCACTTTATAATTGAAATGTGATGTTACATAAGAGAATGAAGCATTTGCAGAGATGTCAACGTAACGTTTCACTGCTCTTGGCAAACCCATTCTTACTTTATTAGGGATGATGCAAATCATGCAAAAAAAAAACAACAACAAAAAAAAAACGGGCAAATATAATTAGGGCATAATCAACAACCATTATGATATAAATTCACCCCCCTCTGACACCTAACTGATTTCTGATCAATGTAGTTTCAGTGGGCAAAACAACAATTTACGAATAGTGCTTGATTTCAATTAATATGAATATTTCAACCATATACATGGCTACTAAATACAAGTCTTTTAGGGCTATGCACTCAAATTAAACTCACCTGACCATCTTTAACCAGTAAATTAGGAATATCAATGTTTTGTGCAAACAATTACATACATAACCAATATGATGTAACTAAAACATTCAACATAAGATAATAGAATAATATAGTCTCCATATATTTCTTTTTAAAGTAGTAAGCTAATAGATTCAACTATTTTTAATATTTCCATCAGCTCCCTGGCTCACACAGTGAGGATAGGCTAGGGAGCCAAAAAATGTTGGTTCCCTAGCCTACCCACAGTGGGTTGGCTGCAGAGCCGACGTCGGCTCCCTAGCCACTCGCTATACACTTTAATCTATTCTATATCCCTCCTGGACGGTAACTAATTAATATCCTTCATGATGTCAGCTTTAATCTTAATCTGACTCATTCATCTAACAAATAATATACAGCATATTGAGTAAACAAATCAAACAGACTTAAATGTAATCCATGAACATTGTCATATTAGAAAAATGACAATGAGGCAGTAAAACTAAATTAGATTAGCCCTTTAAATAGAAAGTATTGACAGTATTCATTGCCTCATAACATGTTATTATCTATTTACAGAAGCAATTCCGTTCAGTCCTTGTTCAAAGGTTTCATTGTTAAAATGTCTTTTAGCCACAGTAATGATGCAGACATATTTTTCTACTTACCAGACCATAGGAGGATCAAGTATTTTTCTCAGAAATACATCAGATACTAAAGGTGTGCACAGGGGATCGTATGCTCGTCTATTTCGGGATTATTATTAAATTCATAAGTTATTGAAAATACCCCTCATACAAGTCCTATATTTTGTGTGGAAGATTATTGATAACTTCAACCAATCAGATCATCATCAGAATTATGCTTCATCTGTCAATCATCAGCCTTGGTAACTGGGACTTATATTGAAAAGTAGATTTTGCAAATTTATGAATGGGTGTTCATTTGCTGGTGCTAAATGGAGCTGACACTGATCCAAGTTTGATAAACATTTCCGATAAAATCGACTATTAGGCCCACGGATAGATATTGTAAGGCTTATACATATATGTAGTAAAAAGAGATGCAGTAAATCGACCATTGGGGGTGGGGGTTGGGGTGGGGAGCGTGTGAAGTTGTGGCGAGCGTTTTAATTTAAAAAAAAACTTGAGTCAGCCAGTTGCGACATAGCAAATTAAATTCTGAATCAATCGATTATGAAATCCTTCGTAACTCATATGGACATTCGCCCCGCACTAGCCAACTGAAAATAATAATAATAAAAAAAACACTGGTCAGTGTATTTAGCCATGATTAGTAACAATATCACAGGAATCTACAAAGATAATGACCATCTTGGCGAAGTCTCAGCGGATAGTGATTACTAGTCTCAAATTTTCGTGCGAATTTGATATAATATGTGTTCCACACACAAACCTACATACAGATTCAATAAAATTGGTCTAAAATTATACCTTCTCATTATAAAACATACCACTGTGCACACTAAGTGTAACTCCAAGGACAGTGGTCATCATGTTGATGTTTTATTATGAATCGTGACGAAATAACCTTGCAAATAAAGCACTGCATATGATACGATGCTCATATTAAGAAAGACACTAGTATGGGGCTGTTAGGGACAACATTTTGAAGAATCGTTCACTTTTGTACAAAAGCGCCAAATCGTCAGTGATTGTCAATTTTAATATACTCTTTTATTTAAAAGCAGGACACACGTTAGCCAACCATTATTGCAGCCGCCATCTTGAATTTCAAAATGACTGCTGTAATTCTTACACATTTCTATATTGCTAAAGGTCATTCTAATGGTGAAAACTAATGTCAATGCAAAATATTACAGTTTTACTTACTAGAAGACAACAACATAAACAGGGAGTTACTTGTATATTATACTAAATGTTGGAACCGTTGTTGACCATATTTATGATAATCCACAGAGAGATCCCCCAAATCCCCCCCCCCTTTTTGGCATGTCCATGAGATTTGGTACGTACAAACTCTATGAAATCCAATGGTTACACCCCGTCCCCTCTTCCAAAACCTGGATCTTCTAGCGTAAACCATAGCTCTAGCACTGATAAAACAATGTCATTGACTAAGAACATCTTATGTTCATCTAAATGATGTTTCAATATAGAATTAGCTTGAAATAAGGTAAACGCTGAACTAAATAATTCAATTACATTACTCTTAACTAAGCAATATCGTTATGGGGAGGTTTCTCTGTAACTAAAGAGAAGCTGCTGAGATACAAAAACATTCCAAGAAAAAGCCTTGACCCTCCAAATAGCTCTGATCATAGCCTTTGGCAACAAGGCTGCCTGCACCACTGACACACTAGCTATAGGCGGGAAAAGCGGGTACTTTCCGAGGAACTATTATTGAAGGACTGTAGTGAAGTCTCCATGGTTGTCTCTGGCTGTCTGTAGCCAGGGTTGATGGGATTGTAATGGCGCTTCTTGCTCTTCTTCTTCCGACAGCGAAACAGGTCACGGAACCCTAGTAATATATGCACAATAATCAGTGGCAGCAGATACAGGAATTCCTGGTGTGTGGTGTGTGGTGGTGTGCCTGCGGGTGTGTGTAAACGCGCTGGCTTAAAATGATGGAGAATGCTACCGCTACAAGGCACAAAGGTGTCTACCCCACGCCCGACCGACTCCATAGATTTGGATATTTATAGTGTATTCATTAAAACTTGTGTGTAGGGAAATCAAGAAAAATGGAGTCCTCAGACTTTCTCGTATGTCTTCTTATTGTGTCTACTGCATTAAAGCCGCATCCCACTGCACCCGGTGCACTGGCAACTTACTCCCAGCTGATAAAAATCGGTTGGATATTCAGATTTTTTCATCTATGCTAAGCATCTGCCGGCTACGCCGACCCAGCGTTCCTTTGACGCTTTACGTGCGCAGAATGGTCGCTGCCTGTGCGCCGCCAAAATATTTCTAGGAAGATTATCGATCAGTCTGTTCTTTTACGCTCACAAGGTTTTGGGCTGCTCAAAACATCGAAAGCATAAAAGGCATACGCCAATCTATAATCCATTGATTTTTGTACGTAGACCATACGCCAAACAAACACCAAACATGCGCCAAACATGCGTCTCGTATTGGGAGCAGATGGTGGGCAGATGAAACTTTGGCGTAAGCTTGACGCACCTTTAGCGTACGGTGGCGTTCATTCGGCAGTGTGTCAACGTATTTTCGATGTATGTTCAGCAAGTAGCGGTGCTGACGCCTTCAGGCGCTGGGCGAATGCCACGCAGACACCTGCTGGCGCTTTTTTTTGCGTTAAGTTTACAGTGAACTTGAGTCGACTGTCTGCTGATTGTCTGCTGGTTTTGTGCTGGGAAAAAATCAATTCATGGCAAAAGGGGTTATCTATCCGCAGATGCTTGACGAATAACAAATTTTGCCTGGAAATTCCTAGAATTTACGCGTCAACCTTACGCAGAAATCAGTGGGACGTGGCCTTAACCTTCTAAAGGCAGACTCATTTGTATTTGCATTATGCTCATGCCTGTAAACAATAGCATTTAATTGATAGATAGATATGTGTTGCACAATCATAACTGATACATGCACTACAATAGTATTTATCTGAGACTATACTGTTTCTCTGAAAAAAAATATGTATAACGCTGGTATCTAGAGACAGATTTTCATCCAGGATGCCATCACGGTTACGTTAATACCCTGCTCATGCTTGATTACACAGGCTATCGATGTAATCCCCATGATAGGGTTTCTATTACCGCTAGAGTGATATTTATAGAAAGAAACCAAGCTACTTATATATGATAATTGTAAGGTAATAGGGTGATGCATTAAATTCATGAATATCAGGTATAAGTCCAAATGATAACATAAAGTTATATGGTTTGACGTTAATCACATGTAGAATAATTGTAGTAGTAGACCATATCTTAGTACACTTACCTCTCCTGAAATTTTCATTGAAGCCGGTGTATATGATGGGGTTGAATGCACTGTTGGCAAAAGCAATGAAGTTGGCAAAGTAGCTGAAAGCCGAGTACCATTCTGGTAGCTGAAAAACAAAACGAAACAAGTGATCATTCTATGTATAAAGGTAGTATACATGTGTTATGGGTTATCCCTTGCATGATTAGAAGCTCATAACACACTCCATTAAGAGTTACATGTAGTCCAGTGATTAATCTAGATGCAAGTTACTAGTCCAAGACTCATTATTTTTTAATAGGATGCCAAGAATTAAAAATTGTGCTTTCCATGGGACCCATAAAATATTTATTGTTATATCTATCATATTTAGTTTTGGTTATGTATGCCAGGAATCATTGTATAATATGAATAACTGTTCACAAAAAACACACACAACACACAACACACACAACACACACAACACATGCACAACACGCACGCACGCACGACACGCACACACACACACACACACACACACACACACACACACACACACACACACACAAACACACACACACACAAACACACACACATACACACACATGTATTAAAATGGAAGATGTTTCTTCAGCGATGTCAATACAGTGGTAGGAGCTTGCTTGGCGGAAAAGTGAGAGTAGAATTGAATCATTGTATTGGCCCTTGGTAACTATTTCAAAATATAAAGGTAGTAGGGTGATGCATTAAATTCATGAATATCAAGTACGCATTGTTGCCAATTTCTAGATTAATCACTGAACGTAGACGCATCTTATCTTTACGTATATAAGTACACAGTTAAAGTTAAAGCTGAAATTCTTAAACTTTTGACTGTAACAACAAAGCCAGTTATTGCCTTGATTAAACGTCTTAGTACATGCCGCTTCCTTGTTAAAGTGCTTCGTATCTTACATTTTCGCACTCTTCCCGCCAATTTGGACATGAAGTACCCATAAAATTTGATCCTAATATGCAGAAGTGGCACGGTCACATGTTCATAAACCGCAGTTTATGTAATGTTTAGGTCAGACATTCGCGACAAATAAAGCCCAGTGGTAATGTTGTGGTCTATGTTTATTGGCAAATTGCCATTGTTTAGGGGAGTAATGATTTTTACGTTCACATATAAGCGAAATCGCTAGTGATGTAGCAACAATATATAGTCTCCTAAAAAAAGGCAATCACGCAAGTGCATAAGGGTTGTTTTAAGAGACGATATAGCGATGGGGCAACACAAGATTTTTGTAATCTATATATTAATACACTAATGTCTGTACTTTGTCCGGCTAAGTCCTCTTTAACCTGACCAGCTGGACGCCATCTGACTGCAGATCATTCATGGTACAGGGTAGCATTCCAAATTTATGCTTTTCATCATCAAAATGGTGCTGTTGGCCGTTTATTGGCGATTTTACAACAAACATATCAGACAAATTCAGCCATATTGGAGTCGTTTGACACCAAAAAGACGCCCCAAAATTAATCCGCATCTGCACTTTTAATAGTTAGTGATTACGACCACTTAGCCGCTAGTGCTATGTTTACAGTAGAACCTTCAATTAGGACCGCCCCATGTAGGAAACGGCCCACTTCTGTCCGGTTCAAAATGTCGCTTACACATGAATGTTAACTAATTTCACTGTATACATTTCGTCGCAGATCAGCATAAGTCAGAATAGTCAGATTATCAGATCTAGATTCAAATACACGATATAGTTATAGTTTTGAAATAAACTTGTAAAGTAGGACCATATCTGTTTTCATTTCTCACACAGCAAACTTTTCATAGATGACTATATATGTATATATAGTTGAACTTTTACGGTACCCAATGCTCCAATAATACTACAAAAGAGCACCATACGTTTACACTTTACAGTACTTGTGGCATGTCATAGCTATTAGAACAAGTATACACCTCAGTCTGTGCAGAATGAGAATTTAAGGATGAATAATGGAGCTTAAAACTGTCGACTATTTTGACAAATGTTTAGAATATATATACATACTTTTGAAAGCGAGGCCTATTACCAGACAATGTTTTTGAGGATTAAGGTCTGGCGAATCTGAGGGATATTTAGGGAGCGGGGATCAGGGTTTAAACACCCCATCCCTCTATATCTGAAAGAACACAGAATGTTTGTGTATGCTTTTTTGTTGTGGTGGTGGGCTGTCTCTTTACCCCCCTCCTCAAATGTTTAAATGCGTCCCTGTGGTATGTCACTCTATTAAAATCAACGTAAAAGCAGCAAAAAATATTGGTGTTGGCATTATTTTAGTAGTCACATGGTAACAGGCCTCGCTTTCAAGGGAAGAAAGTGATGTGTTAAAAATGTGCATCGTAACATAGAATATGCATCAACCCCCCCCCCCTCCCCCCAAATTATAGATGGATGAAAAATAAAAGATCTGACCCTTTTTTTTCAATGTCTATAACGGCAGTACAGTAGACCATCATCTCTTTAGTTGTCTCTATATTTAAATGTGTTGGACCGCATGCAATGGTTGTAGGTGGTCCTAATTTGTGATGATAGCACACACAACATAAATTGAAAATAAAGAGACTTGAACTCACCGGCTCGAGCTTGTTAGGCCGGTACTCAGAGTAGAGGATCATGATCTGGAAAGGCAGCCAGCACAGCGCGAATACAGACATGATCACCACCAGCATGATCACCACCTGCCAGGGTAAAGTACACCATTTAAGGGGTAAAGTACACCATTTAAGGGGACGAGTAACATTATTTTACGCTTCAACTAATAAAACTTTCATTTTTCTCTCTTATTATTGCTTCAATTTGTTTTACAAATTACACCTTGCTATGTAAGTGATAATCTTATCTAATGACATGGCTTGAAATATACAGATCAGAACAAACATTTATTATTAGGCAATTAATGAAAACTTTTCTTGCGTACGATATAACTGAGGGAAAAACATCGGAATGATGAAAAACACTGTCCTATAACAAAACTTATATTATTATCTAGAAAACATCGCCTCAAATTTTCAAATCTGTTCAATTTGCTCATTTTACATGTATTTTAAGTTTGAAATCCACTGATTTCCAGAAATTTATCGTCAATTAATACAAAAGCATTAATTCATGAACAAAATAAAGACATTATTATCCCAAGTAAAGTTTATCTCAGAAGGCATATATCTTAAAGTATATCAACATTTGTGAAGACTCGATTTCACAGTTATAATCTGGCGCACAACCTCCACCCTAGATATGACTAGATATCAGGTATGAACTGTACCCCAGGAAAGCACTGAACACAGTGCAATAAACCATCTGAATGATTCTCACTCAAAACTCAGTATATCTCTGTTATTGTCGTGTACTGTGGGGTCAAAATTAGAGCTAAATTTATAAAGTGTTCATTTTCACATTCAAAATTCTCATGCTATAGATTTTACATTGGAGTTGTTCAATTTATTTGAGGACATTGAATCATCTAGCATATTGGTTGCATGTAATTTACTATTGAATGGTACTTTATAGTGATTATATTAGTTTTTTTAAAATATGCACATGTTTTAATAGTAATTATTCATTGTTGTTAGAAGTGAACATATGAAGAAATTTGTAACCAAATATATTGAAGTATATATTTACATCTCCATTTGATGAACATCTCGCTCAAGTAGACACGTTTTATGTATTTCATATTATACCAAATTAATCCAAAGGACTTATGCAGAAATAAGTATCCCCTTAGATGTAGTTCAAGTTGTCAAGTTAATAAATGAGGAAACAGATACAAGAGTAACAGCAATGTATAACGACTTAGTTGGATTAAAAGAACACCATTTACTCATGGGCAATAAAAAGATGTTTACTTCAAGCAGCCATGTATACTTTGCAATTAAAACCATAAAGCAGGACACCGTTTTCTTACATTGTCACAAAATGCAATCTTAATCAAGCCATGTAACCAACAGTACTATTGCACATTATTCAAGTGATAATGGGCTCTCTTAGGTTTAGGGGGTAATAAAACAATCGGGGTTGGGGGAATTATAATATTGACTTAAAATGGCTCTTTGATAGACATTGGCAAATCCATATGACATTTATTAAGCATGCAGGCATTTTCTTAAGTTTGAATGTAATCTATCTAATGCTATCAAAATTGTTGCAGAAAATGAACCATAAATGGCACTGTGGAAATCACATTTTAGTTGGCAAAACGCCAAGAAATCAAATCACTTTGGTGTTGGGTTATACAGCATGGTTGTGTAAAGTTTGAATGAAATTGGTTTATTAGTAAAAGTTTTAGTTTGTCCAGAGACATGCATACACATTTAGTAAAATACAAATGAAACAAACACAAGGCTTTGCTTCAGCAGCTAAAGCAACGCAATTAAACGCACACTGTTATGGTGGTGCAAACATCCACTATCATTTCGTTTTCATGCTTATCAGTGAGTTATCCTAATAGAATTATGCCATACCAGAGCCCTACATGGGTGATAAGTTTGCACCCACACCCGCCCCGCTCGTTAATTGTGAAACCCTGTGACCCACCCGCACCAGCATGGCTAATAAAAATTGAGCCCCCATCCACAGATATTAAAGGACAAACCACACAAAAACAGCAAAAGCCCACAGTAAATCCCGCATATTTCATAAATATTTACAGTTTTGTGTAAACATATAATACATAATACAATTATCACACATTATCACAGTTACAGTTATTGGCGTTTACATGAATGAACTCAACCCATAATCAACGTTAGTAACAAGTAATGCTTCTTAGGGAGTTTCCGTACAGGTAACACGTGTGCTTATGATCTTGCGAAGTAGTTCAGTTTGAAAACATCTTCAGAATAAGTGACAATTCAGCCTGCAACTTGCAAATTTGCGGGTGTGTGCGGGCTGCAAAACATATAATACCTACTGAAGCAGGGACGGATCACACGGGGGGGGGCTCACAGTTACAGTAATTGGCGTTTAGCCTGAAAGCCCCCTGCCCCAATTTAGCCCAACGTTTTAACAAAAACACTTCAATAGCTTTTTCAGGGAGTTTCTGTAAAGGAGCCCCCCTTGCTAATGATCTTGCAAAGTCCCTTCAGTCCAAAAACCTGGATCTTCAGAATAAGTGACAATTCAGCCCCCAACTCTCAAATTTGCGGGTGCAGACAGGGGGGCTGTGGGCTGAAAATTACCCCCACAGGGCTTTCTGGCCCATACTGAAGTGTGACAAAGTGGAAAGTTCTAATCCTAACTGGCGCACTTATATAGGGCACCTACTCTGGCAGTCCCTTTAAGAAGACTGTCTCCCCCAGTTTTCACTTTACAAGGTCGTCCGCTTGTACGGGACTAACTTGTGCAATGAAAACTCACCCCGCAAAATATCCATGTGTTATCCATATGATGTTCTTTTGATGCCGATCATCTCCATCGGTAGCAGCACCTATAATTCACACTTGGCAGAGTGTACATCTGGAGTGGGCTTCAGCTAAAAAGAAAGAGTAGTGATACCTAGGTCTCGGTTTGAAAGAAAGTAGGATTAGAAAAACATCTCACATAAAATTAACACTAACGTTGGGAAGTTGCAAACTCACCTACTTTACGCTCATGGCTAACTAAGAAGTCTCACAACTGTCTTCTGGCTCACACATTTGCAACCAGGACCAGCTTGGAGTGAACCAAATTTGAGCTACGTTCATCAAAACTAACGCTTAGAATAGTGTCACTAGCTGACAAATGCTGAAAAGCATTGAGTATCCTGCCAATATAGTATCTCACTTAAGACCTTAAACAAGCTGAAAAGCCTAAGCCTTTCACATCCAGACACCATGACGTGCATGGTGTTACTTAAGTGGTAGATGGTAAGGTTACATTTAATACAAGGTGCCAATCTCCCTACCCCAGTATTGGCTTAACTTGCTCAACATCGTTTCTATATCAAGGGAATCTTCTTGGACTGGAGCCTGGTATCATGGTCACCGTACGCCAAAACTGTAAATGTTTATCCCTGACGCCTTTTCAGGCAACAAGCGATAACAGGTTTTACACACCTAGACTTCTCGTTGTATTTAATTACTCCCGCATACTGCTGGGCGTGCCCGAGTTGAGTGTAAACGCAAACCCACAGGCCATATTGGCGGCTGTTACCATGTTCAGAGGACACACGAATGGAGACGACTCCCTGGGGATGGCAAGCACAAGCACGTGTAGCTCAAAACTGCCCTCTCCAGTAGAGGATATTACGGGTGCATTCTAATAACATTAATCATTTAATTAACTCACGAATTGACAGGCTATAGGTGGGCCACTCCCTGACATATCCACGTGGGGAAAGCGGATGGTGTTCAAAGATCGAGAATAAAGACCCAACTCCACAGGTACTATGTCCGCTCAGCATGGAATCTAAGTTCGAAGTGTGGCTTGTCGGCTTACTATGCTTGGCACTGAAGTACAGTAAAGCATATCTAATAATATACAAGCCTAAGAAGCAACGAAGTCCCTATTCCAGAGCCCTGCGAGGGTGATAAGTTTGCACCCACACCTGTTTCGCACGTCTAATGTGAAACCGGCACCCAAGCCCGCACCCACATGTTAAACAAAGATTGAGCCTTCACCTACACCCGCAGATATTAATGAAAAAGAAGCGAAAAAAACACCTAAAACCTGAACATTTTATAAATATTTAGTAATGTTTAAACATTTAGTCAATACATTTATCACCTATTTTGACTGCAGTTACAGAGTCAATCGCATTTACATTAATCATATATAACAAGTAGAATATGCAGGTTTCTATGCAGGTTCTCATGATGTTTTTAAGTCCACAAAGAGCCCATGGTGCAAACTATGTTCATTGTTTAAAGTATATTGAACATTAAAAAGATGAAAAGGGACAAAATCCACTGCCAGATGCAGCTTTTCGGAAATCACATTTAAGGGATCTCTTGGGTTTTATGCGATCGACCGATAGGGGACATGCCAAAACCCCAATGAAAGTTTTTTTTTTTTTTTTTTTTTTTTTTGGTGGGTTTTTTTTTGGTGGGAAGGAGAAATGGGGAAGCCTAACTTGTCACTATTATTAGCACCCACCATTACACACAGACTACCCCCATTCATGATGATTGCACAGTTCCGATGTGGATTTCAACGGTGTATGGAGACAATATGGAGATAGTATTTATCACCAGAGGTGGCATGAGTGGGAACTTCAATAGAGACAGTGTGCCGTCAGGGGGTGGGGGTGGGGGTGGAGGGGGCTGCACATCCCCTAGATCTGCCTATGCAACTAATGGTTTTCACAGGTTTTGCATGTTTAGAGGTTGCACAAACATGCCCAACCAACTCCAATGAATGGAAAAAAAACCGGGTACTGGAGGGGTGGGGGAGAGGAGGGTGGGGAAGGGTTGCCTATGCCAACGAAAATCAATTAGAACACTGGGAGATCCAGCACATTATTTAGAAAGGAGATCGAGGGTGAGTACACTGTGGGCGTCATACACTGATTGAAGTCATTATAAATAAATCAAGTGTACAAATTTTTAACCATATTACTTACAAATGCAAACTGTGTCTGAGAATTACACATTAGATATAGCCACAGACTATAAAAAAACAAACACTATATAATTGTAGACTAGTCCTTGGGCTGACGATAATTGTACCATAAATATACAAAAGTCTTATTCTAACAATACAAGCCAGGCTATTTATGAGTCCATAAATTGTGCAGAGGTGTCTAGTTATTTCTGTTTTAGGTGTATCTTTTGCATAGTGAGCATGTACATTTTCATCATAATCGAATACATAGAACTACATACACACGAGTGAATAATAAAATTTCCATATATCTGAAGCTTCAAGTTATTTAGAGAAACGGGAAAGATTGACTGCTGGCATTATACATACAGTAAAAAGGACCCCCTTTTTTGGAACTCCAAACGAATTAGTGAAAGTATGAGAAAGTATGAGGAAGTATGAGGAAGTATGAGAAAGTAACATAAAATAAAAGATAGTAAAAGAAAGTAAACCGTATTCCCATAGAAAAAATTGGTGGCTTCTCAGAACATAATCATTCCATAAAGGTTCTCTGCTGAGTCACGTCTGTCATATGTTTTTTCCCCGTAATTTGTCGGTATTTTTAGAAGAATTTGTTTACAACAGAATTTTTTTGAGAACTCTTCTCCTCTGTGGCTCATAAATAAAAGATGGTTCGAGTTCACTTGTGGCAATTGGTGGCGGGTGTTACTATACATGTAATGAAATAATTATTAAAATCATAACTAATGGATAATCTTAAGATAGAGAGAACACACATTGTTTATTATACAATTTTTATAGCCAAAACAGAAAGATTTCGCACATCAAAGGATTGAAGGTTGGTAGTCATTGTAGTAAGTACATGTAAGTGATGTTAATGCTATGATGCAATGATAAGTTTGAACACACGATGGACTTTGATCTGACACCAAAGGTAGGATTAATTTAAACTTATAAATGCACCAACGTACGATACCCCCATTATCGCCCACGATGGCATGGTCACTTCATTCTTTTCCTAAGAAAGTTTTCGCTCTATTACGTGGCTGAAGAAATTTTTCGGAATGGTAATTCTTAGAAAGAGAATTTCTTTCTGAATTGTAATTCACTAAAAAAAACGTAATATGCAAAATTTGGCGAAGGAAAAGAAAGTATGAGAAAGTATGAGAAAGAATGGGAAAGTAAGAGAAAGTAAGAGAAAGTAAGAGAAGAAAAAAGGGCGGAAGTAATGAAGGATCCCTCTGCCACGATCTGTAGTGTACTTGCTCGACCTATATAAACCAGTCATACGGCATTTCATTAAAATTGCTAGAAAAATTGATAATGTTGCAACACCAATATCCCGAGCGTCTATTTTACCCATTTATTTTACCAACTGTACAATTCACTCCACGGCATACACTGTTGGCAAGGGCAGGCACATTGACATGTAGCTTTATGGCACTGGTCAATCAAGGTTGCTACATATTTACATACACAACTTCTTTTCGCCAAGTTTTAACTTTGAAATCTTCACACTCTTTATTATACTGCTTTCCAAATTGTCACAGCCTTGACAAGAAACATCAACACAGCATGTGTCGCCTCAAAATAATGAGCTATGCTGCATATATATCACACCTACTACATTCTAATAGGTTTGAGCTGGTTACAGTGATACGATTAACATTGGTGCACTTGATGATACAGCACCCTGATTTCATATACCGCATTATCTGGCCTACTATTTATATTATCTATTCAATCAAGATAGCATACAGACAAACTGAAACAAGATACAATCCCCATCAATACACACTGATTAACCTTTCATTATATATGCCAGAGCGGACATCCTATCAGTGCACATCAGGAATCAGTCATGCGTGTCCATTGTTAGAGTGACTGGTGAATGGTCCGGGGAAATACTGGCGGGTCATACAAGTACTCCAACGTGTGATCTAAGAAGGGAATGCGTGTTTCAGCTGTTCTGCTAGCTCAAGATCTTTGTCTATGTTGCTGACTTTAGCACATAAATTTTGTTTTCCTCAGAGCTCTGCGCGGGCCCCGCAGCCCACGAAACCCACATCTGTACCTGCAAATTGGTGGGCTGTGGGCTGAATTTTCGTGTTTACTGCCGGTGTGTGTGCGGGTTTTAATCTCAAATGTTTTTGCATCACGGGCTCTTAGCGGGGTGAATATCATGAAAAGAACCAACAGAGAAGCCTGCATGTTCTACTTGTTAAAATCTTTCAGCATCTTTTTCAGCCTAACAGAACGTGTATATCTTCATTTGAAAAGGTGATGTAGGTGTATGATGATATTAATGTAGACGTATTCAAACTGAATTACTTAACATTTCACACAAGATCATAAGCACATGTTTCCTCTACAGAAAATCCCTGAGAAGCAAGAAACTGTATATGCTAATTAAATATGTGGGCTTTTTGCGGATTTTGTGATGGTTGTCCATTAATAGTGCTGTTAGATACACAACTTGAGCAGGTGCCAGTAAGGTGCTGCACAAAGTAGAAGTCAGAAGAAATAGGTTAAACCTATCCCTGTGTAACCCTGTGTGTCTGAACTAGACCTAGGATATTAAAGACTGAAGAAACCTGGTAAGCTCGTACTACATCCACCAAATTCGGTCATTGAATTCACGCATATTGACCTCAAAACATGACATTTTTTTCAATTGACAATCCTAATGCTCCCAAGCAGACATCGTATTGGCTTCGTGTGTTCCCGTAGATTTCTAAAGAATGTTTCAATATTTATATCATCATGCACATATGCAATACTAATATACCTATATAACACATTTGAAATGGCCTGTAGTCAATAGTGTTTACGCCGTATTTACACAAGATTTAATGGGCCATGCTTAAGCGGGAGACCTAAGATGGCGTCTCACTAAAAGAACATGCTTGCATGTTATAATAAAATCTATATGGTTGAAGGTTGATATCTTCAAAGAAACACCATACATAGCCCCAAATGTAGCCCCAAATGTATCAGCTGGTCTTTTCAAGCCTTCTGGTTTGCATGTGT
>CM032669.1:30685567-30755567 GCA_019095985.1 Streblospio benedicti | reverse complement strand
TGTTGTAAATTCATTCAGTGGTTTTCTCCTCAAATTCATATAAAGTTCTTAATTGTAACATATACATCGTTTCAGTATATATCTTAATTGCCCATAAGACGACGTTGTTCTAGTGACGCCGTGTTCTTTGAACACTTTTGATCTAGTTGTATTGATGAATCAGAGATCTGTGCGATGTTGTAGGATTCTAAAGAACCTATTTGTATCCACCACATCAAAGAGTTAGTGGACACCTCAGTGTAAAACTATTATTTGTATTACGCATGGTGTTACTGTTTAGGATAAAACATGATTTGTATCGTAGGAGTTGTTAATTGCTACGTTGTCTCATAACATACGCGTTCTTTTTATACAGAATGGTTATACTCGTACATGTTCCAATCTATTCTATTGAATATATATTCGATGATTCACATAGTCTTCACTGTCAGATTGATCTGATCACAACTTCTTTGAAATTACATTACAGTGGCAGATCCAAGATTTCTGAAAACAGTGAAACCAAATGGAGCGCAGTCATGAGCACAGTAAGACCCAGCTGGTCGAGTAACTGGTGACAACGAAGACAAATTTTGTGGGGACTTGCCCAGCTGCTTCTTCCAGGAAAATTGGAAAAGTAGCCCAATGATCTACATGTCTCATTATGGAGAACATAGACTTGATATTCAGCAGACGACCCCGCTTACTGCTAATTTGAAGTACAATTATCACATAATTAGCAACAATCATTTCATTACTGAGCTTAAAGGCAGGTTACTGCTTGATTAGTGGCTATAATTGGCATTGTGTGACTTGCAAACAAACACACAGACGATTTGTGAAACCGTCCATCCTATCATGTCTGTTGATGCGCTTGGATTTGCGGTTAGAATTAAGGAGAATAATGATAAAGGTTAATGATGAATGACGCTTCAATATTATATTGTGTAGAAACAATTTCTGCGTGTAAGTATGTCCAAGTCTGACAGTGACAACTGTACCCTGCAATTAACGTGTAGGTGTGAAACAGCAAAGTAGTGGTAAAATTATTCTGTCTGGCGGCTGAGATGAGACTTTTTGTGTAAAAAACAATGACGACAACCCTGCAGCTAATTCGATTTTAATTATCAGATACAAACCCCACTAACGGATATTACTGTAAGTAAAGCCCTGTAGACTTTTAGTTGAATGTTACATTTGCCGGAACCATTAGTGAGTTTTGTTGAATCAATAACTAGACATATCTCTACCATCACAGTTCATTGTTTCCCTAAAAGATCTGAAAAGAGCTTTAATACCGGCATTATGCATTTAAAGACATGTTCTCTTTGAGACAAAGGCTCTTCTTCTAAAATAAAGCCATGGTACAGACAATGGTTTTTAGAAGATGGTTGATTGTAGGCCACTGTCTGTGGGACACTCGTCGCCATGCCCATAACGGTCAAACTGTGGGATATCTTGACATAGCGGGTAGGGTTGGAGACGAAAAGAATGTAAAAAAAATCTCCACACCTCATACATACGTAGTTGGGACCATAGTTGAAAGTACGCTGTTTTATAGCCTACTATTTATGACAGGGTCTGTTTTATGGACTACAGTTTATGACAGGGTATTATCCGATTTATTTTTGTTTAAATCTTATTTCTAAACACCAATAATGGAAACATTGTAATGATAATTGTAGACAAATTCTTGAATGAGTTGATACACACAAAACTGCCCTGGATTTCTACTGAAATCGCTTTTATGCTGTACATAGTTCAGTGTTACAATATTTACTGTTATTTTCAACAACGTGTGATTTGAATAAGGGAACGATCATAAATAACGATACCGGGGGGGGTCGTTTTGATGCTCGAAGAAAAAGTTAACCGACCCCCCTATCAACATTTTGAAAAGCTGAGTGACTCCCCAAACCCCCACCCGCTAAAGAAAAAGTCCTCTATATAGTCATTGCTTTGCTAGAAAAATATCTAAAAAAATATACCGTAAAGTGATAAAACGAAAACGAATCCCCCACCTTTTTGGATACCCCCCTGTCTCATTATTTATGATCGTTCCCTAAGCCCCAAATATATGAGGATGATAGCCCTGCTTTTTTATGGAATCATATTTGTAACAAAAATATATATGCCTTTTGACTTATCTGGTAATGGGCATACCTTCTATTAGGAAGAGGTGTAAACTTTATATTGCACGTCTTCTGGGGGAATTTTCCAAATCACCAAGATGATAACACCGTTTATTGACAGTTATTACTCTCAAATGTGCCTAGTTTGCCAGACAATAATGGGCAATAAGCAAGTGAGGAGGCGTTATATTGGCCAAGCTTATTTTGTGGGCAGATGATGATGAGAAAGGGTTTCCCCGGTGAGGGTGCATGGCAAATGCTTTGACCTCAAGGTGGGTTCTTATATTACCTTTGTTATGCATTCAAATTATATCTTTTTGCCATTCACTTAAGCCAATTCTGTAATGATGGGAGAGTGTTATTATATAATGAGAAACAGGTATCAAATACTATAAATATCAAGGTTGACAATTATTATTATTGTCGAATAAAAATGGTTGGAAAATAATGAGTGTTGGCTCTATGCTTTAGAAAGCATTCGCATGTATTCCATAAAATATGTTTCATTTTGATGGCATCGTAAATGTTATGATTAAATCATCAACACTGATTTCTAAGCTCATCCTTGAACTTACTTCAATCTTCTCTTTCTGTGGTAATAGCTAGCACTTTTTACAAGCTAAAATATCTTAAGCAGATACATTGATTACTAATTGTTAAATGTCAATGGGATGGACCTATCTAGATACACGTGGATACACATGTATGTATTAGTTTCTGTCTGTTCACATTTATTTGTCACAATAGATAGTGTAGACTATTTTGCTCGAAATTGGTCACCCACTTGTACACAGTGACAATGTTCTGCCACTGTGGAAAGATTTATCTATCATCTTCCTCTGTCCACGGGATAAAGTGGCTCGCTTAGCTTCTACCCACAACCATTGTAATTTTAAGGTCACCTGACCATGCTTTGAGAAGTGCTCTACTTTTAACGGGTTTCATTTGGATGAAGCTGTAAAGATATTAACATCACATCTGCATCATCACAAGATATTGAAGAGAATGAAGCATAATGTTTGACGATTTTATTGCCATCTTCTTGCCAAGCATACTCGATTCTAATTAGTCAGAAGTGGACACATGTATTTGATATTGCATTACTAATAGATGTGGACACGCGCATATAGTTTGATCCAAATGCTAGAGGAAAGAGCGACCTCAGATCACAATGCATTTGTAACATAAGTATTTGTCATCACTCATTCAGATTCCTTGACAGTCTCCCGCGCAGAGAAAACAGCCTGGTTACCTCTTACAGAAAGCTAGTAGTATATTATATACATACGGAAAACCCTTTTTTACTGTAACCAAGGATACTGCATTTTATCAATAAACTGTTATTGCTGTAACCACTTAAGCTACTTGTTGGTCAATGTCTGAATCATACTGACCCTCTGTTTGGTGCGAGTCTGGTTCTTCACCTCTGATTCGATCTCTCTTCCGGGAATTGTGGCCGACCATAGCCTAAAAATATGAACAATATTGCTATTACGCCGTAATGATATTGCAATACATGGAATGGCAGATCTAGGTTTTTGGAAAGGGGGGGGGGCGTACTTAAGGGATTTTATTGTTTCGTATGCGCAATCGATGGTGGCCATGTAAAAAAAACTATGAAAATGAACTATTTTGGTGGGAAAATGGGGGGGGGGGTGGGTGTGTGTGTGTGTGTGTGTGGGGGGGTAATATTATGCAATATATAATAAGACCATTTCTTCTCGAGGTTTCCATTTGTACACACATAAAGAGACACGCGTGACACTCCATAGAGAGACCAACTCTAAAATAAGGCCAGCAGTTGATATACGGATCAAGTACTTTTGCCGAGGGAAATGGTTGTGAGATACATGTAAATGTTAAATGTGACATGCAAAAGTAACACATAACGGGGGATTTTTAATAGACTGCACACATATAACATTTCATTCTGATTTATAATTCAAATACTTTTCAATCACAGTATAATGAGTAACCCATGCCATCATCCTATGAATTTTTGAATTTGTAGATGTTTGTAACGGAGATATGGGAAATTACGGATATCTATCTAGTAATGTCAAAATTTTGGAGTGGAGCATACGACATTGATGTCACATCACATTCTTAGTTTTTTAAAACTCATTTTCGGCTAAACACACCTTTTTATATACGTCATGATCATGTATGATAGAGATGCACTCAATGTCATTGGAATCGAAGAATAGCAAATACCATTTAAGTACAACCTTACGTATAACAGATGGCATTGGATCTATGCTTGATGTCAATAATCGTTCAAGCTGCACATACTCCCCTATTTAGGACATCCAGTAATTTTTTCATTCAATTTTCTGGGGATTTCAGCATCCCCATGTTCTTGTGTTTGTTTTTGGTTCGTTGGTTGGTGGGTTGGTGGGTTGTTGTTTGTTGGTTGGTTTCTTGGTTGGTCGTTCGTTCGGTAGTGTTGTTAATTCTCTCATTATAGACACAAAATAGAGACCAAATCATTGAGGTTTGAACACATTTTAGTACCAATGTGCAACAGTATGCAAAGCAAACGGGATAACGAAAATGCTGTACGAGGTGTCTAAATTCATAAGCATGGCGAGCTGTATTCTTACTTGTGCAAGGCTTAATCTGATACTTGGATCTGCTAATGTGACAGTATACTTTAAGTAGAATCTTAGAATTCACATTTGTTTCTTTTGTGTGATTCTAAAGATGTTATAGAAAATCAAGAACATACATCAATTGATTTGGAAATTGATGCAGATTCGTGACTGTCAGACAGGGCTGGCAGTGAAAGAGAATCAGAAAAATAATGAAATCTTATGGTACAACTTGAAATTACACATGTGCGTTAAAAAGTGCTAAAATATGGATGAAAGAACAACAAGTAATCTAATAAACCAAACTGTAGCTGTGAGATTCCACATGTGATTAGGATTCAGCAGATAACTTTAATCTTAAATTTCTGACAAGCAAACTATGATATTACCAATATGCATAACATTAGCCTATCACTGTAGGGATGATAAGCTAATTTAGAGCAGGGGAGTTGTAAATAAGGGTATACAACGCAGTTAATATGGTTAAACAAGATAGCATTTGAAAAACATGCACAGCCATTTATACCTTAGTTTTCTTTAAAAAAAAAGACGCATGTTTTTGTGCATTGTATTTTGGCGGCAACGAAAATTAGCTTGGTTATGTGTTTTTGTACAGTGGCCACATACCTTTTGTTTATGAAGTGTAGATTATTATACTTAGAGTTGGAAAGCCAACAATGTACCTTTTCGCTTTATGAATGTATGTATGAGTATATTTCACACGTCTATGTGCGGTTTGTTCAAATAATGAAATAAAGTTATGATATGTGATTATATACACCAATACCAATAAATAATGTAGGTCAGAATATCTACGTTAATTACATGATGATGATTTGTCAAACAACCGATATATTCGCCAATCAGTAGCCACCCACTCATGAGCTTTCTGAGTCGATCAATCCATATACCAAACAGTCTGTCGATTGATCAATTAATCAATAATAATAAATCAGCCACCAAGTCAATTACCAAACCAGGCAGCTAGCCAGCCAGCCAGCCAGCCAGCCAACCAGCCAACCAACCAACCAACCAGCCAACTAACCAACCAACCAACCAGCCAACTAACCAACCAACCAACCAACCAACCAACCAACCAACCAACCAGCGAAACCACCAACACACCAACTAAACCCAACCAGCCAGCCAAAATAACCAGAATGCCTCTTATCCACCTACCTATAGATGATGAAGGAGTAGGCTACGGTCATGATGAGTATTGGCAGGAAGTAGAGCACCACGGAGATGAACGTGTAGTAGACGGTGCGCGAGGACACGCGCGTCCAGCCGGTGGCCGGATCTACGCCGGTCACCTCCCACGTGTCCTGGCACCAGATCTCCACGTGGTCCAGCCACCGGCGCGAAAACTGCAAGCAGGGTGCAGTCTAGTGGTCGAAAGTGCGGTGTAAGTAAATGTAAATGCGATGGTTTTTAGTCGGGATCCACGTCTTGCTCTCACGACTACACCAGTTCATTTGCACACATATTGGTAATCAATCGATCCTTTCTCACATACTTGCTCGAGCAGCACATTCGTTCAGCACACAATGTTTATCACTCACACAATCACTCACTTACTGTTTCAAGACAATGACTAATTAATACACAATAACTAAATGACCTCATTAAGGTGTAGGTGCCACCAAGCTGTGTGAAACTAGTTAAGTATGAGTTTGCTCAACACCCAAATCAGACTGGGAATGGAACCAACGACGTTCTTGTCATGAGTCCAACTCCCTATCCATATGGCCACAGACAAGCACACTCGTGAAGTAAGAAAGCTGTTGTGGAAGATTTGCAAAACACGCTTTACACGTTAAGTGGGTAATTAGCTCAACTATGCGGTAAGCGAGAATTTAAGTGCTAAGTGGTAACTGCCTCCTCCCCACCTCCCGCCCCCACATCCCCGTGCAGAACACGCAAAGATGGATTGATGAAGGTTGGGTGTTGAAATTTTTTTTTTGATCTGTAGCCGAAATCTCTTTTTTGTCGTTACCGTCTTTTTGTTGAGTTGGCACATTTAGGGAAATCAAAGCAAAAGGTACATGTGACCTGAAGCTTTCGGTCAAATCACATGTCCTTTGTCATCTGACTATAAGCATGTATCTAACACATATCTTGTTTGTGAATGTTCTTTTATCTCAAGAATGTGTTTTATTCCCTCAAACTTCCACTAGTATCCTTGTGTGGCACTGAGTTATGTACGCACTGAGCAACACAAAGGGGCCATTAGATGGATTCATGGCATTGTCGCACGCAGTGCCTTGTTCACAGCGCACCGACGGCTAATTTGCCCTATAATTCGTCTGTACACGAGATTTATTACGTTTTCAACACCCCTATTCCCATTGCAGTCCAAGACTGGGTCACTGATGTCTGCCTTGATGTAAACGAGCATCAAAAGTCAACTCCGACATGTACAAAAGACATGAAAAAAAAAATCCTGAGCCAGTGATGTTCCAGTGCAGACTAGCTCATAAAGAATTCCTTTTTATTAAAGGTGTCCTATACTCTATTCAGTCTATTTCTTTTAAAAAATATTTCTCTGTATATTTTAGTATCAGAATAAACAACTCATCATTTCTGACCTACATATACATATTAAGATAATGTATTTTGTGAGTAAAACCGGATTAATAAATAAAATTTGGCACCATGTGCTCTTGTTATCATTTTGTTATCTTTGACGGAAACCAGATATGTGACGTAAGAAACGGGGTATTTCCCAATCAGACCGACAGAAATGCACTGAAATATGGGGCAATTTAGACAGCTATAACTTTAAAACGACTTGATCATACATCTTGAAATGTTTGAGATGCATTACCTAACCTCTTATCTACATCATAACCGCTTTATGCAGATCAACTATTCATAATGCAAATATACCAACGCATTTACTTTTGTACCTTTTTTGTGCGTCTGTACCTTTTTTGTGCGTGCACTCACCCACTTATCATATCTGGGTCGAGCGTCAGGCGTAACCTGGTCATTAAAAGACGTAACCTGGTCATTAAAAGACGTAACCTGGTCAATAAATGCTTTATCGCAAAAGTGTTTGTCCCTACCCACGTCAACATCGTTTTTCTGCTAAAGGCTAGCCAATGATTATAAATTCTCCCTGTTTTGGGTAGGTTGACGTTGGTGTGTCTTTGGGGGACGAAAGTATGAAAATATGCATAAAAGATGGTGTTTGATATATAATATGGGTGTGTAGATTTTGTCCCGGTTATCAGGACCGACTATGATGAATCAATGGTCGGACATGAGTCAAAATTAGACTATATCGATCAGCACCAACGGTCCGACTGATTTGGCTTACTGCATGACAGTAAGTTACTAAGTATCCATATTTACCTGCAACCATTAGTCCCACTGCTTCCTCCGTGTCTTCGTCAGAGGAAAAACGTGTACTCTCGCCACTGTCAACACTATTTTCTGAATCACTCATATTGGCAGCAAAAAAACACAAGTAAATCTTGATAAAAAATATGCTATGTTTACACGCTATTCGAAATCCACCTTCCGTTCGTGACGTCACAATGCGGGTTTCCCAAATTGACCTATTTCAGGCCGAAAACTAGGTCAAATAGTACTCACAACACCTTTAAACTATTTATATTTAATACTTGCCGCTTTTTTGACATACTATTATTATTTGGTTTAATCATTGGAATTATGTAAAGTAGAATTTTTAAAACGATAATCCATCATTAGTTTTACTCAAATAACCTTGGTTAAATAGCAATATTGAAAAAAATAAAATTGGAATCAGTTTGTTTATGTTAGGCTGCTATGTCAGTTTTTAATTTTATAGACAATATTGGGTTGTATAGATAGCTATAATAAAGAATTACAGATCTTAAGATTAGATGTTCTTTATTTATCTATAAACCATAAATATAATTTATAATAAAGACAAATAATTAGAACTGTGTAAATGATATTTCTAAAAAAAACAATTGAACATCACAATTTTTCAAAATTTGACAGGTTTGAAGTTGCCACCATTACAGGGTGGCGCAAAAATATAACTGCAAAAATCAGTATCCATGTCTTTTCAACCTACATGTATTAATTATACGCCTTTCCAATGCTGCTATGAAATCAACTTAATTATAATGAAAAATGTGTTTATCAGTTGCATATACTATTTCAAAATAGATACTGGCGTTTTACTGTAAAATAGTTAGTTGAGTTGATGGATTATAACATTTTGCTAATCCCTGTGCTATGCTTGAGTGGCTTTGTCACCAGGATAGACACAATTAAGGGGGGGGGGCGATGTGGTGAATCATAGCTGTTTGTCTGAAAATATGTGTGGTCTCCACAATCTTTTTTTTATTTCTCAGCTTATCTAGTCAACTAAAATATCATTGGAAAGGTATTTTGACGCTCTTTTCAAAACTGTCGTCAAAACAATATTTTCGTAGAAAGTCTAGGCCCTAACAATGCACCAGTAATCCCGCTCGAACTCACTCAGTATCAATACTACAAACAGTATGCTGCTTTCCTTTATTGTATAAAATAGTCTGATTTGATTTTATACACCCACCTCCCATTATGTTTATTATTGCTTTCTACAATCTACCTACAAAATGTATCTTTTATTTGCATTAACTTGGATTTGAAATAAAACTTGACATCCATACATTATCTACCCTGATATAGTGATGCATTGATACCACCAATTATTGCTTTTTTTTAAAATTACCTTTTACTTCATAAAAAGGGACATTTTTGCATTTCAATGTCACCTAAACAATAACATACAGCCAAACATTACAAAGGAACACACAATGGATGCAAGCCTATTGAGAACATTGATTGTAGAAAGGCTTTAAGTCAAAGTGCTAATATGCACTGTCTAATTAATGAGTGATGGCTTTGCCCATAAATATAAATAGTGCTTTGCACTACCTTTTTTGAAGTATTATTCCCTACACACACATATTAAAAATATCTGGTGTTGCTTGGCACTCCTGGTTATTTCATTTTCCTAATGTTGAAAATATACATTAGGAAAATTAAATAACCAGGAATGCCAACCAAAACTATTCAACCAAGACAATTATAGGAGTAGTTTGAGAAGAAATATCTATGTTTTGATATAAGATAGAATTAAAGACATTTTATCTTAATAAGACTACATCTTCCATTTACACACACCTGCCCACCATGTTAAGAAGAAAAAATACTGGATCTACAGCAAATACTCCCCCACCCACCTGCTCCCTGTAGACGAGCAGTGGCGACGAGATCCCGATGGCACAGATCCAGATGAGAAAGATGAACACGTAGCTCTTGCGCTCCGTCATGTGCGCCTTCATGGCGAACACGATGCCGAAGAAACGGTCGCACGAGATCAGGGTCAAGGTCATGATGCTCGACACCAGCGACAGCACTGTGGGCAAATGGAAATGTGAATATGTAAATGCAAACGTCTGGTTTATGGTCTTTTTTCCGCTATGCATGCAGGATCAGACGACTCCTCTACTACATTCACACCACCACATCATTAGAATCCTTTTCACACTGGTGTGTCTTTCTCAACTCCCCGGGGAGCAAAGATCATATCGTAACCGCTGTAGCGCAGATAAGCACTATTAATCAACAGTAGCTTTCGCTTGCCTGACCTGTCGGTACCGTGGATGAGTGTGCAACTGTTTAGGAATGAATTTGATCAACATCCACCACCAGACAACCACCAGACCAGACTGGGAATCGATTGGTAATCAAACTTACGACCCTCTGGTTACGAGACCAACTCCATCTCCGCTCACTTAAGGCATCTCATTAGTTTCGTACGCGCAATCGATAGCGGGCATGCCAAAACCCCATGAAAATGAAATATGTTTTGCCCTTGCGCCCCCTCCCTCCCTGCAGATCAGTCTATGCCTTTATGTACGTTTGTTTACTCAGTTGCATGTATTGCCTATGCATTATTTAAATACTTTTGGTATAAGTGGGTATTGCGTTTTAATTAAACAGTTTTGAATGCTCATTTACAGATAGCAGCATTGTACGCGTTTTGGGCGAACACAATTTAAAGGATTGAGCCAGCATTGCATTTTAATCACGTTACGTGACTGCACAGCGAAGATACACCAGAGAAGCTTTATATTTAACCAGACAAGCATTAGCATGATGATAATAAAAGCAATTCGTGCAAAAAATACAACATCTAATACCCCAAATTTACACTCAATACAACCTTTTTATTATGACAACCTGGCGGCCGGCCTGAAGTGGTCTAAAAGAGGTGATCTCTTTATTGAGGCGCTCATCTATCTACATTATTTGTAAAGGCTTGCTTCTAAGAGATCTCTTTATCGGGTGTGTATCTTAAACGAGCATGTGTTTTTAATATGAGTGTCCACTGAATCAAACTCTGTGCGCTGTAAACTTAGCGGTCCTAGTTCTAGCGATATTTCCCCCGCCCGGTAAGACTGGAAGCGGAAAAAAGAAAACAGCACACATCATTAGATAAAAATAAGTATGCCTTGCAAGCATTAAATAAAGATTTCCGCCTGAGTAGAGTGTTTACAGTACGCGCTGCCATAGAAAAGTGATACTCGCTCAAACAGTGGCGGTCGTTATTTCAGATAGACAGAGACCACGATGTCGGATAACACCAGGAAATGAGAACACGTGATCAGACACGTGATCCGCGCGCAGGAGGAGCAGTGTCGTCTGAACGTTTGCTTTCAAGATTCGATGATGTGTATTTTAGGTGACTTAGGCCAGATCGAGTTGGGTGTAAACTGTTAAGCCGCAGTCAGACTGTCACGACTATTGATAGCTTTTTATCATCACGACACCAGAAGAAATGAGCGAGGCGGCTCGTGTCCATTGTGCACGGGTTAAAATATTGCTAAGAATGACTGTGTCGCTGTGTCATTTTTAACTAGATAGAGTCATCGAACAAATACACGTGGAAGTAATTATCCTTTGCCAACACGATGAGACAAGTAGGTAAATAACAGTAACTACAACCACACCCCACCTGTTCCGGCTTCAAATATCGGGAATGACTGACCAAAGCACGATAAAAGTTCTGATTCCAATACTAAGTACCGCCTGGAGCAAGAGCAATATAGATATATGTATGGAATAGCAGAAACACTATGAAAAGGTTCGTCTATCAGCCAGCATCAACAATGATGAAGATAAGAGGTTCTAATGTTATAGTGGCTTGGTGCAAAGTAGATTAACACATCCCGTTTGCACTTCATGTAATGATAGTAATATTTGTTGATTGGGGATGGTCAAAAAGTGTTTAGGTTCATTTATATTGTATTGAGCATTGGTGACGTTTATTGACTGGTTCTCAATTATATTCTAGATTGTAGTAATGTTCGTAACAAATAGCATCAGGTATATTGCAGTGGTAGTTCCACGAGGCACTGGGGATACATGTCAACAACATCGTAGACCACATGGGGCGTGTGTATCCTTCACATTTGTTTCAAAAAGCCCCAACTCTGACCCCACTATTTTCAGCATGTACATTTTGTGAAGACGATCTCTGTAGATTTACTTGCTTTGCACACATCATATTGCTAAACAAATGACCATATGACACAGTGTCTCGCAAATTAAAACAATAACCACCAATGCACTACTCTATTTGAAGCAATCACTAGGATTGTATCATAAACACTCACATCTATAATTCTAATCTGAGCAATTGGAATGCAAATTTAGCCGATCATTATCTATAAACAGTGACGCAACTACACACTATCGGGAACCCCCCATCCACGGCAATTGACCCTGGCCAGCCTTTCAAATTGACACAGGCGCCTCAATTTTCGCCCAATATCACGTGTTTACACCTCCATACGAAATTTCACAGCTTTGAGTAGACTACACGATCACATCAATTTACTTTCGTAAAACGGTCGGAAATAGATTACCCAGTGTTCTAACGGAACGTGACTACCCAGGCAGCTCATGAATGGGGCGGAAGTTGACAACTGCGCAGAATTGCTTCCCCTTTTACGAGTTGCATTTCCTTTTTACACAAGCCGGCCCATCACTTTGCATGCGCTCACACATTTGCACATTTCAACCGTCACTTATGACGAATTGTAGACTGAATCTGTCATTTTAAAGATTTCAACTGACGAGAAACGTCATTGCGAGGGTGTGTGGATAGTGTTGAAAACAATCATCAAGTGACAGTCTATTCTGTCATGTTTTAAAAGTGGTGATTGCCAATTGAGGTGTTTTGGAACTGTGGTATTGAATGAGTAGTAGGCTGACGTCAAATATTTGAACGAGTGTGTACAGAATACAAAGAGAAATGAACGTAGATCACAGATGTAATGTTTTTGTGTCATAATATAACCTCAACTATAGTGTTCAGTTATTTTTTGTATTGGCACATAGAGGTATATATCTCCACCAGAAAGTTATTTGTCAAACGGTAAACGGTAAAGTAAGTACAAAAATAATCGAAACTTCTAACTATAATCCCCGCACTACCTTCAAACCTGCAAAACGTAACTGATATCAAGCATGAATAAAACATGTAAGAAATGCACAGCACGTATTTTTAAAAGTTTCTACTAATTCGGTGTCCCGACATTCGTTGTGTATGGAAATGGAAGTAATCCTCACTTGATGGGACAAATAGGAAGCAATGGGAAAAGCTAATGCACAGAATACTTGTAATAAAGGCCAAGTAAGACACTCTGGAGTCCACAAGTGCAATGCATTTGAGCTTTGAGGGGACACATTTTATTAACTCTTACATGTTATTTTCGTGAATGTGTGGGTACGAATTGGGTGGTTATTCATTTCATGTTACAAATTATCGACTTCGAAAGTTTAATTTGTAATACGGTGGGCAATCCAAACAAATACACGGAACGAAAACAGAACTCAACAACCCAGGTGTGATATTTTCCACAGTTGCAGAATCATTTTAAATCATCAAAGAAGTTATGGGTATGATTTTTATCTATTCATAATTATTTACGAATATTAAATCTCACACGGCCAAGCTCAAAGTATAATTTAATATTTAATGCCAATAATCTAGGTGAGGTTAATAAGCTTCAGATAAGATTATTAAGGTCATACCAATTATTGTTCGTTTTACTTTGAAATTTTAAATTTTAAACATCTGGAATAAAAATATTAAATGCAAACACCAAGAAACATGTTTTGAAAACAGCAGACAAGTCGAAAAGCTATATAATGAAGGCTACCACCATGTAGCAAGTAACGTGTTTACAGTAAAAACAAACCCAGATCTAATTTATACTGAAAACCGGTTGATTTTTACATTGCATTTGGTCTCATTTCTGACATATTCTTTACCGTTGGCATACACATGTTGTTAACAAAGTTGCTCTGTAATGATCTATGCAGCATCCATCACAGTCAGGGGTCGGGGCTACACCCGGTGTTCACGCCTGGCCTGGCTAGGGTGTGTAACTTGTGTGTCTTACACATGGCCACACGGAACCAAGTCCACGATGGTGAGGTTGGAGGGCCACCGGCCAACCTCGGTAAGAGCAGTTAAAGAGAGCCTATTCCCGGTAAGTAAAAATAGGTTACCAGCCCTACTGCTGCCTGTACCAGGGTTTGACAGTAAACTGCCGCAATGCGGCTCAAACCCAGTGCAAGAGATTACTGGTTCCCTACTTCTACAGTGGCCATAATAAAGAGAGCAAAACTATCAAGATAGACATTTTTTTAAAGTCAAAGATTTATTGAATATATTTCGTGTTATGGACACATCCTCAGCATAAATGAAAAATCATTACATGTAATAGTACATGGAGGTGTGTGGAACTGTGGATCTTATACCATGCCCAGTGCAACGTACTACAGTGGAATTATACCCTGTGGTCATGTTGCAATGAGCCCGCCCACTGGAGGCCTTGTGAAACAAGTTTCATTACAATATGACAATATACTACTAAATGAAACATAATTCACCTTGTGCAAAGCTGTTGAACTTGCAGAAGAAAGCCCCGAGCACCCAGCCTTCGGTGAGGTTGTTCACGGTATAAACCCATGTGCACGACACAGTGACCATCAGATCGCTCGCCTAGAAAAGAAAAACGAATGTCACAAATGTTCGAATATTCGAATATTCGAATATTCAAATCATGAATTCATGTTGGCGTGTTCGGTGCAGATAGGACCATCAGTTGCTTTCGTTTGTATGACGCTTTTGTAAGAATGCAAATATTCAAATGTGTAACAAATCAAACATACGGCGTGTACTATTCACAACAGGTTTGCACTAAATGAATTGTACCAAAGAGAGAAGAATATATTTCGTATTTATACAACACACCCTCAGCTAATAATGAAGAATTAATGTACACTATAGTAGGGTCCTACAAGTACACATAGATCATGTGAAAAGTACATGGTAATGTAGAATATATTCAGCTTTGTTATGGAAGAGTGTGTTGTAAGGATGATATGTATGCTTGTCGCAGTGTCAGAAGAAAAAAAAACACAAATAATGGGCAAAAATTGTTTCACACACGTATAGAAGAGACACGGTACCCAAGTAAAGAATTCCAATTAAAGATCGATGAATATCAGATTGAAGTCACAAGTTGAGGGGCAAACCCTGTCCTCAGCTCAACAAGTCTATCTGCAAGTTCCATAGCCAGTATTTAAATAGGGAGCCACATACGAAACATTAGATGAAAGCCTTGATGGATTCATATGTAAGAAAATGCATCAAATGAAGCAAATGAAGTTTATTTTTGTAAACTATCTTAACGTTCTAGGCACTTCGGTTGCCAGTTCGACGTGAATTTTCGCTCCACAAAAGTGTATACGTTTTGCACCACATATTTTGACACAATAAGCGCTAATGCTCAATTGCCAAAAAATAAGATGCACATTTTTTTTATTTGACCACAATGAGACTACGTGGAAACTGTTAAGTTTATTTGTGGCCAATGAGTGTTCACTAGACTCTAGGGGATGCTAATATGGTAGTGAATTAATAATTTACGAGTCTCTACGGAGATATTTTCTTGGCAAGAGGACTGTGAAGTGAAATGTTTTTAAACAGTATTTTACTCCTGCATTCCAACGTGTCATACAGTTTCATGCACGAGGAAATTCCTACTAAACGTCAGAACAAAAACGTGCAAAAAAGGGGAAAGTGCCAACATTCAATTGAAAGTATGTAACTAATGTGCCATTAGTTGAAAAGAGCAAAACGTGTAGAGAACGTGGCAAACAAGACACATGTCGCGTACGTAAACAAAAAGTAAATATTGTTTGTTAAAAAGTCTACCCAAAGAAGACTAAAACAAAACAACATAAAAAGGAAGGGAGTCTGGATGTCCCTGTTGCCTATTCGACAAAATGTATGTATAGGTTTTTTTCATTTCTGTGGAGTGTGATTACGATGAGGTCACTCACTCCAAAACATCGACACCGAATTAGCCGTGGTGTTGTAATCATTGTTGGTCGGAGCATTGTCCTGTCAATTAAGTATGCTAATTAAATGCTTTCAAATGGTAGTATTATATTTCCCCCTTGAATCTCTTTTCTCCCAACACACAGTAAAAATTCGGGGATGAGCATTCGGGACTGTCAGACTGGGGCTTTGGTTTTAGTAGGTATAACCAGGTAAGCATATCAATATGAATATTCAATACTTTAATCCCATTAGCCTCAACGGGTGAATCAAACCATATAAACCACAAAGTGCCACGAGAATTAGGTCATTTGGTAGCCCCATATGGGCCATAGCAGGAGGGTAAATTGACTTAATTAAGTTATCGCCCTTTTGCATATTCTGCATAGCTTTCGGAAATTATGCTTAAGTGTGTACATAATACACTTGGATATATGTCTATCAATCAGTTCGTTTTGAAGAATTGTATTTTGCATACATGAGGGGCATGATGACGTAATGGAAATATATGACTAAGCAGATGGATATTGACCCTGACCAATATTTATTGGTGGCGGGGGTTCAAATGGACCCTTCTTGAGTGCCTACAGATAAATGCTATATTTGTAGGGGTAGCTCTAGTCTTCAAAATACCTTATATATACTATGTTTTTATTTCTTTTAACCACTCATGTCAACCATATATTGAGTGCAAAGATGAAGAGCAAGTACAATTGTGACAGCATCTGGCTCTAATATATATCTTTTATGAAACCCTAGGAATCCCACTGATATTACATGTACAGCCTCGAAGATCCTGGTCTCTTATAGCCTTTACAGCCAGAGTATTCAATACCAAAAGCTGCAGAAGCAGCAGCATGCATGGGTGATTTACCAGGTAGTAAGGATTAGCCAACACATTAAGTATGTCATCTTGATCAAAGCTTCCCTATTACAAATAAACAGTACCACATGCTTAAACGAGAAAATGCCCAAATAAAGCAGCTACACAGCTGCTCTGAAAATAGATTGCTGTTCTAAAAATCGAAGCCACGTGCTTTTAGTTAATGACGCCATGTTAGCAAAACAGTTAGCAACATTTGAATCGTAGAGAAACTTTTAGAATAGGCCTTCATGTCAGATCAATTAAAGGCCTTGTGATAGGTTAGGATAGCTCGTTAAGGTATTCCTTGGTCGAATAACTAAACCGCTCTTTCCAAAAAGCTGAGCATGAACGTGAAGTGAATTTACAACATATGCAATTGTGTTTTTTTTTAAATAAAATGAATTAAACGAAAAAAAATAGAAATTCGAATAAGAAATACCAGCCATCGACTGTAAAGTCAAGAACCTTGGAGACTCAAATGAAACACTTTCAAGCATCGAAGGCACATGAAAAATCTATTAAAGCCAATTGGCCAAACATGTTTCTTCGTCCTAATGGCCCGGAAATACACAGCAGAAGGTAAGAGTATCGTTGTCTGCTGGAAATCGACACCCTTCTGAATACATATGAGACACATATGAATACCATGGTACCATTGTTTTGAATCCACTATATATGCCAGTTTGAGAGAAATTTGTAGACGTGGACAAGGTCATATATTAGAGGTAAGAGCTTCAATGAACTTGACTGATGAGAGTTCAGTGTCTCGGGAATCATATAGACTTGATATTATATAAAAATGGAATACATTCCTTATAGTTTTGTTTGTATTTTCTATTTGGCTATGCAATAAGCAAGGAAAGAGTATTTTACAAGTAAGTATTATTATCATTAACGTTTTCGAGCTCTACATGCCTGCTTATCAAATAAGATATCTCGCCCCCCCCCTTTTCACCAAAATAATTAATTTTTATTGTGGTTTTGGCATATCCGCCATCAATACAAACCCCATTAAATCCCTCACGTGTGCCGCCCCCTTATTTCTTCAAAAGCCTGGATCTGCCAGTAATTCGTGTATTTATAAAGGTTGTAATAATTGAAGATTATACTATTTTCCCCATTTATCTTAACTTAAATACTAGCAAGCCCGTTTCCTACAGAAACAAGTTTGAGGGGAGTATATAGCCTTGATGAAAATCAATGAACAACACTCGTAGTACCTGTGTAATACTGTGTACAATACCCGTGTATTACACGGGTACAATACATTTTGTCAACCTCTTTTTCTTTTTGTAGTTCTTGTCAGTGCTGACCACTATTTTCCCATGCACCCAGCCTATAATCGTCCAGGCAATATCCTTATGCATGCACAATGCAACAAATTCGATTTCATTCTGTTTGAAACATGGTTTGAATATAATTTTTCAAACTTGGGATTTCTTGGTGACATGGCAAAAAAATATCTTGGCAAGTGACTTGAACGATAATAGAAGATAGTCACAAAATAGCTTGTACAACAACTCATCCATCTCTTTTGGGTGGTGTTGTATATTGTATAGCAATATTCCTAAATCGATTAAATATCAATTTTTGGCCTGTGCATTAGACATACAGCTATATTCTGCGATAATATTATTAAAACATACGATGTTAGTCTATGGGTCTAGTCCTAAAAATGTTTTGAAACCACACACAGGTCCCTCTTCACAAATACATGTACACTCCACCAGTGCATTTGTGTAAATGTGGTTGATTTTTCCATGTAACGTACGCAATATATATAGCCTTTTGAAGAGCAACAGATAGGAATGGCAGCCAATGCGTTTCAAAATCGGGGGGGATAGGAGAATTTACATACAATTACAGCAAAAAGAAATCTAAATTAGTTTTCTAGTTAATGCTATCAAAAGGCAGTGCACAAAGAACAGATAGACCTGTAAAAGATGATGTCCTATTGGGGAATTTTTCAAGAAGTGTGGAAACGCCCCAGGGAAGTGACTGTAAGGCGATTTCCAAAAGTAAAAGACAAAACAGGCGTCACGCCTCCCTCGCGTAATTATATATAGACACATATCAACTGAAAAATTAACATCAGAAGGGCACAGGCAATAGCATGGGGATATCAGCTACCTAGAGCTTGTACGAAACCCATGATGTCTCTTGTATGCACCTGAACCCCACCCCTGTCAATTGTATGCACCTGAACCCCACCCCTATCAAAAATCTTGATCTGTCAGTGGAATTCATAAAGTAGGTGACTATAACAGCAATGTGTGCATCAACTACATTTGATCTGGTGAGTATATCCTGTTAGCAGTGTCAACATTGAGGGGACAAAAGGTGATGAGGACAAGCGCTTCATTGGTATTTCATCATCATGCGATGATGACAACATATACACTACAAATGCAATCAAATCCTCTACCCCTCCACAGAAGTGGAAGATTGGAGTCTTGTCGCAATGAAATCAGCCCTCCAAATTATATAGGTGGTTAGCACGTATATATAGGGGTCAAAGTAATGCACCAAAATCTCATAATCTTTACAGTTTCATTAGTCTTCATTTATGTAGTATAGTAAGTCAATCATTTAAAATGAATCATTTCTATCTTGTCTTAATATTGGTTAGCTGCGATCATAAGAAATAAAGATACCGTAAGGAAATATAATTGATTTTGCTTCAAATAGATTTATAACACAATGCAACCAGATAGCTTACAGGAACATGTGCTATAATGGTATTATGCTGACGTAAACGATGATAAATGATATTCAATATTGTTGTTAACTGGTATATAGCAAATGGATTCATTTTATATACTTATTTATTTCTTTTTTGCTAAACTAATATATATATATATATATATATATATATATATATATATATATATATATATATATATATATATATATATATATACTCTAAATATATATATATATATATATATATATATATATATATACTCAAATCTGCTGACAGTACTGTTTAGGTCCTATTGGGACTCATCAGAGCAGCGCAGAGCAATGAGGTTAGGACTGGTAGCAACAAAGAGTGTAAGCTCTTGAAGCATATTTAAGCCAGACCCTGCATACTTGCCAGAGTGCTCAAACTGCGGAGCAGTGAGCGAAGCACAAGGCATTGGCAAAAGTAGCACCTCATTAGAGTGCTCAACCAAACACAGCAAAGGGGCGTAATACTCAAATCTGCTGACAGTACTGTTTCATCTATTGGGACTCATCAGTGCAGCGCAGAGCAATGAGGAGGTTGGGACTGGTAGCAACAAAGAGTGTAAGCTCTCGAAGCATATTTAAGCCATATATATATATGATGTTATTGTTATACAGAGGATTATACACATACTTGTCATTATCATATATTACACATAATCGACTTATTTAATTACTCAATACTATAGACTCTAATAATCTTTTTTTTTTTTTTTGTAACTTATACATTGTTACTATATTATTATTCATTGGTTGTTATTCAAACTTGCTTCAATATACCAATGGTTTTTTTTTTATATGGATATTTTTATCCATAATGTACACATATTTTTTTTTTTTATTTTCATAATTTATCTAAAAGCTCATCTAAAATGTCTGTGAAGGTGATGTTTCTTAATATTGGCTTAAAATGGCCCTGTTTTGAATTCATTATCACATCTGCATTGGTCCTTAAAATTTTTAGATAAATAAGCAAAAGAAGAATAAACAAGTATATAAACTGATGATAAATGAACTCAAAGTCATTATGAATTGAATGAGTGTACACATTGCAATATCTTTGTATTCTTAGAGATTACTTTACTAGCTTTTTGATTAGCTGGCCAACGTGACAAGCACCAATTCTAGTGATCTTGTTACCGTTAAAGTAATGACAAGGATATGAGTACGCTCTAATATCCTTGATAATAACCATGCTGCATCGTCGCAAATCACTTCTACAGATTCTTACTCTTGGTATTCTATATGTATCATGCAATTTAAAATAAACAAAAGACTTCTTTCTGCTTGCTGTTTTTACACAATAAAGAGGAACACCTGTGGCTCAAATCTTTAAGTTAGCAAACATATCATTCATTGGGGTCATGTTGTGTGACTGAATCAATGTGAGCCTACAATAAGCATATAAAAATAGAGAGTATAACGTGTCCAGTCTCTTCCAACTTAGCCGAAGAGTCCACCCAAAACCCCCAGCGCACGAACTTACAACACACGACACACCCATCATAAAGAGCAACGCCCCATTGTTCAATGTATTCTAAATGTAATTTGTACAAATGAGCACTAAATTTGAAATGCACGCATGTGTTATTATGTTTTATATTCTCGGACATTCGATAGCATAATTAACTGTGAAGGTGTGTGTGTGCTAATAATGATTGCTCTAGCTCTTCTCAAGGAAGGTCTACTGGACCCAATGGCTACGTATTACCAAGGCTTCATCTGTGCGTCAGTAGGGCCAAGGCCTGTCATGATAGAATTACGTATTATCAGCTGATTCGAAGTGGTATGACGCTGAATTAACTTTATATAAGTAATTCTCAATGAAGGTTCCTACAACTCACTGGTAGGATAATCAAGGTGACTGAGATCGAATTACTATGAACTAATCCAATGATTTATAACAATGACACTAAGAAATGATTCATAATACCAATACAGTACTATGGCAGATCCAGGTTTTTAGAAAAGAGGGGGTACGGCACACTCCAGGGATTTCATGTGTTTTGTACGCGCAATCGATGACGACGTGTAAAAGATGAAAGATGGAATGAAAATGAAGAATTTGGGAAAGGGGGGGGGGGCGTGCCCCCTGCGCCCCCTGGATCTGCCTATGCGGTACCAATACCCAAATGAATAAATATATATCAATTAATTGTATGATTCAAAGTTTGTGCTGAATATTTAGACAAATGCCTGAAGCGAGGACACTTCAAAATAGAAACCAAATGAGTAGACAATATCTAAATTACTATTTGCAAATAATATAATCAACTTTTAATGAAAAATTAATCATGCGAACACTGTAAGCAGCGTGCTAATGTTGACATTAACATGTTTTTATGCATATGTCGAAGATGAATCTTTTATTATTGGCTGTGTGCAATTAGCCATATATGAAAAGCCTACTCAATTAATTGCAATTCATAAGAACAATCAACTCTACGAACTTCGTGTCATTTCATACGCTGGTTTTACCTAATTAGGTTTATTCCTATGTCATGTCATTTTCTGAAACTTCCAAACGGTATATATACCGGTTTATCATATGTCTAATTTCCCATGTCTAATTTCATAGTATGTCTATACATAATTCTTTAATTATATTCAATGATATCCTATGTCTAATCTATACATAATGCTTTAAGTGTATTCTCTTATATCCTATGTCGAATCTATATATAATATTTATATCACTTATATATTTCATCGTTTTCATATTTGTTTGGCGTCACATTTATGTATTAATATTAAAAAAAGTCCAGTAGGGCTGGGCATTTCGTTATATAGCTATTTATGTGTTTGTAAATGTAAAATACTCGTCACTATAATGAATAAAAATCAAATTAGTCAAACAAAATACGAATGCCGTTCTAGTACACAGGGATAAACCACTTTCGTTAACAATGCGGCTACAACGGAGCCTATTATTAACGAGGGACATGCGTCGAATATATTGTGTTGTTAAAGAAGAAACATTTATAGTAACTCATATCAAGTACTCATTGTATATATTCAAGCTAACTGCCAATTGTGAAATTTTAAAAAGCTATATTCCATTTCAGTTTTCAAATCCTAATTCACTTATGAACTACGTTGGTCAATAAGAACGTGCTGGAGCCAGTTCGTTTGGATGTCGTGTGTAGCTGCGTCAGACCATTCGCATACGGTTCGTTTCACTTAACAACTCAACGAAACATACATCTATTTATTTAACATCAAATGTCGTGCAACTATGGACCAGGCACTCGCCCAAACCCTTGCTAATTCAATAGACTCATTCCACCATAGACTACTAAGAAGAATAATAGGACTCCAATATCCCAAGAAAATACGCAATAAGGATCTATACATAATTACAAAAGAAAAGCCATGGTCAGAGATAATTGAAAAGAGAGGGATGAAAATGTGCGGACGTGACTGCAGATTACACGAAAAAACACCATTTAAACCGGCACTCAGAGAGACCATCAAATCACAGAGAAATAGAATGGGAAAAACACAACAAACATGGCTAAAATATTAAGAAAATATATCGAGAAAAGAAACACCAGAGCACAAGAAAACTTTCAAAGTGTGATATAACCAGTAAAAGATATAGACACGTGGAAGAAGATCTCTAAATCTGGTAGTCTGCATGAAAGCAGGCAAGCTGCTGAAGTGGGTAGCCTAAATCAAAGGGACCCACTCAACGTGTGAAGAAGAAGATGATGATGAATATCGTTCCAAAACTCCCAGGCATCAATTCTTGTGAATGCGTTGTATATATTCGTTTATGGGTCCAACTGGGTCCAGCTTAAACGGACGCCCTGGCTCCCATTCTATTTTTAATTAGATACCATGTCATATACTATTATACTATTATAATCAGGCAAAGTGTATGCACGTTTTTATAGTAAATATTATAGTTAAAACCCAGGGGCGTATGTGGACCAGAGCCAGTTTCGAGCCACTGCGATGTAGAGTTTGCCGAAGCAGAGATGCCACTAGGTAAACGACACGAGATGTGCTTGATGTTATTCTACCATCCACATCAATAACAATTGAGTGGCATCCAATCATTGACCTGTTCACTTTGATTGACAGGTTACTATGAATAGTTGTTGCGACAATGTTGATTATTAACACAATTTTGATATTACAATGATGATGGTGACAATGTATTTAAAAACAGAATCTTATTATCTCCATGTGATTTTTATCAAATTATTTGTGTTCTTATTGATATTATTCTTTATTATTTTACGAAACGAAAATACAATATATAAGATTCTTGAGATTCGATCGGTATGCAGCATATGGTCGCATTTAAGACAGTGTCTCAACATAGAAAAGTGTCTAAATATAGAACATATAGAATAGAATCAAATGAAACAACGATGATTCACTTAGTTTGTAAAATTGGACTGCAAGCCCGTCACCTTTTTCATATTTCGTGTATTCACCTAATATTGTTATTTTCATATGAAACATCCTCTCCTACAATCATATTACACAGACACCCGTAACGTGTTGACAACATAAGTTTACTAATTAAGGATGCTAATTAAGTATGCCATTGGAGCCCACGTGTCTCAAAGTCCCCCCAAGGATAGTATATTGAAAATGTAGCATCCTTGGTCCTTCTCAAGTCAGAGAGATGGTATGTGCAGTCCACAGTTTTTAATGTAATGTGCTTGTTCTTAAAACACGAGAATAGTTTTTTTCAAAAAGCATTTAACCAACAATACGATTAAGATGGTTTCGTTTAAAAAACCTTTATGCTCAATAAATCTGTTCTTCTGCAAGTAATTTGACATGATGAGAGAAATTGCAATCGTTATAAACATCCTATTCAAATGATATAAAAGAATGATTGATGAACAGCTTGACAAGACGAGACTCAAGAGTGTGATTCTATAAGTTGCAGTTGCAGATTTATGTGGGTGGTAGGGGTTTGGGATGTTGATGGTAAAGCACCCCCACCCATGTAACAACCTTCAACAAGGTCCACAAAAACACCACCCTCCGTATCATCTATTTCAGAGTTATTATTCGAATCACAAGTTGTTGAAAATAACCCCTCATACAAAGACCCAATTTTTCATGGAAAACTATTTACATCCTTTTCCAATGAGAACATCTCGAAAGTTTATATGCAACCACGCCAAACTTACGCAATAACTTGACATTGTCAATTAAGAAAACAGGCTGTTGATATTATTTGCGGCGTACTGGCAAATTCTTCCAGTTAAAAACGCTAACGGGAACCCAGCCCACGGGTAGATATTGCAACATTGGATTACGTACACTGCTAAAGCCTGCTTTATACATTAGCGAATTCCGCCTACGTATCTCTGTGTGCACTGGCGAATTGGCAAATTCATCAGAAATTTTTTACACAAGTTCAAAATTCGTTGGCAAATTTACTGGTTAGTTTAGGTTTGGAAAAAATAGTTATGCTACGTGTAATACACATTTTATTTTTACTACTTTCAATGTCGCCCCAATACGCCCATGTAGATAACCCAGACAGATTGTAGACCATTTCAGAAAACCAATGGAGAGACAAATTAGGGAAGGTGTTGAAATTTTTAAGGACCAATGCCTATGTGATAATGAATTCAAAACAGGACCATTTTAAGCCAGTATTAAGAAACATTACCTTCACAGACATTTGAGATGAGCTTTAGATAAATTATAAGAATATGAGTACATTATAGATAAGAATATATACATATAAGAATAAAGAAGACATTAGTATATTGAAATAACAACCAATGAATAGTGATAAAGTAACAATGTACAAGGTACAAAAGAATATTAGAGTCTATAAAATAGTATTGAGTAATTAAATAAGTTGATTAAGTATAATATATAATGATAACAAGTATGTGTATAATCCTCACTATAACAATAATATCATGATATAGTAGATTTAATTTTGACAAGGGCACTGTTGTGTCGAAATTTAAATAAATAAAAAGATATATATGTATTTGTATTTTTTTAGTTTGATTTTAGACAAATAAGCAAAAGAAGAATAAATAAGTATATAAAATCATTTATCAACGTTTACAACAGCATATAAATCCCGTTATCGCACATGTTCCTTCCTGTAAGCTATCTGGTTGCATTGTGTTATAAATATATTAGAAGCGAAATCAATTATATTTCCCTACGGCAGCTTTCCTTTTATGCTCGTAGCTAACCAATTTTTAGACAAGATACAAGTTATTCTTTTTCAAATGGTTGGCTTACTATGCTAAGACTAATGAAACTGTAAAAAAATAAGAAAAGAACATATTTTGGCGCATTACTTTCATTCCAATATATATACTTGCTAACCACCCGTAGCAAGTGGAGGTGCTGATTTCATTGTGACAAGACTCTTATCTTCCACTTCGATGGAGGGCTGCCCTCATCATCGTATGATGATGAAATACCAAGCAATGAAGCCATTGCCCTTCACTTTTTGTAGCTCAACGTGGTTAGTTTAGTTTCGGGACAAATAGTTATGCTACGTCCATGGATCGTAGAACATACGCACATATAAGTAACACTTGGTTTGGCTCACCAACTCAGTGTAACAAGCATTTTTACTACGTTCAATGTCACCCCAATACACCCATGTAGACAACCTAGACAAAATCGTATTAATGCGTTGCACAGATTCCCATATGATCGCCTATGTGTAAAGCGGGTTTAAAGCGATTACCGTAAACCGACGATTGCACCCACCACGATAGTTGAAGAAAGCCTGCAAACCCCACACCCATACCAGACACCAACAACCCTGACCTGTCGCTGTGCTGGGCAGACTCTTTTTACAAGTCTCACCATATTCCCCACTCATCTTGTCAGGTGAAATAAAGCTCAGTGATTCACGACGTGTGGAAATTGGCCGGGAGTTATATGGCTGTTCTTAGTCCACACGGGTCAGTTTGGGTGTAGACACACGGCCACTAAGCAAGTGCAGGAGAAACCTCCTAATAACACCACCTCTATATCAAGAACACCTTTGAAATAAGAACATTCCCCATGGTCCCATGTTTGCATGGAGCTATAACAGCCAGTCTCCATAAACACTGTCTATTGTGACCACCTGAGGTCACACACGTGCACTGAGTGGTTTTAATAGACAGGTTCTTCTGCACTTTCCAAAATGGAGCGTTATTCATATTTTATACCCCCATTTTGGTCCATTCTTTGCTGCTGTTTTAAGCATTGACCCCATACATATCCTCCCATTTTGTAGTTTTTTTCACAATAATTATGTGTAAGCTAAGTGCATTACTTGATCGGGTCGGCGGATGGGTGAGTGAGCAAGTGAGAGTCCTGATATCGGGTTATGGCCTTTTGAGTGCATGAGCACTTTCAGATCCAGGTTTTCAGAAACAGGGCGGGGAGGGGGGGCTCATCTTAAGGGATCTCAGGTGTCGTATGCGCAATTGATGGCAAACATGCCAAAAGCCCTAAGAAAACAAAGTATTTTGGTGGGAAAAGAGGAGACCCCCCCACCACCACCACCTGGCTCTGCCTATACACGAGTCAAACGAGTACTCACGGCGAGGTTGACGATGTAGTAGTTGGTGGTGGTGTGCAGCTTCTTGGTGCGCCACACGATGAGCACCACGATGTAGTTGCCTAGCAGCGCAAGCAGCGACACGAGCGCGCACAGCACGATCTTGACGCTCATCTCCCACACCGGCGGCCGGCTCACCACGCCTGCAACACGTGGCACGTGCGTGAGGTCATCTTGGTGGTTATATATAGACTGATCAAGATATTTCTTCATTCATAACACTGAATTTACCATATTATTTACAGTTTCGGACCGTCAGCTGTGTCCATCGGACGAAACTGTAAATAATAAGGTAAATTCAGTGTTGTGAATGAAGAAATATGTTGATCTTTTGTTTGTATATAAACCAACACGATGAACTCTTTGAAGGGTATATAGGTCATAGTTTCATTTTGACAAAGAACATACAAATTCCTCTTAAAACAGTCTTTGTTTGTTGAGGAAGATTAAACAGAATATTAGCGTGGGTAGGTGTCTTATTTACTAGAACTAATAAACTATTCTATCTTTTTCTGTTTGCAAAACATTCTTTTCTTGTCAATTTTGAAATTTTGTTTTGCAGATTTTGCACAACGGATTAACTGTTGTTGTCTTTTTTTAACTCAGACTTTGCATACATCTCAAAGATCCTGTTTGTTTAAATCCTCACCGAATACAGAGTTTGTTGATCCAATAATTGTTATTGCCTGATCAATATATCTTTCATCGTTAAGAACGTTAACTTTAATTTTCCAGCAATTCTTCCCAATTTCAATATCTTCCGTGAAAGATGCACCGTGTGTGGACGGCCGAGTTAGTGGGTGAGTGATTGGGTGAGTGACTGAGTGACTGAGTCAACGGGCGCGTGGGTGGGCCTGTGAGTAGCTGAGTGACTGGGAATGTGAGTGAGGTTGGCTTTTGTTTGCTATGAATTGGCCGAATATTCCAACGCATGGCCGCACGGGACGCTAGGGTCAAATACACTTGAAGCCGAATCAGCTGATTAAAGCCTCGTCCTGACGGTCACAAATCTTCATCCCCGATTTGATGCCAGGCAATAAAATTCAAGACTGTAATACTGGGGCTTTAGGTAAATGAATGAGAGGGTCTGTGAGAAGTAAGGAGTTTCTGCACATCATTCTCGTCTGCTGCTCTTTGCATTCTGTCTTTGATTAACGACAAAGAAGTGTGCTGCGACTTCGAATAACGCGAAATGCTTCTTGAAGTGACAAACTCTTGATTTATCTGCTGATGCTAAATATGAAAAGTCCGTGGTTGTATTACGAAATGGAGTAATATTTCATCACCAGCTTATATTGATGATGAAGATGACATTAAACAAGCAGATTAACTATTAAATAATTGAGTTTACAATCTAGAAGTATTGACATCTTTGGGACTGGCTTTATTGCTAAAGTATAATACACTTCCTTATCAACGTACAATGTACAGCCCTGAGAGCATATATGTCCATTGTCCAGTCATCGTGAATGCCTTCAAGGGCACTGTTAATGCGGCTGTAGAGCAATGTACTATACGTAGCTATCACAACGTTTCAAGTTTACATCAAGCAATAGTGTAATTCCATTATATATGAACGTTGTTGGTGCACAATCAAAATAAATTTGGTTGTGCAATCACATGAGGCAATGCCAATTGTTGGGGGTGTTAAAGGGTTCTAGAAATCCCACATCCCTCCTTTTTTTTTGCTTTTTCCCCTCATCCCACTTGTTTGGTCTTTTCCCCTTTTCCTTCTTTTCAGCGTTTTTACCCTCATCCCACTTCCTTTTACCCCCCCTCCCCCATAGGTTTAGATTGCTTATCTTTGGAGAGGAAAACTAAGATGTGGGCGAGGAGGCGTTTTACATTTAGCTTGACCTGCTTGGACATGTGTTTTATGAGACATGTTACATAAGATGTAGATGGTTCAGACGCCGCCCAGTACATGCCAGTGGATATAATGGATTTAGACAGAATGTACTCACAGAGGAAATGGGTTACTTTTATAGCGTTCATAATCCTATTTGCAGCTGAGAACATCTCACTTTGTAGAACTCTAGTCACAAAAAATCAAGAAGATTCGTTTTTTTTAAACATTTAGATCACCTAGGCCATTTTAGAGTATTTAGGTACATATCAGTGTAATATGAAGAATATGCTCTATGATAATTGATTGAAGCTTAAATCCGGAGAATGAACAGTCTGGTTATTTCAAATGCAATGCAACATACTGTGCACCATATTTCTCAGTTCGACAGTTGTGAGTATTACTCCCTGCTAGTTTACCAACCAGAGAGGATGAATTCATTAGACATGAACCATCATTTGCCATATTAAATGAATTGATATACCCCGTGACAGCCAAATTATGATATAACAGTTTATTTTTAATGATAACGCTATTTTGCATAGTTTTAATTAATGCTGGCTTGAACATGTTGACCACCACGCGTGCAAGGCCAAACAGTGCAAGCATTTGATCTATTGGTCCAACAACATCATACATCCAATGAAAATTGCCACATGAAAAGTGCAAACCAAGTGGTCTCTCAGATTTGAGCCCAATGAATAATTAATGAAATCACGATTAGGCCTCCAACTAACACGTCTGTGACAACAAAAATAGGTCGGTTAACACTAGAAAACCATGTCTATGACTGCTTCTATAATCAGGAATGTCAGACCCAAGCAATAGATGGTGAGTAGATGAGAGTGAGATACTTATGAAGAGATTTTTTTTTCTTGTAAGAAATTAGGACAAAATTAAAGCTGGCATCTACGATAGAGAGTGCCTTAAAATCTGTGGTAGTAATGCCGAGGCACAGATCTTACTCATGAAAGAGTTTCATTACGGAAGTGCCTCGAAGGAAGTTTGAACCGTGAATATGAATACGGTGAGTGGATTGTCTTGAAATTAGACCTGTGATTGAAGAAAGTTAACCTGACACGAACTTAGGAGTGAAACATAGAAGATGGTGGTGACGAAAATATAGGTGTATAGATATTTACGTAGACGATTAGTGAACATGTTGCAATTACATTATATAATGCATGTCATTTGTACAAGCATAAACCTGGGAACGCCATAAGGCCCATTGGTTAGAAATTTCTTGCTGATTTGTTCAGAAAGAGCATATACTCTTCTAGTGACTTAAGACACACTGTATGAGATATATAGAGTTGGAAATCTGGTACATTCACAAATGTACAGCCATTTAACACTGTAGAAATAATTCTGAAAGTGTGATGAAACTGATGGACATATCTTTTCCCTTACACTTCTACAACTATGTCTAACAGTTGTAAACGACAACTCAACGAATACGACCTATTATTCATTTTATACGGCAATATTTGAGTCAATGGTTGAGTTCAGAGAATATATTTCGTGACTTACACATATGTTCATTCTGTCATTTGCTATTACAGTAGGGAATATGTATATTTTTTCACACAAGCTAAAGTGCAACATTGTTCCATGTAGGTGTGTGTATGAGGTATGTGTGTGTGGGTGTGTAAGGATGGGCGGCGGCGGCGAGTGTGTGTGTGTGTGCGCGTGTGTGCGTGTGTGTGTGTGCGTGCGTGTGTGTGGGGGGGTAGGTGTTTCGGCCAAGTTTGATATCATTTTATGGCACACATAAGTCATATCTTAATGAATGCTGCGAGACACTGTAGATATTCTGTTATTGTCGTACATGTGATGATTCCACTTTTAGGGGGAGAGGGGGCGTGGGTCAAGGACAACGAGAACAATGTTCCAGTTTTGTGGAGCACAACAAAACGCACACCATCCCTCAATGTTCCTATAATTGTGGCTTTAATGTACTAATCCTGTACTAATATGCTTAGTAATGACACTGTCATGTTCAATTAGTCAATGCATAGTATGTCTAGGACAGCTAACGTGCCCCCGCCCCCACTCCCCCAAATAAAATAAACGTGATGAACCAGATGGGAAGGAGCTTCTTTAATTCGCAACTGCTTTCTGCAGTTATGTAGGTGTTTATGCCTACCATGTAGTGGGAGGGAAAAAACAACCAACTATCACATCAAGCAGAAATATAAACAAGTGAAGTATGCAGTCCTTGAAAAATGCTTTTAAGTATGCAAAACAACGCATTATGTGCGGAAAGGCATAGCCCGCGGTGGGAGACCTAATCTGGTCAATACTACTTACTTAACACTCTGTTTATACGAATCTTAAACACGTTTTCTTACTTTTGTTCCATAGCAATATCTGGCCAGTGTAGGTGGGGTTTGTGTGATAGTGATTCTGTGTACTACAATATTACACACAGTTATCAAACACCTATGAAAAGCAACGAGGAAAATGAACCTACTTTGAAAGCGTGCATCGTCGGTTGCACGGCTTATTATTCACATTGCCCTATATGCAGTATATAGCCGTGAGATATGACGATGGAAAGCGTGATATTGTAACCGTTATCAAAAACAGATTTCCACAGAACAATTTATTTTCCAGGGCCCTACCCTAAAACATAATCCCCGTTCCCATGATTAATTAAATTCCACTTTTTCATTATAATACAATAACTTCTTTTTTCGTGCAACAAATACCTTACCGTGTGTAATCGCCCCAGATTACACTGGGGAGGAGGTGACCATGCCTAATATGTTCTGATATGACAGTTTATTCTGGTTCTGTTTGATAGTATGCTTCAGAATCATTATTAAAATTCTAGTGTACACTGCATTGTAAGGGTCTATGTTTATGTTTACCATCCACTACATCTTCATGTCAGGTTTGACTATTTATGTGCAAACGCAGCAGTGGGAAGCTAGAAAGACAACATTTCTAAAGTCCTGGTTCTAACCTGATAGTAAGCCTTTTTACCCCGGTTCCATTGCATTATACATACATATTTTCTATTGAAACTATCAAACCAGAACAATGAGAACAGGGCCACCTCCTCTCTAGTGGATTAGGGACAAATCACAACTGTGGATACTTTTCAATCTGTCGTTTGCCATTTTTGGTCGCAAAACTGTTCACAAGTTGGGACACCTCAGCAAAGGAGATACTTTCCCACCAGTTTCTCTAATGGCAGCGGTTCTGTCGTGAACAATATGATAATGACAGCTTAATAAATGGTCATTTTATTTACTCCTGCCGTACACACGAAGTGGTTTTATCTATGAAATCTGTTTGCTATTTAGACAAACAAACAAAATCAGGTGACTTTGCAGTGGTTTACACTGCATTCTGGAAATTATTTAGACAACAATGATCAAGAGTAAATCGTTTCCTTGTTTACGCCATCACAGAGTCTGGTTATCGGGTATAATAACCTAGTTGCCAAATATCATACTATGATAGTACCCTAATATTTCTATAAAAAAAAACAAAAAAGCAAGCGTGTTGAAAACAGGTAAATCATATATCCAATGGGTCTCCTCAGTAATGAAAGAACGTTTGAGAAGCATCATGCTGCTAACAAGTTTCATTAATAAGGTCTACGGATGATGAGTTTCCATCACGTTTTCCACATCACAGCCGAGGTGTTAGACTATTAATCATTTTTAATCAATAATGCACCCTAGTGTGGTTCTTTGGTTGCATAATGTATTTACTTTTTACAAGCACTTTCTCGACTTTAAAGAAAATAATAACTCCACCTACCTGGATAAGGAATATTACTCAAATCATCGTTGAATCCTGTCGGCGACGTGGAGTTCACCAGGAATGGAAATCCCACGATATCCGTAACTCCAGAATTGTTTGTCTGATCCATAGTATCCATTTTATTTACTTCCATTGTAGTGTCCATTTCTTTTTAGTGAACTGCAATGTATCTAATTAATTGTTCTCTTTGCACGGTAAGCTGCATAGAATGAAGCAATAATCTATTAACTTACTTTTAACTCTTTAGCAGTTAAAGTAGTGAATGGCGCTACTGTTACAGCCCACAATAATGCTTAAAATAAGCTAAAATTTAACTCCCCGCTTTCTAACGTATCAGACATACATCTAATAATTTTAATAATTCAATCTTATTTTAGGCTTTAGTTTGGGCTACAATAGCGTAAATGACTAAATGGCATAAATAAAGGGTTAGTTGAACACGGTTTGCTTGAAGCAGACATGTACTTTATTCACTCTCATGGTTTATCTCTCTAACCTGTCCTGAGCCTTGCATGTCAAGATGTATAGGAGGAGGCAAATGAGCCCATATAGTGTGAATAATTAGCAAGATGAAACACTGCTCAATGTTTATGAGCAACGAGCAGTTGTAATTCGAGCTATGCGTCTGGTCAGTGGCTGCGGCACTACTGTTTGAGTGTACAGTTGAACCCGGATATGTAGAATTTTTGTTAAGTAAGCCTAAGTAGAATTCAGTCATATGTCGATCATGAATGATTATATAACAATAAATAGCATTGTGAATGCTTAGTTATCTTGATAGGAAAAGGACTTGAATTATTCGAAATTTGATGTGAGTCAGTTTTTAAGAGTTCGATACAAGCGATCAACTATATCATAGCTATTTTCCAACTGTTTGTTGTACTGTAATCTAATACATTGGTAACTACTTCCCAACATAATTATATTCTTCTTGTGAGGCTATCACACAAATATCAAAGTAAAACCATGCATTGTTTTTCAAGTATTTGTCTGCGGCAGATCTAGAATTTCCATGTAGGGGCTGTGCACCATCAAAACCGCAATTCGGCTGGTCCTGAACCTGGTCAGAATGATGAATATTTTTTTGCAAAAGTACCCCACCCCCTCCTATCCTGCAGTATCTATCAATTGTTAGAAATGAAATGCACGATGTCCAAAATGTTCTAAAACTGTCTAATCTCTGTGAAAAACAATGACAAATCAAAATATTTGTAATTCGACCCCAGTCAGTACATTAATAGGAGTCGGTTTGGACCCTGGGGGTATACGTTTTGTGATATCTTTTTATGCGCTAGATATTTCTTCATTCCTTTTTAAGTAGTTGTCACCCTATATCTTGCTGTTATCATAGCCAAAGATTTAGTGTCTGGTAGGAAATTGAATATACGAGGTACAGAGAAGTGTCTGACCTAAAATCTGTGAAAAACAAGCTACCAATTAATGCAAATCAAAAGGACAACAGGCAAGCAACAAGATAACATAAGCAAGCGTAGGGAGAACATCAGTGAAAGCTAAAAAGTGTGACAAACAACTACGCCACGACAACCAGGACCACCAGCAACTAAACACATCGCTCTATAACCCACCTACCCACCCCAAACACATTGCTTACCCCTGCACCCCACGTCAACCTCCACCCAGCCCATACAACCAGCCTCGCACTAATCTCTACACTGCAGATCGGCTAGCAAGCTGATATGTGAGCTGAGGTGAGGCGAGCGCTGTCACCTCGCGGGGGACACATTGAGTGGCGGTCAATAGGTCTTGCACTGCTGTCAGGTGGCCGCAGCTTGGTATGGGGCGGGGTTCGTAGTAGTGGTGGTGGGGAGTGATTTTTCCCCTACTTTTTCATGTGTGCTGTATGCTAGATTTTTTTATGTTGGTCCTAGTGCATGAAGTTTTTTTTTTTTTTTTTTTTTTTTTTTTTTGGGGGGGTGGGGGTGGGAGGGATGGTAGAGAGTGGTGTGCCTCCATTTATCAGCTTAGTTTTTCCGTGAGTTTTCCTTGTTATTTTTTGTCTTCTTTGTTTCTCGGAGTAGGTTGAACGTAATTATAACTCATAGTTTTTGTTTTTGTTTGTTGTATATGTCGTATAGTTGTACTATATATTAGTGGCTAGTGGCATAATCCTGATATTTAAACATATCATGGCCTTGCATTGATTACATTTGTGCAAGTGTACATGTACTTTACTTCTTTTAAAAGACATGGTTAGAAAGATTTCATTTGTGTGTGTGCGTGTAATCTGATTTGTGTATTTGTTTTAAGTATCCAGTGTCGATTGCAGATCGATTTATAGGCAAGTAAAACATGCCACTAGCTAAAACCTCTTTCCAGGTTAGAATTTCTTAAAACCTGTAGAGATTAGCTGTCACTCACATGTAGGCTATTTTATTCGTGTTTTTAAGGTTGGTTAGAGGAGGAAAATACATTGAGTTGTCAGCAATTATAAAATTGGCGTTGATTTCCATCAATAATAGCAATAAGCCCCAGTCTGACAGTCACGAATATTCATCTCTGCATTTGTATTACGCTGTGGGATATTAGAAATACACAGGGAAAGATAACCCAACTTGGCTAAATTATGCATAGTTCCGATGCCCCGCCCCCTTTTCTGGTTTTGTCACTGCTACCACGTAGGTCTCACAAACATTCCTATCGCCCGTAGTAAATAGAGAGAAATTGCCGACTTTCTACCCAAGAGTGTTGAATCAAAATTGTGCTGATCTTCTTAGTTTTAACTTGGGATAAATTCGGTAACCTCTGTTCTACAACATACCAGAAGTATTCTCAGAAATCATTGATAATAAAGATTTGCTGGGGCATTTAGTTTTCAATCTTTTTACATCCACTACCAGCCGCTACTCTTAATTGCATCGCGCTATGGTCGGTGTTGACAAATTACGGCGTGTGATAAAGGCTCATATGTCGTTGCAAATGGCGTCAACTTTAAATCGCCAAATAATGATAAATTTGTGAAACGAATGGATTATCATCGCTACAATAACATACCCATCAAGAATTATCACGTCGGATCAATTATGAACTGGTTATGAAGACATGGACGATAGGATATTTCTCAAATCACGCACATTGTTTGAAAATCACAGTGGTTTGTGCGTGTGTGGTGGGGATGAAGAAATTTGACAGCTTACACGGCTGTATGCATACGACACAATATATTTGAAAACGTTTTTATAGAGTCTTTCACTCAAGTAAGCTGTTTATGTTCATTTTCGTATCATCTGTACCCTTTATGATGACTCACACCAGTCATATTATTTTACGAGTATGAGAACTATTAGAAATTCGTCTTTATAAAGTGTACCTCGAACCGATCTTTGAATCGAGGGCAGCGCTAGCTACATTCACTCGCTACATGTTTGGAAGATAATCTAGACTTAAAAATCCATATTCCTATAACTAGATGTTGAAAATAAGAACCGCGATACGATTCTGTCGACACGTGGACAATTTTCACACGTGGACAAAAATTAAGTATTTATGGAGGCACCAGAAACGTTATTGTCGCAGACGTAAAACTGTCAAAATGCCAGTGACAGTGTGCGGTAGTGTTTTTACTACAATGTCATAACTCTTCTAAATCGATAATTGATAGGTATACCTTGGATACAATGTAGAAAAGAGGAAAGGTAGTGCATCCCAACTGAAAAATTAAGACGTTTAGCACATTTTCATTCAAGAATCTGGTGTCAAAACATGACAATTTCTCACTGTTTACTACGGGAGGAGATAAAGCTCAGGGACGGATTCAGCGGGGGGGGGGTGGGGGCTTTGGGGGCTCTAGCCCCCGCCTGCCATATTAGCCTTAAAGCCCCCCCGCCCCTACAATTTAGCCCCACCCCCCCCTTTTTCCCCACCAAAATATTTCATTTTCATAGGGTTTTTCATGAAATCCCATAGTGAGCCCCCCTTTCCTTATGTTTTCCTTACGTCCGTTTTCCAAAAACCTGCATCTGCCCCCAGGCACGGACAAAATCCGCCCGCCCCCTGCTCTCAAAATTTGAAAATTAGCCCCCCCGGTCTCAAATTTCTGAATCCGTCCCTGAAGCTTGTGAGACCATGCAAGCGCACCTGCGTATGTTTGTATGAGGCCGCTCGCTGATTGGCTGGCTGACGTAAAAAGGGGCGTGGCTCGGAACTATGAATAGAATTCACTACTAAAAAGTAGTCCGGTTGTATGTACGGGGGGGGTCAGGGGGCAGAACCCCCTGCTACGTCGAAATATATTGCAAAATATATTCAACAATTATCATGATTAATGTTAATACTAGTGCTGATAAGCAAACAAATGAATATTAATGATACAGTTATGATATTAAATATATTTGGTTGTGAATTCTATAATTGTTCCGCCAACTTTTCAAAATCACGCCCATAGGGAGACAATGTTATAATGAACAATATCACTACTGGTTCGGCTTGATTATTTGATCCAATACTGGATTAATGAATTATTTAAGACTTGATTGAGTTTAGCCTTTGATATGCACAGAAAAGCTTTCAAACCTGTTTGAGGCAAGATTCCTCAACGCAACACTGCATATGAAAATACGAATGGTAACACTTAACGCTATCCCAATTGCAAAAAATGAAAAACAACAACTTTAACCTCCAAATTTGACTTGGATGGTACGACAAAATATCTGGGGTATTTCACATACGAGAACTTCATCTTAATTTCATTACGAAAATAACATATATGAGAAATCATACGATGAAATATCGTGCGATATGAACGACATCAGGATAAGACAGTTGTACTGTAACATCATCTAATACCAGGCAAGTGTGCGATCATATTTCGTTAACAGCCGGGGAAGCATCCAGAACTAATTTCCTATTTGATGGTACTGTTCATGTGTCTGTGGGGCAGGCAGATGGCCTCTTTATTAATCACCAGTGTTGAATAGATGAGTCTGCGTGGGTGGAGGAAGAGTGTACGTTTACAGTTGATCAAGCTTCATTGGGCTAATGTTCTTGTCGTCTGGTTGTCCATGCATAGTAAGAACTGCAACACAACATAACGACCTAGATAAATAGAGTAGGCACCTTCTTCTCTCTAGCTCTCTCTCTCTCTTTTTACAGAACTATCGAATTGCAAGAGGCTAAGTGTGTCAGGTTGATTTGATTGTGATTGGAAAGATTTTTTTAGTTTATTTTTTCTTCTCATTATTTTTAACCTGTATTTGCAGACGTTTCGCTGCTGTCGCCCAGAGTCAACAGACAGTTTAGGTCACGTGATGTAAGTGAGCCCATGTTAATCCCCCAGATAAGGCTTGAACTTATCTGCCGTACAGGCAAAGGGATCCCAGCAGCTCTCATCACACTTGTGTCATTAATAACTACGGCTGTTTTATAAACGTAACAGACCAATTTGACGCAATGCACAACATTTGCAGTTGTATCCCCATTTGGTTCCCACCACAGAGTCAGTGTTCATATATCTTATTTTTCTTTAAATATTGTCAACAAAAAAGTCGATAACATTTTATGAACATTATTACGGGCTGCTTATTGTTAATTGTCAAGTAAAATAATTAAATATATACATTGTTTAATTGTTAATATGTTATTTGCCTTCTGAGTCAAGGTTAAAAAGCACGTCAATTCGGGTGAGCCAATTGTGAGAATATCATGTGCTCACAATGACGCTTTTAAATAATACTATGAAATGAAATTCTGACTTTCTTAGAGTCAGGATTTCCACCACCTGGGTGGTTATTTTCTTATGAGATTACGGACATTATTGTAAAAACATCAGGGTTGAAATAATTGGACCAATGTCAAATGATACACAAGTCTTTAGATAAAACTAGAAACATGCATCACGAAAAATAGCGCGGATAAGATTATCCCATATTTCTTTTCGGGATACATAAACCATTTCAAAATAGGTCCAGTTAATGTCGGAACACATTCTTTTACGAAGGTCTTGAAATCAGTTTTTTTTAGATGGAGTAATCAATATGCATTGAAACCAAACGATTACTAAATTGGATAGATCGACGCCTTCAGCTAAATGTAATGAGTTTAATGGCATATTCAATGTTAAAATTCAAAGCACATCGTAACTTACACTTGGTCATTATTTAAGCTGGTTTGATAAAAGTTTCGAGGCGATTATTCGGTTATTTATGGCACCTATTTCAGGGTTTAGTTTTTCCCCCTTCTAGCTTTCTAGCCTCGTAGTCACGAGTCATGGACACCATGTAATATGTAACGTACTAATTGAAACATTATAGATGTATCTAAAATCCCTGCACTAGTTTACGTCTAGTCTGTGAAAAATGCTTATTCACATTATGTAGCCTACTTCTGTGGCCAAGTGGATAGAGAGTGGGACTCGTGACCAGACGGCCGTTGGTTCGATTCCTAGTTAAATCTGGTGATGGGTGGTGAGCAAACTCATCTCCAAATCACTTGTACACTGCTCCATGGTACCTACACGTTAAATGTCAGTGGCGCTACGTACGGTTGGGATCTGCTGTATGCTCCCTGAGGAGTTGATATTAGGAAGATATAGTGTGGCAAGGATGCCAATGGCCTGGTGTAAATGTAGAGTGGGCCAATATGCCGCTAATTTGAGACCCTAAATCAGACATTTATATTCATTCACATTTCACAACAGCTACATGAACACAACTGTGTCCCTTTTAAATATCGGTGTTGTCAGTTCCTAGCATAACAAACTCTCGTCAACATTTTTTTCCCCATTTTGCAGACAATGTAAGTCTAATTAATTGACAAATACCGTATATGTTGACAGAGTCTATGGGTGTCTAACTTTTGTCTAATCCTGTAATTTGTAATTTCCACACAACTATTCCCTGAACTGGGACAGGCCATTAGAAAAGGTGGAATGTCAAGGTGCAATTTGTGACTGTTTTGTGAATAAAGCCTCAGTCTTACAGTCACTACTGTTAATGCCCGAATGTTTCCAGTACGATAGGAGGTGAAATAAAATACATGCATCAAAAAATCATGCTGCAATTAAATACCACGTCTGTGAAGATAAAATTTGGCACAAAAATATTGCTACAATACCACGCCTTACATAGGACGTACAATGCTCCATTTACGAGAATGCTAGGTCCTAATCTCTGATGAGACATTAGCAAGTAAAATAGCATATTTATAATGCCGCTATAACTTACTTTGATGCCTTTACTTGTGTATACCGTAAATCTTCTATTAACGGCCGGGTGGCTATTGGCATACTTCTATTGGCGGTGGGGGCGTTAATTAGAGGTTCGCTGGTATAAGAGGTAGACCTAGGCCATTATTAGAAGATTTACAGTATGCGTTTACCAGTGCATGTTTACATGTGTTTGACCGCTATCTTCTGGCTTTGAGACAGATTTAATAACCGTCAACAAGTTGTGTACGCCGTGATTAATTGATCAATATTGCAGGAGATTAGCAATCAGGAAAATAGATTATATGTACTTGTTAACAGTAGCTGATGACGACTGACTCTCGACTGGCATTTCAGAGATCTGACATCAACAGTATGCAACTGCTATCAAGATTATTTGACTTGCCAGACCTTCTCTAACAGACGGCAAGTTGGGAAATGTATGTAGCCCGATCAACTTCACCTCCTTTTACCCCCAAAAAAAAAAAAATAAAATAAAAAAAATAAAAAAAAATAAATAAAAAAAAGAATAAAAATAAATAAATAAATTAAATAAATAATAAAAATAAATAAAAATAAATAAATAAATAAAATAAGAATAAAAAAATAGATGAGTTCATAAGCATAGAGTCTAGTAGATCTAGCTGACCTCGTTCGTACATGGAGATTTCCTACTCCAAAAAGCTTGATCTGCCAGTTATATTAAAATGAAATTGCCACTTAATACTTTGAGCATACGACTCAATCACCATCACAAAAATATTAAATCGAACAATACTCGGTTTATTTAAGTTTTTTCACCTTTGCTACACCCCACAGTTAATTACTTGTCTGCCCCTGTTTGTAATGAAATCAAGTTTTAATTCATGTTTTTTTTCTGACACCGAACAAACTAGACTATTGTGCAGCGCTAACTAGCGGGCGCTGCACACACTAATAAAACATAACGTTCTCGTTTGACTTCAGTTCTCTTACGTAGGGTTTACGTCAAGACGTAAGTACACGTACGAGTAAAATCAGTATTTGCAAACGTAGTTTGTACTAGTATTGTATACATATTGACGCTGCCTACAATATTGTTTTTCTTTGGATTTGTGAATTAATGTATAAATTTTGACAAACGGGGACTTATCAGTGAGCGCACAAGATTGTAAGTTAAAGGATTAGACATACGTTTTGTGAAAGGATTACAACCCAGACTTGATGAAGGATTAAACATGGAAAGGTATGAGAAGATTGAGAAACTTGGACAAGGAGGCTATGGAATTGTCTTCAAATGTCGACATATAGAGAATGGAAATGTAGTCGCCATAAAAAGATTTGTAGAAACAGAAGATGATCCAATCATAAGAAAGGTAGCGATGAGAGAAATACGAATGCTAAAGCAACTGAAACATCCAAACTTGGTGAATCTTATAGAAGTTTTCAAGCGTAAGAGAAGACTTCATATGGTGTTTGAATTTGTAGATAAGACATTGCTGAATGAGATAGAGCAACATCCAAAAGGTGTTCCAGATAACATGACAAAGCGAATTGTGTGGCAGATATTACAAGCGGTCGGTTATTGCCACAAGCGTAATGTTATACACAGAGATATAAAGCCTGAGAATATCTTGATCTCAGATAGTGGTATTGTCAAATTATGTGATTTTGGGTTTGCCAGGTTGTTACGAGATGATGGAGAAGATTACACAGATTATGTAGCCACGAGGTGGTACAGAGCGCCAGAGCTTCTTGTTGGAGACACGAAGTATGGGCCAGCAGTGGATGTATGGGCCGTCGGCTGTGTTTTTGCAGAGCTTCTCACTGGCAGGGCACTGTGGCAAGGAACATCAGATCTAGATCAGTTGTACCTCATAAGAAAAAATGTGGGAGATTTGCTACCAAGACAGGAGAAATTATTATACAGGAATCCATTTTTCGAGGATTTAGAAGTACCTGTACCAAAACATTTTGAACCATTGAAAGATAAATTTCAGGACATCTGCGTGAATGATTTTATGGAGGGCTGCTTTAAGATGGATCCTAAGAAACGCCTCACTTGTGAGCAGCTACTTGAACATCCTTACTTTGACAAGAAAAGTATTGAAAAATTAACAGAAATGTTTGAACGAATGGATAGGAGCTCAGAAGAATGGAAACGAAAGATTGACGAAACAGCTCGCCGTCAAGGTAACTTTGGGGATACCGTGCTGCCCCAACTACATGGATTACCAACACAGAGTTACACAAATGCTCCTGCTCCTCCGAGGTATGGTGATGGTGGTGGTGAGTACACACATCTACCCAACATCTGATTTCGGGGCCAAGGGCTCTATCATCTAGGCACTGCCATTGTTGTGGAACATGAATGCTTAGTCATGTGGTACTTGTGTAGAAAAAATATTTAATGTATGTGATTTTTAAACAATTCAACAATTCATTGCATAGGGATTAAATTATGAGTGACACTTGATGAGCATTACTCTTGTATGGTAACATTTAATGACCAGAATAAGAGGTCTGTGATGCATCTTAAAATTTTGTTGTTTTATTTTCATGGTTATATTGTTTCATGTTACATTATAAAAAAAGTAAATCTTGCATGTTTAGGTATATATTTCTCGGATATAATGTTGTTGACATTGTACAATAATATACTTACATGTCTAGAAAATGATTATTTTGATTATTAATTATTGTAAAGTGCAACTGCAACTGTATTTCATTTGGACAAGTGCAAACAGCCTTAAACGTTGAAAATTTTATTGGTATGTATATATACATGTATAAAGTTTAAAAATTGGTTGTAAAAAGCTTTTGAAAATCCATCTTGATTGTAGCCATATGTTTGGACATGTTCCTGTATGATGGATAATATGTTATAATTTATGTTTCTTTTTCAACTTGAACGAATTATGGTTGTTTGTGGACTACGAACAAAATAGAATGAAATAATAGTCATTGTATTAATAGAAATGGATTTCAATATTTAAAACTACAATTAACATTGTGGATAGCTTTGATTCTTTATAATATGTAAATTGTTTTGGAAAAATTTCCAAATACAAGATCTTTTCTTCATATTATAACTTTTAAAACTTTGTATGTATTAAGGGCTAAATCAGTTGTTACAAGTTGTTCATCTTTGCAGGTGTTTTTGGTAAGAAGAATTTCACAAAGACAAATTAGTTACATATTTCAGTTAAATGATATAGTTCAATGTTGATTTATTTATGGAATGAAATAGTAAGCATTATATTAATAGAAATGGATTTCAATATCTAAAACTACAATTAACATTGTGCATAGTTTTTATTCTTTGTTAAAATATGTATACTGTTTTGGAAAAATTTCCAAGTGCAAGATGTTTTCTTTGTGCATTATAACTTTTAAAATTTTGTATGTATTAATGGGTTGAATCAGTTGTTACAAGTTGTTCATCTTTCCAGGGGGTTTTGGTCAGAAGAATTTCACAAAGACCAATTCATTACATATTTTAATTAATGATATAGTTCAATGTTGATTTATTTATGGAATGATATAATAGTTGTTGTATTAATGGAAATGGATTTCAATATTTAAAACTACAATTAATATTGTGGATAGCTTTTATTCTTTGTAAAAATATGAAATTTTGTTGGAAAAGTTTCTAGGTGCAAGATATTTTCTTTGCATATTATAAATTTTAAAAGTGTGTATGTATTAAAGGGTTGAATTAGTTGTTACAAGTTGATAGTCTTTCCAGGGGTTTTTGATAACAAGAATTTTACAAATACCAATTAATTACAAATTTCAGTTTAATGATATAGTTCAATGTTAATTCATTTATGGAATGAAATAATAGTCATTATATTAATGGAACTGGATTTTCAACATTTAAAACTACAATTAACATTGTAGATAGCTTTGATTCTTTGTAAAAATATGTAAATTGTTTTGGAAAAATTTCCAAATGCAATATCTTTTCTTTGCATATCATAACTTTTACAAATTTGTATGTATTAAAGGGTTAAATCAGTTTTTATCTTTGCATGGGTTTTTGGAAATAAGGATTTCACGATTAATTACGGATTTCAGTTTAATGATGTAGTTCAATGTTGATTTATTTATGGAATGAAATAATAGTAATTATATTATTGGAAATAGATTTCAATATTTAAAACTACAATTGATATTGTGGATAGCTTTGATTCTTTGTAAAAATATGTAAATGGTTTTGGAAAAATTTCTAAATGCAAGATCTTTTCTTTGCATATTATAACTTTTAAAACTTTGTATGTATTGAAAGGTTGAATCAGTTGCTACAAATTGTTCATCTTTGCATGGGCTTTTGGTAAGAAGGATTTCACGATTAATTACATATTTCAGTTTAATGATATAGTTCAATGTTGATGTATTTATGGAATGAAATAATAGTCATTATATTGATGGAAATGGATTTCAATATTCAAACTACAATTAACATTGTGGATAGCTTTGATTCTTTGTAAAAAAATATGTAAATGGTTTTGGAAAAATTTCTAAATGCAATATCTTTTCTTTGCATACTATAACTTTTAAAACTTTGTATGTGTTAAAGGGTTAAATCAGTTGTTAAAAGTTGTCCATCTTTCCAGGGGGGTTTGGTAAGAATAATTTCACGAAGACCAATTAATTACATATTTCAGTTTAATGATATAATTCAATGTTGATTTATTTATGGAATGAAAAAATAGTCATTATATTGATGGAAATGGATTTCAATATTTATAACTACAATTAACATTGTGGATAGCTTTGATTCTTTGTAAAATATGTAAATTGTTTTGGAAAAATTTCTAAATTCAAGATATTTTCTTTGGATATTATAACTTTTAAAATTTTGTTTGTATTAAATGGTTAAATCAGTTGTTACAAGTTTGTCATCTTTCCAGGGGGTTTTGGTAAGAATTTCACGGAGACCAATTTATTACATACTAGCTTATACCCATGTGGTCTAAGAGGCATGCTGAGAATCATATTGAATCACTCCAGTTACATATTCGTATATGTCTATCCCAATTAAATCATTGGTGAAATCTTTCGACTTGGCATGTAAAATGAAAATCTAACGGAGGAAATGTTAGTGTCCATGTAAATGAGAACACAATGCCCTCCATAGGCATAGAAAAAAGACATATTTGGTGAGTGTATAAATATGTTTTTACAGCATTTTATTTTCAAGCACCCTTGTCCTGACGACACTTACCCACGTCCTGACAGCACCACCATCCACCCATGGACATAGGAAAGGGATATATTGAGTAAAGTGTATGAAATGAGTTCAGCACTCTTTTTCTCCAGCAACCACCCTTTACTTGTGCAAATTGTGGGCATGGGTGATTCTTTGTAACGGCTCTGTTATTTAGTACATACAAATAGATAATAAATAATATTGGCACACATCATTGTACTAACAACTTAATTAGCACCTTCCAAGTATCAAGTATGATATGGAGAAAGAGTGTTTTGGAACAACCTTTAAGACTGAAGGCAAATAGAGATAGGGAAGTTCTTATACCACAATATAGAATCTTTTGCATTGAGCAAGAATTCAAGCAACAGATCAAGATATGGATTTCTGAGCCTGGATGTGGTATACTAGGCAAAGACGGAGAATTATGTCTTCTCAAGTAAGTCATTGATCACTGAAAATGCACTTGGCATCTAATGTGCAAAAGCTAGGGGGTGAAAAATTAGTGTCTATGGCAATGGGAACATAATGCTCTCCCTGGCACAGATATTCTCACACACTTCAGTAGAACATCCCTATTAAGACTGCCCAAAGACTGGCGTCCAGTGGCTTAATATAGTGTTGGTCTCTTTAGGGATGTTTGTAATGGTCTTTTTATGAAGACTTTTGGGAATGCTATAAATCATCTTATAATAGAGGTATTGTATTTATAGAGGTGGTCTTGATTGGAGGTTCTAATGTACACATAGCCCAATTGGCAAAGTGGTGGTAATCCCTAGTATTTGAACCCATGTGACGCCTCTGGCGTCTTTATGACATCACACTACTCCACATGACGCTGTCATGGCTGCCGCTGTCTGCTATTTTTGTTATAAAACCGCCAATTAACAACCATCAGGGACATCTCGACGATGAAAAACATATTCGTGCAAAACTTCACAGTACCATGAACGATCTCCTGTAGTCAGATGTCATCCAGCTAGACAGGTTAAAGAGGAGGTAGCCGAACAAAGTCAAAAAATTAGCGTATTAATGGATAGGATTTCAGTTTAATGATACAGTTCAATATACAAGTTCAACAATAGTTTCTAAACAAGGATACACTGAGCTTTCGACAGCATCTGCCATCTTGATCACAGTGGTTGACGTCATTCGTCGTCACTGGGACCTCGGGAGATCCACGGAGGGGAGAGCATGGTGAATGCTGAGAGATCCTTTCCATTTCTTGACCCTTTGATCCTAGTGAACAGTGATGGATCTCTTTGCACACGCGTCTACAGAAAGTATACACATACAGACCAATATCTGAATTTCTGTAGCAACCACCCAATGGAGCATAAAGCTGGAGTAGTCCGGACTTTAAACCACAGAGCCGAGAATGTGGTTAGTGATGCCAGTGAGAAAGAATCCGAGAAGAAACATCTGGAGAAAGTGTTAGGGTTCAACGGATACCCCAAAAGTGTGAGGATAAAGAACAAACTGAAGGGAAGACAGACTGCACAGGATACAGATGTACAGGTGGATCGCCCCAAGAGACCTCTGGTAGTGATACCATACATTCAAGGAGTGTCTGAACACATAAGAAGGGTGATGCACCAATACAGTGTGCATCTGTTCTTTAAACCTGTAAACACTCTCAGGCAGATACTGGTGAGACCCAAGGACCCCCTGCAGAAAGAATGTGTGATTGGACCGGACCGGTCTACCAGAGAAAATGCCAGGATTGCGAGGCCTCGTACGTGGGAGAGACTGAACGTGCGTTAAAAGCGAGGTTCCCAGAACACCGCAGACCCAGTTCTGCTGGATCAGAGGTGTCTCGTCACCTGCACAAAGACAGTAAAGGACACAGTGTCTCTCTCGAAGGGACTAACATCTTATGTTTGGAACCCAAATATTTCGAACGTGGCGTGAAGGAGGCCATTCATATCAGGAAACTCAAGCCCTCACTAAATAAAGATTGGGGCAGGTACCAGCTTCCTTCCATCTGGAACAATGTCCTCACCTGAAACGGGGATGGGGGCGCGCAACCCCGGGATCTCCCAAGGTCGCAGTGACGACGAATGATGTCAACCACTGTGATCAAGATGGCAATGCTGTCGAAAGCTCAGTGTATGAACTGATTATTATCCTTGTTTAGAAACTATTGTTGAACTTGTATATTTCATATCCAGGATAAATGAATTTCCATCAAAAGATACAGTTCAATGTTAACATTGCACAAAATATCTGAGTATAGGTTTATAGTGTGATCCAATTCGTCCTGATATACTGTAAACCTAGAAATCTTTGTGCACAATTTAATTTGGGATTTTCATTGGTAGGTGCAAAAACGCAAACTTAAATAGTCAGCAAACATTAATAGCCTATGTAAAGTAGGTGCAGGATGGACCAAAATCGCGAAATTAAATAGTCACAAAATATTTTGCGGATGAAAATCTTTAAAATTTATTAGCCACGAAATAGTCTAGTTTTACAGTATGTAAAATGTGATACGGTACCATCATCCCAATGAAAATATATTTTTTTAAGTGGGGAGGGATTCACCATTGAAGTACACCCATGCACACAGCTCACATGTGCAACTTCTACCCATTTAATTAATCTATAATACAATATAATACAATATATAATACAATATATCTTTCATAACCTCCTCTTCAGACTTAACTCTCTCAAGTTTATAATAAACCGTTATCCTCTCGGGGAGGGATCACCGGCTATAATTGGATACGGGTGTGCCATTTTGACTACAGGAACAGCACCGATAAATATTGTAAGATTTGCAAAAAGCATACCCAAAAATATGGTAAAGTTCATTCAAAGTATACCCATAAGTATACTAAACCCAAAGTTCATCCATGACATGTTACAGAAATACACAAGCAAACAAACATTTTCACAAATTTATAGATAACATTACATAGTAGATGAAATCAATGATGATACTCAGAGTGATGATACGTGAAAATACGCAATAATATGCAATACTTCGATGTCAATGCCCTATGAAATAGTTATCTCTAGAGATAAGACCCTTGTGTTGTCTTAAAATCATAACAATAATCTACTAATTTCTCAAAATATGGACCCAATGATATATCAAGAGGCTGGAAAAGGTGACATAAAATCGCACATGCGTAGTAACCAAATGTATTGGAGATCCCCCCCTACCCCCCCCCCCTCCCCCGAGGTTATCCCACACATTCATAAAGAGATGATAAATATGAACCTCCTTAATTTAAGAGATTAATTAATGTCGTTATCACCATTTGTGTAAATAAAATGACCAAGTAACAACCTAGCATTCGAACAGAGATATGATGCACATACAGTAGTAGTCATTGGATCCATCATGCAGTAGAACTCCCAATAAGACCACCTCTTTATTGAGACAACCTCAATAATAAGACCATTTTCCATGGTCCCAACCCTTCATCGTGAACCTCCAAAAAGAGACCACCTGTCTATTTTGAGATTGTTCGATGCTAGCCCAGGAGTGATCTTAATACAAAGAATCTACTGTATTACTCTACCCATGACGCGGTGCTCAAACCATCAGATTGGCTACCAAAACATATGAATGGCGTCCGATCTGCAGATGAAAATTACTACATCCCACGAAGCAGCAAATATCAAATGGCCACCCGTGCCCAAAACACAGCTGCTGGCGGCATTGTTATTGCATCTGCTGGTTTAATGACATAATTACATATGAAATCGAGCATTAAAAATTTACTAAGAACTTTGGAAAGCAGACATTAACGACTAACAATTCTCACAATTTCAATTAACTAGGATGATGTACATAAAATACGCCTACTTTGAATATTAGCTGATTTGTATGGAGGTATAAGTGGTTGTTCATCATAATATCATTAATCTATGGCATTTACTTAGTAATAATAAATTTGACTTAAAAGAGTTCCAAGGACTATTAATCATTTTGAAAATGAATAACAGCAGGTTATGCAGATAATTGTGTCTATAGTTTGTTGGTCACTTTACTTGTCATTGGGACAAACTAGATTGCATATTCTAATATTATATAAAAAATTATCAAGCAATAATAAGGACTAAAATTTCAGTCGTGGCAAAGGCTTGTTAATTTTGCTGATTTAATGCTAAATATGAAAAGTGTAAGCATAGATTATTCCTGGCTGCGTTGGTCAAGGGAGCTTGCATAAGTTATTGTGCAGGGGTCGGTCATATGGAGAAGATAAATTTTATCAAAACGAGGAAACGACCACCCCGTGAGAATGACGACAGCACCGTTGTATCAAAACAACCCCGGTATACCGGTATATAAATAATCATTTAGATATCGCGTTCTTTTATATTTGCCGACAATCCAGCTGAAGACGACTACTTTCTTTTAATTAAAAACATCAATCGCCTGATGGGCCAAAATATGAAGGACGCCATTCGCAATCATTAGTGAGGTCATGTAACTAGAGTCTATATATGGACTCGAAGATTGGTTTCGTTTTCACAGCGTGCGTGGGACATTTTAACTATTGAGCATGTGTATTGGAACAGAAATGTCCATGTTTATATTTTTTCCTCCCCAAAATAAGTAAGTTATTTATATTTTCTTGTCAATATTTGTAATACAATATTTGAACAAGATTTCGAATGCATTATGCATTATATAAAATATATATGGACGTTGCGCTAATGATGGCATATCTACACACGAGATGGAACTTTCTTTCATGACAAAGTGTATGTTATGACATGTTGGGCGAGGGTGCAGGCAATTGCCGTAGCAGCACAGCAGTTCTAGGGTGGATTGGGGGCATCCCCCCCCCCCCCCACACGCACATATTTTTTTTCTATTTTTATTTCTTGGCTTCGGAGGCTCAGGAATAAACACAGTTAGGCCTATTGATTAAGAAGACAAAATGTTCCTGGTTAAAAATGAAGGAGTAGAGTACGTTTGGCAAGTATGCATACAGATGCTTTTCAAGTTTGTATAGTTTGATTTATAAGATATAATTATATAATCTTTGGAACATAAAAAACAAATATGTTAATAGTTTCATTCAGGGTCCGAAAAAACACCCCCCTCTCATACGTAGCTACGGCCCTGATGACACAGTAGCACCTGCCTATCATATATGTACAAAGTATACATTTTATTGTGGGTTAACTTGTTACGTACAGTATCATTCTTAGATTTAGATCAAAATTATATATTTTTGGTGCATGTGATACACTCATAGTCTATTGAATATTAATTACGCACTCCTATGTATTGTCTTAATAATAGCATGGGCCAAAAATAAAAATCTGTAGACTCAAAATTTAATAAACAGAACTTTCAAAATTTGACTCGCAGTCGCGATATCTTCCATTTTATTTTTGTTGGCTATGTTAATCCATAAAGGTTTGTGGATTTCTTCTCATCACCGTTTGTAAGCTGAATTTCTAGGTTATGAATTCCATTGAATTATAAATCACACAATACATACTAAACCTAGTTGTCTACATTTTGGTGAATGATAGTTCACAAACGTTCCGGTGTGCTAGGGTGCTAAATATGTACCAACAAAATCACTAAAAATGAACGCATTGATACAAAATATAAAAATTACAATAACAAACAAACCAAATACAGTTAGGGCCGTTTATATCTAACTTTGGCAAGTCAAATTTAGTTATAACCCGGGAGGATAGTATTTGCTTTCATAGAACCTTTAGACAATAAAGATTCTACTGCTAACTCGACTTTTCAGATAACTCGGTTCACCCCGGTTTTTGGAAGGATCTAATCGGTTTTGTGTGCACGATCATTGGCGGACTTTTGGTGAAAAGAGAACGCGAGGGGTGGGGGAGTGGTGCAACGCGCCTGGATCTGCCTATGAGTATATATTTTTTTCCATGGAAGATGTAAACCCCCATATATAGTCAATAACTCACCATGCGAATGATAACAATGTTGTCACTATTACACAACATCCAAAATGTTATTAAATCTGGTGCATACATTGAAACAGGACACAGCGTGCTACAAAATGATGTAGCCCCCTTTGATATTAACTTCAAGAGAACATCGAAATATGGTGGGTGCATTACCATAGGGAAGCTTGGATATTGTCTGGCCATATTAGTAGCTAAAAGTTACTCGTGGTTCAAATGAAAAAAGGTTAATGTGCTTTACATATGGGTTTGTTTTACTGGTTTTCTTTTTGAGCAGTAATTTGTGTATGCTTTTATGTGCACTAGTACTTGATAAACAACCTGAGAGTGATAATAGCAATCCAGCTTTCAACATCATTATGTTAATTGAAATACTTGAACTTGAAATACTGTTACTTTAAGGAGGAAGATCAGTAATACTTAAACAATTTTTATCCATCCATTATTGATAAACTCAAAAAAAAATTCTCACTAAGAAATGATTTTGAACAAAATAAAAATATACAATGGGGTTTATGAGGTATGCTCTTGCCGTGAATGTAAGCAGAAAAAAGATAAATTACTGAGTTAACAAAAATTGTATTTGACTGATATTCCCTCTTAATATGAGATAAAGGGTAAAAGAAACTATTCCTTTAGATGGTGAATTTTCTGCATAAAACATACACGAATGTGATTGACTGGAAAGCAAATTGAATACCGTTTTGTTTTGGCCACAACTTGACGCCACAATAACTGCACGAACAATTTCTACACTCACACGCACACAAATGCTATTCCCCAAACTTTTTTTCTTTAATAAATAAAAAAGTCAACAATATTTCATTTTAACTTGTGTAAAACATGAGATGTCCTAATCATTTAGATATTTGTAACCGTCTGCACTGTGCAGCATTTATCAATAAAAACGTGTTACCAATTTATGGTCGTCTGTTTTATGGTTGCATCATTCAACTTCAATGAAATAAAACACAAAGTTCCTTATAATATTGTAGTTTATGCCGAATATCCGTTGATCTTAACTTGCTTATTTAGTTCACTAAAACAACTCATAAATCCACCTCCTAAATTCGCAATATCTAATAACGTCCTCACCAAAGTCATTCAAAACTTATACAACACTTAACTCCAAGTAGAAGTTTTTACTGACCACATATTCTCTTGATAATAAAAATTACTTCACATTAAGGTTAAACGTCAATCGTTCAGGTTAAGATGGCTACTCGCAGGGATCAGTGTCTCAATGTGAACAGCTATAAAAGCCGTGTGGACCACGAGTAATCGTGAGTCCGCCCCTTTAGACTGAGCACCTCAGGTGGCGATGGTAGACTCATATGCGTGACATTGTGAGCTGTACGGTAAAACCTCCACTGTGAGACCTGTCAATCATAATTGCACTGTTTCACAAAAACATGACATTATTTGGCAAAACTACTATGTTTCGAGGATCACATCCCCTGCTTCGACGGGTGATTGTTTAGTCATGGTTCACTGCTGATCTTTTCACCCTCACTTTCAATGCACACTTTATTACTAAAATCAAAGATACAATATATTTGTCAATTTACCCGCGTTGTTAAAATGTTTCCTCCCTAGCTGGTACACCTCTTTGTCTACATTTCTATTTTACCGTGTGAATTAGTTCACATTCTACTTCCGATCGCGACTTTAGAAAGTTTAGTGCGGGAGGGTGAATGGCATTGCTTTCAACGCTGACTTTGTGCATTAATTATGTTTCGTAATAAAGAGCTTATGTGGTAATGAAGCCTGTCACTACAATGCAATACAATAACATATACAACAATACACGCACTATAACGATACTGATTGTTGCATACTTACCTTCTTTGTTTTTTTCCACAGGGATCGTTCAACCTTGGTAAAGCTCTTAGTTTTTCCTCCTTTCTAGCAACAGCATCAGTTACTAGTAATAAAGTGTCAAGGGTAAACCCCAGTCTGACAGTCACGGATATCGATCTCCTACCATGTACAGCATGATGTTGAGCACAGGCAGATCCGGGGGCGCAAGGGAAGCGCCCCCCCCCCCCGCGCGTGTGTGTGTGCATGGGTGTTTGTTCACGTGTGTGTTTGTGTGTGTGTGCGTGCTTGTGCGTGCGTGTGGGTGTGCATGTTTGTTCGCGTGTGTGTGAGCCGTAGATGAGACAGTACGACTTCATGTTTATTCACGTACTGCAGACCTAGCACTACATCAGCGATATTGTACCAGGCGACGAGGATTGTACTAAGTACCCCCATTTAATCTAGAGTATGCTATTGTATCCGATTGTGTGACCGTGCTGGAGCCACCTCCATCACAACCACCATTTATTGGCATATTGAATGAAAAAAATATTTTGACCCTAGTCTTGACCAGTAGTCTGCTAAACGTTACGAACGAACAAGACCAACGTTATTGTGATTACTATACTGTACATAGTGTTTTAGTCTTTTTCGAGTTTCCAGATTCGTTGAGAACTTATTAACAGCCAAAAGTGGAAAGGAATGAATTTAAAAAAAAAACATCTCAGACTCTCGCTGGGTATTAATCATTCCCATAGGGTCTTATTACTTTCACTTAAAAAGAATAAGTGATCGGTTTGAATATCTACCTGTTTTGTTCCAGTTGCAATTTTTTTGTGTCTGTGTTTTTCTGAACACTATATTGTGTATATTTTGCTCATGTTCAAGTATTTGACCAGATATGACTCTATACCAGTGAATTTTGTTGACAAGATTTGTAATTTCGGCACTCATTAACATTGGCTGTTACATTTAAGTGGGAAATCACAAGAAATACGGCTTTGAAAGAAAACTGGTATTACAACATGCACTTAATGTTTAAAGTTGATTTATGTTTGGTCACTTGAAGTGATTATTTACCTCATATCCTAGTCTTTGGATGTAACATGTCCAATATATTACCACAGCTTTGTAACAGTATATATTAGACTGTCTTTACAGATAGCAGGACACAAAAAGATTTGAACACATAACACCGGGAAAATGGCAGTCTTAGATGATGGTAATGGCCATTACTAGTATTTTGGCTGGCTATAATATTCAGTTTCAGACGGTGAACCATTAGTCAACTATAGATTTTTATTGTATTCGTTGTTTTTAGTGAATTGCTACCAGAGTTAGGCAACTTTGTAAATTGTGATTTGTGTCAGCAGAGACAGGTTGGTCTCAACAAAGAGGTGGTCAATTTATGAAGGTCGGTGTTGGTCTCTATATGAAGGCCTTGGACAGCAAAAAAATTGTCATATCATAACGATATTCGTGAATAGGTAGTTTTAATGCGAGGTTATTCTGCATATTCACATTTATTTGAGAACATTATTTGGTCTTTATCTTGATTTAAATTAAAGCGAACACTACTATAAAAGCACTGTTCGGTGAAAAATGAGCTGAAGTACAGCTCTCATCTGCAAACTTCTAACTTACTTTTACTGCCGAGAAACTAACTTACTTTTCCCGGAAGTCTGGTGTTGAGATAATGTCGTTTGCACTTGCGGTTTCACACCACCTGGTTTGAATCAAAATGCAAATTTGCTCATTATATTCTATTTGCGAACGGTCGATATTGCATAAATTTTCATTAAATATATAACACAATAAATTGAATGCGAGTAAACTAGGTGGAAACATGTTTTTTAAAGGTACAGCCCTCCATGTCGAATGGATATTGATAGGCATAGTATTTAGTTTAATACAATTGACTGGACCAAATGTATCCTATGGTCTTGAGCGGCACTAGGTCATATGCATCCACCTAGTGTCAGAGTGGAGTCTCAGACGATGAACATGGAAAATATGCGTAAATTTTAGGACAGTAAGTTTAAAATGGATTTATCTCAAAATTAGTCAACTAATTCATATAAATAAGAAATCCAATGAATCTCATTTTCTTTGAGATATAGTTGCTACTTTATTTACATTTTCTCTTTAATTCATATTTTATTCCTTGCATTGCTTAATATTGTCACTTGTGTTACTGATGTCTATTTTACTATCTTCTCTCTTTCTCTTTACTATGGCAAGCAAGCTCCTACCACTGTATTGACATAGCTGAAGACAGGTTTTACCACCCTAAGCTGCCATTTGACTATATCAAGTGGCCCTGACGAGACTTGATCTCAAGACCCCAAGGTTGTGAGACCAGACTGATACCATCATCCCAAGCAATGGGCTGTTAAAAGGTTACACGGACGAACCGTACGTTGTCTCTGTAACCCCCAGCCTACATAGTCGGTCAACCCAAAGGTCGTGGGTTCGAATCCCACCTAAGGACGGAAATTTCTTTCTCATTTTCATGCTAGTGGGGTTTTCTAATGTGATTATTTTGTTACCCAAGTTTGCTTGTGGATACAATGTTCTCTCTCTCTCTCTCTCTCTCTCTCTCTCTCTCTCTCTCTCTCTCTCTTTTCCATGGCAAGCAAGCTCCTATTTTACTATGTACTGCATTGCTCCTCTGGCTCCTGGCAAACCTGATGTGTGTGTGTTGTGTGTGTGTGTGTGTGTGTGGAGGGGGGTGGGGGTTGTCGTCATGCAGCTGCACTTGTGTTGCATGGCGCTATTCCTGAAGTTCTGTGTGCTGCACACTTCAGGGTATGTTGAGGTAGGGTGGTCTTACTACATGAGCTTTTTATTGCTGTGTACTTTTTTTATTTCTTTGAATTACGTATGCTTAAATATGCTGTTATCTTAATATTTTATCTTGTTTTCACTTATGTGTCTGTTTGTGAATATTTCATGAAAATTGATTAGTTCTTGTCTTTGCAAAAGGATTTTATATGTAAGCGCATGCAGCATGATGTACTATATCTTGTGCTGGGGTTGGTTGACTTCTACCCATTGGGATCTCACCATTGGTAGATTCAGGATTTAGGAGACAGGGTGGCTTGGGAGGTGGTGTCCCTGTATAAGATGTTCTGATGTGATAATTTGTCTCGTTTCTGCAGTGATAGTATGCGTTAGAATCATCCTCAACATTCTATTTTACACAACATTTAAGGGATCCCTTTTTACCAACATCAACTACATCTTAATATAGATAATGCCATATTTGACTGTTTATGTGATGTAAACACAGCAGCGGAAAGCGAGAAAGATTTCTTGAGTCCTGGTTCTGACTTGATAGCAAATACTTTACCCTGGTTCTGTTTTGATCCTATAATATATATTTTCTATTGGAACTATGACACCAGAACATCTTATGCAGGGACACCTCCTCCCCAGTGCTTTAGAAGTATCACCACTCAGTCTGGCAGATTCAGTTTTTGGAAATGGGTGGGGCAGATTTCTTGTTTGTTTGTTTTTTGCTTGGCATGAAATTTGTTGACACATTTGTTACTTAATTCATATATAACAAAATGTTATTGGTCATACTGTACCATGAATAGTAAAATGTCCCACATGTACAAAATAGATAAAGTGATACATAATTTTCTGTTTTTTGTGAGTTTTTCTGTTTATTTCTGCACACCAGTTCTGAGAAGCATCGTACTAATTAGTTCTAAAACAAAGTTGACTTGAGTATGCAAAATAAATATTATTTTTGGGGAAATATGATGTCCCAAGTGGACGCAATTTTGATGTATTATAGAAATGATAGAAATACACATGTATATGGCACAATATACCTGTAATGCATTATATCAATGAATATAATAATTTATTAATATCCGGCCTCCAAGTAGGCATAATTTTTACGTTTAATTTTGTAACAGAAATATGTTTGTAGATATTCTGTAGATATTCTCTAATTTTATTGGCGAGGAACATTAAACATAATCAAATACTTTTTACTGTTGATAAATTTAATGACCAGAATGGAGCTGCTTGTTATATTTTACCATTCTTATAGCTGAAATGATGACAATTATATTGGTTAATCTTAGTTTTGATCCTAAATATCATAGTCAAGGAACTTTACTTTTTAAAATCAAGGTATGACCGTCAAGTAGAATAAGAACGTATTTTTTTTCCTGATTATGGTAATATGATATATTTGCTTTAAGAATCTGATGGGTGCCACCTTGGCACCCTTGAGCAATTTTTGTTATTGACGTCATAAGCAGCACTCCGTTTGAGATGTACCCTTTGAGTATGGCATATCATGTAGATGATATAAACTTATATCAAATTTGGTATCAAATTGAAGCATATTGTCTACGGAAGCTAGTAACATATGTAAAGTAAAGAATAATAAACTGCAAGTTTCGATTGCTTACAAGCATATATTTAAAGTCAATGCTCCTCAGAAGTTGCTAATGCAATGTGATATTTTTATGTTCCTTTTACCGTACAGTGATTTACTCATTTCTTCTATCAGTGTAGTCCAAATATTAAAGTGTAGTTGAGAACTCCTTAGATAGATAACGTTTTACATGGTATTTGATCAGTATAAAAAACACTCATGAACGTCAGAGCAGGGCTAATGGCTGCAAACTCATGAGTACATGTTGACACTATACTTCCATCTAAAGATTTGACCATGAAAATTGATACAAAAATATACAGCTTATTACTTTAAACCAATGGATATTTATTTTCACAAAACCGGTAAGCTTTCACCCATACATAGAGCTTTATCAGATTGACAATATCATTCATAGTAGTCTGTAGGACGAGTATGCCCCCGATGTAGTCTGTGTGATGTTCACCTGATGTTGGTGAAACAGAACGCTCTCTGAGATTGCGACCAAGTAGCACATTTTCATAAGTTTCCAGACATATTCACACTGATTCCTCTGGTCATAGTATAAACCCAGATGGAGCGAAAGTTCTCACAGTGGACAACAGATGTTTTCAGAGAGGTGTGAATGAAGCTATTTTATTAGAAAATTGATCCCCTAATCAGTGATGATAAGCAGCTTCCCTCTTACTGACAAATCAGAATGTAAAACATTAACACCATGTTCCCCAACTAACTGCAGGTGCCAGTCAGCTGGCTCGTCGCGCACATCTTACTGCAAGTGTGAGGCGAATACTCAATATGCTTATTCACATACAAAGCAAATTGATAATTATTTTCAAATTGGGGAGGAAGTATAAGATTCTTAGGAAGATGAGGATCAATAAAATGTACTATACATGTAGTACAGTAAATAATAATAAGACTGTAATACAGACAGTTGACGTTACAGGTGTGTCGAAATTAAAGTTTTACATTTTATGAAAATAAATGGAATAAAACAAATATCTACTTGTTTTTTATGAATTATCAAACTAAATTAACCCTACTTGCAAAGCTGGGTCTTCACTTAATGACTGAATGGCCGGGGGCATCAGTGGAGTCTTGTTGCCTCTCCTTGCATCGATGATCTCTGTAGCAGCGAAGGCAAACTCTATGCAGTATTTTATTCCAGCCTCTAGTCCCTTTAGTGTAGATGCTGAACCGGGTTTTGCAGTCTGGGCATGTGACCTGCTCTAATGCCATGGGTGAGGTAGGTTCTTGTTGGTTTCCCTGCTGCTTCTTGAATGAAGAAATTAACGACACTTTTGCTGAATTGAGGGCATTACAGGCCATTTCTTTGTTCTCCACTAGCGCAATGACATCATTTACTGTTTTTTCAAGAATGTCAGTTACTCCAAGCACCTCTCGATGGATGTCTGTATCAGATATTCCTCACAAGAGTTCATTGTGAATGCATGTGGTCAGTGTAATCCACTGCTTTAGAACACTCACATTTTGCAGAGAATGCACACGTTTTAGCCTTTCCACGCACTCGTGCACCAAATGTATGGAATGGCTCATCACGTTCATGGCAGAGTTGAAAAAGTTCGGTTCTGGACACCCCAGTTGCTACCGGGATCACTGCAAGGGAGCACATGGCGGCTAATAGCTCTGCCTGAGTACATCGTGCCATTTGAGTGTTTGCTTTCAATAAGCTATTGTTGAGATCCTCTGCTGCACATTGAAAAAGCTGTGAAGGTGCTGAATTATCATCTATGTCTGAACCATTTTTCAACATCGCCCATCGTCTTTCAAACACGTTCCACTCCTCAATGGATACACAAACATTCACTCTTGGCCCCTCCAGTAGAGGGCCACTGGCGGTAGGCGCAGACACAGGTGTGTTCTGGTGGACCAGGCCGTGGTTCGTGAGGAGGGCAATGGCGAGAGCTTCGGACACATCGTTGGTTGTAAAACCACAGTTTGGGAGGGTGCACGTGATGACGACCATGTTCATATGTCAATCATGAAAAAAGATTCCTCTTTAATAAAATGTTTATTCAAAAGATGATTGACATAATCTGAAATACTTTATACAATATTAAGTACGTTCAGACATGATGTGCAATCCATTTATGAAATCAAATAAACTCAAAAAGCGAACATACTTACAAATAAAGTTTAAAAGGCATTAAATAAGTATATCTCATGTCTCTGACATGTCTAGGACAGTTGTGACAAATGTATCAACAGTACCTAATCTGACCAACAACCACATACATACAGAATCCTATTCACATAATCAATAATACCTATTTAACTCTGTGACTGTAATAGTCCCATATCATTACACTAGTCAGTTTATATCTTCAATTATTTGGCTAATGACACTTAGCTTTTGAATACACTATGCTCTAGTATTAATTATGTCCCAAGCATACAAGTTGTATACAGATATTCTCTGTGTCAAGTTATGTCTTTTGTTTCACATGTACAGTATGTGCAAAGGCAATGTTGTAAAGAGTTATTATAATGTTTATTTGCTGCCTTACAAATACTTTACAAAAGGAACTCTCATTCAATCTCATTATGACAATGATTTTCATAAAATGTTCAACCTAAACCAGCTAGGATCATATTCATAGTAGTTACTTGTCAATACTTTGTTTTATAGGTAAAAAAATATAAGCACTGCCATTGTTTTTCTCCTTACTAATTAAAATTCATGGTGTGTATGTTTGTCACAAGTGTACGCAAAATCTCTAAAACATGGTGCCTGATCAAAACATGTATATTTTGAACAATTCTGCATATATCTTTATGAATCTGACCACAATTCCTCTATGCATCTTGAATTTTAATGATTAAAATGTTTTCCCCATAGAATTGACCAAATAAGTAAGATTAATAAACTTTAAGATGTCTAAGTTCGGAAAACTGCCTTTTTGTTTTTAGGAAAATATCATTTTTTAGTTTTGGTCCATAGTTTAGTGTTGGTTTATCATCAAACTGTTCCTATTACCATCTTGCTGTAATACAATTATTGTACAAACTATTGACATTTATAATTTTTAAATCATCATTTTCAAGTTGTTCTTTTGTTTTAATTATTTTGCCCTTTTTGATATATGTAACACCAATCTGGTAAGATTCATATGCAAGTAAGATCAATCATATAAAAATATTTGAAATTTTACCCCTATTTCACGCTCAGGCTTCTTTTTTTTTAATTTCACCCGCGAACACCTGTTTTCATAGTTACTCTGACAGTTTCAATGATATCTCATGGACTCATGTACGACAGCATAAAATTTTGAGCATTGATTGAACATCACTCCGTTCACAGGTGTGAATTTTGGAACTTTCGCAGTTTTTTGACCACTGAACAGTGGTCATTTGCTTCAAAGTTGGAGGAGCAAATCATTCAGAAGAAGAAGAGGGAGAAGAGGAAGAAGAAGAAGTCATCTCTTCAACAACACCAAACCATATATTATGAAAAGGGCCAAGGCGTTGGTAAGAGTGATCGAATTTAAGGCCTCAACCGTATTTATTTGTAAATATTTCCAAAGTCTTGATTCTGTTTATCAAGATTATATCTAAATATGTCGTATTTCTCATATCTGATGGACTAATAGATGAAAACCTTAAAATACAATGTAGTAAATTATATATAATTTAAAACACCGTTCAATACATGTAAAATTATGTTTTTATTTTTTATATAAAATAGAAACACAACGCACACTATGAGCTGCCGTTTGCTGCATGGTCTAACCTTGCGGCGTGGAGAGTCTGGTGCCACAGTCTAGGTCGAAACACCCACGAAATTTACATTTTTGATCATACGAATAGACTGGCTTTGCTGGTGCAGCAAGCTGTTGAAAATAAATAAGACAGCATATTATTCGGTAAAAAATTTATGTTTATATTTTTTTGAGAAAGTGACAAAATTTTCTGGCAAGCAAGGTCCTACCCACTACATTGACATAGCTTGAAGACACATCTTCCATTTGACTATAGTGGCCCAGACGGGACTCGAACTCACACGAGACCAGAATGATACCATCATCCCAAGCAGAGGGCTGTTAAAAGGCTACTGACGAACCGATGTCTCTTAGCCCCCAGCCTACATACTTGGTCAATTATCATCAACCCGGAGTCAAATGGAAGATGTGTCTATCAAGCTCTTCAACTGCTCTGGAGTTTTCTAATGTGTTTTTATAGTGGGTGGAGGGAGCTTGCTTCTTCATAGCAAGCTCCTACCCACTATATTGACATAGCTTGAAGATTTGAGAGAACACGACCCCAAAGGTTGTGAGACCAGAATATACCATCATCCCAAATACGGACGAAAACTTGGGGGTCAATTAAAAAGGTCGTGGGTTCGAATCCCACCTATGGACGGAAAAGTTCTAACGCATTTTAGTGCTAGTGGAGTTTTTTCATTGCATGTAGTTACTCTGCTTTACGACTGGATTTATGTGTGGTTTTCCCCACCTAGGGTGAGTTGACGGGATTTTATGTTACAAGCACGCGCCTTATTGTGACCCCTTCTGTAGGCCACAGTCTCACATTCACGAATGTTAACCCCATGAATTTGCAGTTTTGGGACTGACGGAAACATTATTCTGGCTCAATGCGTTGGCTGTAATTATCGGGAATGTTTGACTTCAGCATAACGAGGATTGTGTCACCGTTTTGCACTTGCGTTGGGGGACGACGGCTCAATCCTTTCTTTCGAGTTGTCCTTGTTGTTTGCAAATGCTCAATCATTTCCTTTAAATTGTCCTTGTTGCTCTCATTTCCAACGGAACAGGTCATTAGGATAATTGAAACTAACAACAAATAGTCGTTCTGCACGTCAGCGTATACACTCGAGGTCATAATCAATATCAAGTTGAAGCCCCAGTCATACAGTCACGAATCTTCACCCCCCCCACCCACCCCCCACCCCCTCCCCGAATGTTACTATATGGTGGTAGATAGTAAATACGTGTTGGGAAAGAGGTATCCAACCTATTAAAAATATAGTGGACGAGACAATGTACCAATTAACAACAAGTGTTGTTTCGGACCTCGTATTCGGCACTTGTGACCATAGCTTTAATCTCTTGCGCGAATCCATGATGATTTCAGTTTCTTTAAAAGAAAGCAGACGTGCTTCACTAAAAATCAAATTCTAGACAATTTATATCTTGCCTACAACATGGGGCACGTATTCGTATTTTGTGGAGTCACTTGCATAATAGCTCAAGTTATGACTAAGGGTATATGCGTTTTTTATGTTTTTGTCAATCAAAATTGCTTTTGTTTGAAAGAATATTGCTCCTATTCGTCTCTGGTTATTGAAGCCAGGATGACAGGAATAGTGATAACAATAGTGTCTGGCAGACACATGCTTTCTTGGTGAATGGAATTTCCAACCTATAGTGTGATCAATTCATAATAGTCTAATCACTCCTTGGCATCTGCTATTCAAAAATTTTGCAATGACAAAAAAGACATTGATATTGAAATATACGGCTAAGAATTTAAATTTACGGCTAGGAATTGAAATATTCGGTTAGGAGTTAAGCGGTTTCACTCCAACTGGACCTGTAAGGAGCGTGTGTCGACTGTGTCCATTTCAGTCCTCTTAACTCTCGACAGCATGGACATAAATACTCAGATTGGTATAGACCTGTACTATGATGGATTCATATGGGGTGTGTGTGGGGGGGGGGGTGGGGGGGGGGGGGGGGGTCGAGCAGTGGTGGGTTCTGGCAGGACCTGGTGTCTGGGTGCCAGTACAGTGCAGAGGCTGCAGACCCGTGCTATACAATATTTTTGGTTCAATAGTGGGGTGAGGTGGGCGGTGTTTATTTCAGAAATAGGGCATATGACTGTATTTCCTGTTATTGATTGATGGAAAACCCAAGTCTTTTGCAATTAGAGAGGACGCTCGGGGTATGGGCTACTACTAGTAGACTTACGGCCACGGATACCAACTGTGTTCTCATTGTTCTAAATAACTAACGAATCCAGAAACGGGCGGGGTTCAACCGAGGGTTTAGAAACTGTCAAAAGGCGCACACATGCACAAACACATACTAACCCTCCATTGAGGAGAACAACTATGCCCTTGGGAGTAAGCTTTCCACTTTACAAGTAACGGGCGGGGTTCAACCGAGGGTTTAGAAACTGTCAAAAGGCGCACACATGCACAAACACATACTAACCCTCCATTGAGGAGAACAACTATGCCCTTGGGAGTAAGCTTTCCACTTTACAAGTGTGTGCGTGTATGATACAATAGGCCTATATCCCGCAGAGTATCAAAGGCTCTGACACTGATATCTCGATATTGCAGATATCGTTTGACAACATGACCATGACGTTGGGCTACATACGCGCATCTAGTCAAAACCATTTGTTTGAGCGCCCTCTTTGCAGAGTTCGTTCCTCCTGAAACATGCCTCAGATTGCACTAAATGAAAAAGACTTATAAAAAAGAAGTGTTTCCGGGGGATGGCGAGGCATGGCCGCAGACCCCAATAGTAGATTTGTGCCCTCGCCGCCCCCTTCTTCCTAAATCCTTATACATGTGTTCCATGCCTCTAAAATATCTCATTGTAAGGAACGTATCAACAGAGATAATTCTCCAATAGAAACTTTATCTAAGCCATATACAGTGGAACCTGCCCATGTGGATCCTCCATTTTAATAACTCCTGTGTGTTGTGGATACGTTTCACTTCTCCGGTTTCCCATGTGTTCGTACAGTTTTCTACATACATACAAAGAACCCCTCTTTTAAGGACTCGTGGCTTACATGTATGTGGACACTTATCAACTCTCCCGAAGTGTCGCTATAAGACAGGTTTCACTGTAAAGTTTTAAGTAATATTGCCAATGTTATATATTGGTGCCTCTAAAGTAATTTACATGTGATTAGATAACCTGAATGTAACCTTGTCATGGAAATGATTAACCCATCACAGGGACTCCATTTCTCTTGCAACAGGCAAGATTCGCCAACTCTCCTGTGTGGCCTGGATTATGATTGGTTACTCAGCTGGCAATATTTCTGCATTCAAGCCTTGTGAAATACGACTGCGTCTATCAGCTGCTATCTTATTTATATTTGTAAGAAAAAGGCCGGTATACACGAATCGCCTTGCATTGGCCGACATTATACAGATGCATATATAGGAGATTTTTTGCATAACATTATACCCTCCTTGCAGTCTGGTCTCTACTCATTCAATGCGAGCTTCTTTTACAAACTAAGAAGTAATTAATCATACAGAATGTTATCGCGTGTTAAATATGCACTTATCATTAGTCAGCAACAAGCAAATGACAGTAATATAAGTGACAAGCGTGACAAATAAACGAAAGTCACGGGATTTTCATCCGGCGACTGTCAAATAGGCTCCCGGCGAGCCAACTAAATGGATTTTATCATATAATTGCGTCTTCTTCATGATATAGTAATCTCGTCTTTGGAGTGGGATATATTGCATGTATGTATGTGATGTTACTAGTGCATGCAAGAAAGAAAAGTTACTACAATAAAGTGAAAAGCGAAAGTGTCAATAGTACGTGTACACGTGCACTAAAGTCTTAATTGCAATCAGTGTTTTTATTTCTTTAACGTAGCCTGTGGCCGGGGCGAGGGGCCTGTTTGACAAATATTTTCTTTACTAATTTCCATATTGCAGGTAACCCCCGATCGAATAAACAGTGAATGAAGAAACGTGCGTAGCGTTCGCAACTACCACTATTTTTTTTATTCAACATGTATTCACCAGAGGGAGACTTCATTACTTGCTCTACGTAGCATTAAATAGGGAGCTTGAAAAAAATGCCCCTTTGGTACCCTTGTCTAAGACATTCAGAATGAGTTCCATCAAGTGATTTTGTCTATAGATAACATTAGACGGTCTCGTATCCAGTAGGGTTGGAAGGGTCAAATAGGGATAAACTACAAATGAATTACGAATAGCAGAAACCAGTGGACTTCCGGCGATATGTTTATGAATTCAAATCACCCGTGCACAATGCAAACTCAGTACCATCAAAATAGGTGGTGATTTTTTTTTGATTTTTTTTTTAATTTAAGCTAACCGTCCAACATGGATATGTTATGCTGATCTTGAATAAGAAATAAGAAATCTGAATCATCCCCGTCACAATCATCATGTAAATTGTTTACTTTCTTAACGCACATGCCACATTGTAATAATATTTTTAGTTTGTTACTCAATTGAAGAATACAGACATATGTGAGCTATTATTAAGACTTATAATTATAACATAGTGTACAAACATGTCTACTGCTGTGAACGGGATGAGCTTGTTTTTTGAAAAAAAAGGAAAAACGAAAAGTAGTGTGTATTTGTCAACTCCCTTAGCCTAGAGAGGACTGGCTGGAGTTGACGTTTTATTTTCAAAACGGGTGGGGTAACCCGACACGACCAGTCAAATGACGTCTGCTTTAAAAACCTCCCTTAAAACCTCATTGGGGAAAAGGGGGAGGGAAAGCATTACATACCACATGACAAATGTAAAACTATGTAACATTAAGCACATCGTAATAAGTGTATACTTGTATATAATTGCTAAACACATTATGCTAAAATTAACATGGAAATAAAACATTATTAAACAATACACGGTAGAAACATACCTGCTACATTACATATAATAGAGGCTAAACATTGAAAATACAATGAAAATAAATTAATAAAAACACTGTACGCTTGAAAAATATTTTCATGGCAAAAAACACCTAAAAGTAGGGTGGTGGCTGGGGTAGAGGTGGTAACTAAAACATAGAGAAAATTAACACATGTTCACCTGTAGAGGTTACAGGAAGTAATGTAATTAAGAAATAGCATTAAGGTCACTGACCACAAAGAAACCTAAAAGGTCACTGACCACAAACACAACGAGCTGAGACACTAATGTAATTTAGCAAAAACTAAAAATCAATTTTTAACAAGTTAAAAATTGTTATTTTTAGTTTGTTATTCAATTGAAGAATACAGACATTTGTGAGCTATTATTAAGACTTATAATTATAATAGTGTATAAACATGTCTACTGCTGTGAACGGGATGAGCTTGTTTTTTGAAAAAAAAAGGGAAAAACGAAAAGTAGTGTGTATTTGTCAACTCCCTTAGCCCAGAGAGGACTGGCTGGAGTTGACGTTTTATTTTCAAAACAGGTGGGGTAACCCGACAGACCAACAAAACCCCACCCAAGGACCGTTCACAACAGAGAAGACTTATAAGTGTAACTACAAAACTAGTGACATATAAACCATATCAACCTGTACCATAAACTAGGTTTTAAATTAACAATAAGTACAGAATGAAGACTGTATACCATTATAACTACTGTGATTATGACAACTTACTGCACACTGGTCTAACTGGCACTACTAATAATGCGATCTGAGTTACAAAGTGAGCTGACTCACGTGAATGCATAATTCAAAGTCAAATGTTTTCCACCTGCCCGTGCGTTGAAATAGAAAAAACGACCTGAAAGGGCACTTGGGCTGAAAAAGACCAGCCAACGTCCCCGACACGGTACACCATCCATGACCACTGAAGTGGGAAAACGTGTCTGGTAAACCTAAGTACCAGCTAGCATAAGTAAGGTGAAAAGGGGTAAGAATAAACGTGTGGTAAACCAAAGTACCACACACAGTATACATGTCTGGTAAACCTAAGTACCAGCTAAGTACCAGCTAACAAAAAAGGTTAAAAAAAAAATGTAAGAATAAACATGTGGTAACCCAAAAACACACACACAGCTACACCGGTAAGAATAAACGCGTAGTAAACCAAAGTACCACACACCGTCACACAGGTAAGAATAAACGTGTGGTAAACCAAAGTACCACACGCAGTCACATTTACGCACATGCCACATTGTAATAATATCAGTCTCTACGAGAGGCTCTTTTTTCTTTTAAATAATTTTTTTTTTCTGTATTTGTCTTGAAAAAGTAGTTCTTCCGTACTAGTATGTTGCTTCGCACTTTGAAGAAGCAAACACAACAATACAAAATACTATTCACGCACACACACAAAAAAGTAAAAAAAAGAAAGAAACTCGACCTTTTGTAGATAGTGTAATAATATGATATTTTGTAAGTAGGCCAGTCAATTTCGATGTCATTTTTGGCTGAAATGGAAATTTTGACTAACAAACAAATTTCTTTGTTTTTATCATCTTTATGGTCTTGGGGATGAGGGAAAGAAATTCCCAAAAAATCCGAGGTGGGCAAAGTTCTTTTTTATGCACTTTTCAAAATGGATGCCAAAATATCGATAAACATGTCCATAACTCTGTTAATATTGGTTCTAGAACCATTATTAGTATTATTCATGGACAGGAAACCATGTATAAGGATTCAGAAAATGTTGATACATTTGACCTTGAGATCATTTCAATGTCAAATTGATCAAAATTACGCTTATTCCACTAGTTATTGCGTCATAGAAGTTTAAGATTTACTAATTTAAAAGCTTGTCTACAGGAACATACATTCATCAAACAACCAGATCAAGACTGATACTAAATATCTTATCTTCATTCAGTTTCTGTTCAAGTTACATGCATTCACACGCAATAGATTTTCGTTGCAGTGGTTAATGTAAATGTGAATGATTTGATGCTGGGTATTCTCCAAAATACTGACGGTGGCAGTTTTTGCCATCGCGTTGCTGACAACTTTGATGTAAATGAAGATACAAAAACTGGACATGATAGGACTCATGTCATGGGAATTATTGCATGGGAGTTTGGCTAGTCAGCAAAGGTGTGCAAGCCAATATCAAAGGTGAAAGTACAATGTACATGCTTCTCAGTTCTTAATAGCAAATGGGAACTTTGGTGAAATTATTTTGCAATATAGGCCTCGGGCTCACACACCTTCCTATATAGACGTGGATATTAGATTGACACAAAAAATAAAGACTCCTGTATTGTGCATCTTGATATGCTGTCTGTGGTTTATAGCAAACCTCTTATAATATGTCGCCATCTACAAAATTGGCAAGGCGTTATGTCTAAAGTTATTAATGGTAAATAACAAAATTCTCAAATGTACAACTGTGATATACAAGTCAAGTCAAAATTCAGTTATTATACAACCCCATGATTCTTTTCAATCCATCAACTGATGATGCTGTGTATAGGTTTAGGTCTGGGTCTAGGTATTTAATCTGCAGACCACCACAGAGGAGTATAATGCAGATGCGAGTGACTGGCTAGTTAGCCAGTGATGTACTGATACAATCTGGCTCTTAAAATCTGTTATAGAACCAACCTCTGTTACTGGGGCAGGTTAAAGGTTCCACTCTGGGATGGTGCAAGTGAAAAAACAGTTACAGTACTGTGTGGTGGAGCTTCGTTGGTGTTGAGCAGCTCGTGTGTGTGTGTCACAGAAGGTTATATTGATGTCTTCTCGGCAAATGCACAGATGACCCTGCAACGCTTTAAACATCAGAGTCAGCCAGGCATTCCTTCTTCTGTTTTCAAGGTGTTTAAGTTCAAGGTCGTTTATCATGTTATTAATCCTAGCACAAGAGTCATAATTGCCGCCATTCATCAGCCAGCCCTTCTTTAAATTGCCTCCAATATAGTCTTCTTTTGGAAGTATGGATTCCAAATAGAGACACAATACTCCAGTCTAGATTGTACACATGTATTAGAGAAATATAGGCTGTCTTTTTCAGTTTCCGTGGGCAACCTTGCAGGTTCCACCTAAGGCATGATCAACCCAGTTCAATGCCGCTGAAATCTTTCCTCACATTATTGTTTGTATAGCACCACGTGTCCAACCTCTCTTATTGTAATGAAAATAAAACATGATAGTGGAGGGGTTGGCAGGGTTGGTGGATTCCACCAGTTATGGTCTTTCCTCGGTGCTGGATGTAAATGTTAAGAGGCATGTTGTCTTGAAGAACTTTGGGGAAAGGTATATCCGAGGGGATCACTTCCAAAGATGATGCATGGAAAGGCCTATGCAAGACATAAAAAGCATGTTTATTAACAGATGATGCATTGCATTTGTGATGGCTTAGCACAGAATACAATGAATCAACGAATGATGAGAATGAGAAATGTCTGTCAGTGAAGATATTTAGAGTTAGATGATGAGAAAGAAATTGATGATATTGAAAACATTTATGATGCTGCAAATATTACTGCTCAAGATAACTTGAATGACAGCATGATAGAAAATTCTAAGGGTGATTTATGAAGCAATGGAAACAGGATTATTTACTAGGTGTGCAACAAACAAGGTTTGCAAGAAGGTCTTCAATAAATCCAGACACCAGCCAACTTTCTGTAGGCAACGGATCATCTTACAGTATTACTCTGTAAACATTGTTCAACATGCAGTTCAATGATGACACGGGCAGATGTTTTCTACTTCATCCCTATTCCCTTCAAAAACATCTCTTAAAATAACAACAGCCTACAACACCCATTCCAATACACATTGGTCTTCACACTAAAAACCCTTTACATATGTACTTTGTAGTTGGCTTAAAGCACTAGGTCACATCCTTTATTCCTTTGGGTGTTTTTCATGGGCATAAGGCTCCTTTTAAAAAATCAAAATACCTCAAAATATCAAATCATTCAATATTTTGA
>CM032669.1:30666309-30685467 GCA_019095985.1 Streblospio benedicti | reverse complement strand
CAATCTGCTCAACGAGCTCTAGGTCTGCTGATCGCCAAGGACAAGGCTCAAGGAGTTTTTACATTTTACATTTTTTACAAATTTACATAACTGCATGGTGAGCTCAATGATTGACTATGGATCTGCAATTTGGGGACATATATCCCTCAGTTCTATTGAGGCTGTTCAAATTCGGACATCCAGGTATGTTTGAGGTCTAGGATCCCATGGTCCCAATAGAGCAGTTCAGGGTGATGTTGGCTGGAATCGTCAGATGAAATGTGTCATTAAACAATGGTTGAAAATGTGTAATTTGAAAAATGACAAATTATGTAAAAAGAGTGTTCATGATGTGTTATGAAGGTTTCACTGTGTGTTAAAAGCAGATATGCTAAGATCTTGCAGTTCTTAAATCAGAATGTCTTTCATTCACTCTGTGATGTCAATTATTATTAATTTACATATAACACTATCAATTTTAACTAGCCTATACCCGTGTGGTCAAAGAGGCGTGCTGTGAACCACATTGAATCACTCCAGTTAAGCAATCGTATAAGTAGATCCCAACTAAATCATTGGTGATATCCATTGACTTGGCATGTAAAATGAAAATCTACGGTAGGAAATGTTAGTGTCCATGTAAATGGGAACACAATGCCCTCCTTGGACACAGTAAAAAGGGTCTTTGACATTTGTTTTTAGGAAGGTCAATAATCAAGCCTATTAATTTCGTCAATGATTAAGTGTGAACTGAATAACAAAAACTACCATGAATAATGATCTTCTTTTTAATCATTAAAATAAAGCTGGGGTCCTAAGATTCCTGAATAGAGAAGCCGAATAGGGTGTTACAGCCAAAGTTTACATATGGCATTGTAAAAAAGTAATGCCATAATAAATTACATGAGCTACGTGCCACTTTGGATCTGTACAACTTAACTAAAAATAAGATTCAACACCACTAGAAACCATTATTGCATGTATTAAGCATTCCAATCAAACAACCGCGAATCACAACAAATGTTGAAATGCAAGTCCAATTCTACAACTAATGTGTGCAAAGTAAATTGATCTCACAGTTTCAATAGGACCAATTACGAGTTCTGTACATTACATATTCTTGCAGTAGTTGAGTTTCTCGAAGCAATATACCCGTATAAGTATTGTTGAAATATATGTGTATGCTTTGACAGTTGAGGGAAAAGAAGAAGAAAGAAAGAAAATCTCTACTCTATAGTTACTGCACTACGTACTGATTTTGTTTGATTGTTTTGTTTGTTTGGAAACCAAGCCAACAAAGAGTGGTATACAACAAATCACCATAGATAATAAGATACACTACGTTTAAAAAAAAGGTCGTCCAGGCAACGGAACAGTGGGACAGCACTTTTATAATCACATAGATGAATCTGTACAGGAGCCAAAGGCTAGTTCTGATTTTAAATTATATGAAGATAAATGCTGCAGTTACCATCTGTTTCATAATTCAATGAAAGTAACTTAGAAATAACGTATATTTATAGCATTGGTAAAGTGTTTACAATTAATTTAAATATGGGGATACATTATCAATCAACGGACCGTACACTTAGATTGAGCACTCAAATCATCAAAGGAAGGATTATTTTAATCAATGTGCACAATGTGTACTGTGTATTCTATAAAAATGTGCTCCCGTGGCGGAGTGGATAGGGAGTGGGACTCGCAACCAGAAGGTCGTGAGTTCGATTCCCGGTCGTGTCTGGTGGTGGGTGTTGGGAAAACCTATCTCTACCAGATTTCACACTGCTCAGTGGTACCTACGCGTTAAATAGGTACAGGTCAGGCGAGCGAACGCTAATGTGAGTGATAAGCACATCTGCGCTAAGGTAGCAACATGCTGTATGCTCCCCACGGAGTTGAGAAAGATATAGTTTGGCAAGGATGTCGATGACCTGATGTAGATATAATGTCACTAGAGCACGACAAACTGTGAATTGCGACTTACATTTACGAAATATGTTTTTGGTAATCAAAAATCAAAAACAAGAACTATATTCTGATTTTATCAAATTGAATTTAAACGACAGTCCCCCTTTCAAAATTGAGCATTTGTTAATGGAAAACATGAAAAATGAATTCATTTTAAAAGTAAATGACACGGCACTAGTAATTAACTTGAGTCAGGCAGACTTGACCATTGAAAGTTCACCAGCCATTATATCACTCTATCAGGGACACCCCCATAAATGCTGCATTCTGGTTGATGTAGAGCCGAAATCAGCGGTCATAAATAGCTCTATAATGCCCGGCGCAATCAATGCCCTCTGATCTTACATTGTTTTGTTTGTTTGGTTTTATGTGAGCAAACGAATAGATCGTAGAGATACGTGTGGTTTGTGAGTTCAGGCAATATTCACCAAATTCGAAACGAGTAGATATTTCGACATAGTTAATCGACGCACTGTCTAATCCCAGGCGTGTATTCAAAGTTTGAGTCATCTGTCACCCATAGGTATTCAAATCTCCTTACACATGTTAAAAATTCATGAATGAACATTTGCGAATCTCAGACTGGGACTTTGGGTGTGACATTTCCTATATTTGAACCCGGAATCAATCGTGGTGTTCGTGGCTGTCAGACTGTGGCTCAAAGGATAAAGAGGAGAGAGAAGTACATCTTATTCGGCGAGAATTTAGGCTAATCCTCTAAATGGATGACCTGACTTTGCACATGTTTCCCTGGCTTTTATTCCATTAAACAAAGACACCTAATGAAGGAAGTTGTGGAAATAGGGGAAACCATGCACTGCATTTGGGTCATTTGCATCGCTTTGTCACTGCTAGATCGTGGATGCAGTTGGATCAAGGATGCTATATATTCTGTTACCCATTTTGGTGAGGCGTCGAAGATTACTAGCAGATTGTAAGAGTATTATCCTATTCCTGATATTTCATAGCAATGTCTAGCAAAAATTGCATCAATCAAATCCTAAAATTATTTGTGCAAGTCCGAATGACTCCTCATTCAAAGGGTGTGCCATGGCTGCCCATTCTACATCTCAACCATCCCCTCCAAGCCTTTCAGCCATTAGGATCTATCAGACCCATCACCAAACGTGCCCGATCTTTCTGCACCACTGTATACAAAGTCTGTTTTGGTCTTCCCTTGCCTTTCGTTCCTTCTTTTCCAAGGTTTCTTGCCTTGCTAATCCATCCAGAGCAGCATTCAACATGACCTAGCGATCTAAATCTCCATTTATTTAATAGCACGCTCTATATGACATTCTATGCCTTTGTATGATCATGTGTTTGAACCGGAAGTTACGTAATAGATGTTTCATAGCCCCAAGCTGATGGGGACACTCCTGGCAAGGAGTGCTATCTTTTCATGCCCGCGATTATGGTGTCAAAGGGGGCAGTGAATTGGCAGTGATGTGGACTATCAGGAAATTAAGGGCCTTGATTCACATACGAGATTTGTGAATAAACCTATCAATGGAAGTGGATAGTCAGGCACACATGAGAGGCAAAGTTAAGATGGTCTTCCTGTTTCTGCCAATGCGCCGATATTGCGTCACGGTGGGGATAGACATTCCCCAGAATATTGAAGCCTAATCACAGTTGGATTTGTAACCATTGTAAAATGGCGAGTTGTCTCATGCCAGACTTGTTTTTAAAGATAGAACGACATTTACCTCGACCATTTCTCATTAACTACCGCAGAGGGGGAAAGGATCGGGGGAAACTTGAATGCACTGTCAGATTGGGGCTTTAATCGAGTCACGTCTTGGATGGGAATATATAATGAAAACAAAAATATTACTACTTCAAAGAAATGAAGAGGCGAAAAATCTAAAATGTTAATTTTAAAAGGTCACCACTTAGCCTACATAAATTAGCATTGTGTGATTATGAGGTGGATCACTTGCCTGATGTGTGCCTTTTTAATGGATCGATACATTCTTTCACGGGAACTTATATCTAACAGTTTTTATTTCTATTATTACAAAAACCGCTCATGTCAACCATAAATCAAGTGCAAATATGAAGAGCAAGTACTATTGTGACAGCCTCTCACACGAATAGATATGTCAGATCATTTAAAAGCCCTGTGATAGGCTTGTATCGATAGGCAGTTACAAAGTGCCGCCTACCATCAAACCCAGCCAAGACTCGAATCCACGACCTTCTGGTCACTAGTCGACCTGTCTGTCAATCAGCCACAAAATCCCATGACTATTTTCGTTTCACTCATCACATAATTATTCCATCTTGGACACGGCTTTGCCCATTTGGATGCACCAAAAGTATATGGTACGTCCAATCAAGGACACCGAACCCGTCTCAGCTATACTCGATTTCATTACCTCACCCCACCACGCCTTCATATCCGGTGCACTGCATGCCCGCACTCATACATATGTGAAGTTTCCCCTAGAGATTATTTTATTTGTACACTTATTTGTATGCATACGTCGTGCACAATTCTTATTACCCCACTCGGGCGTATGTAAAAGACGGAGCTTTCGGTTGAAATTAAATCATAGCGTTACAGAAGTCGCCCGTGTGAAATAATGTATACGGCAATGTTGATGGGGTTCCTTGTTCTGATGGTTGTAAAGTAAAACTGGGAAAGATTATGTGATCACATTATACAGGGAATACGTTAATGGTTATTGTGTAGCCTAATTGATAATTCCAGACATTTCTTTTACGAAAGCTCATGCGTGTAGAGAGTTTTCAAAGTACAATTTAAGTAGAATAGTTTTGTATCTTCATATGCTGTCTTCAGCTGTTCAACGTTTTGTTTGTGGACTCAGAATGATAAATTTCGTACATTCTCAGAATATTGAATCATCCCCTTGTTCACAAAACTACAAAACACGTTTGATGTTTACAGTGTAAGATTCTCTAAACGTCTCTCGCCAAGTACCCTCCCAAAATGAAAATATCTATTATGTAGGAGAGTTAAAACTCTTCTAGGAGATCTTTTGTGAAATCAGGGGGTGACTGAATTGGTACAATCAATCCTATTTTCTTTCACACATATAGTGCTCCATATATTTTGTAGAACAGTTGTGGTTTGTGATTTCTCCGAATAGATTTGCATTCAAAAGTACGAAATCCGTTTCCAGTTAATGATAAAAAGGCAACTGTAATGGAATAATAAAACATCATTCTTTGAATGAGCGTCCATGGCGTATATTTACTTCCAAATCGCACATGTCTTCTTTTACTATATCTTAATCCCCTGAAGGGAAAGTTATGTAAACCATATTAAATTAATGTATATTTTCCTGGATTTCTCCTGTTACACAAAGAAGTCTTAAAGACATACAATTTCATTGTAGCCTGCTCATGGCTATGAAATTTATACCAAGATGACATGTGCCCACGGGCTAAGAATTATTTATTCACGGGAAAACGTTTATGCTATGTAACAGGCTGCTGAACAAAAAAAAACAACCTGCGTAACACCTAGTCAATGGATGTTATCCATCACTGTTTAGATAAACATAAGTATTTCTTCACCCTACATTACCTGTACCATAGCCTTGTTCATTGATTGTTCTGTACAATATTTCTTTTAATGTACGTGATATATTGGCAGATGATTTAGCTCTCATATAAACGTGATACTCGATATGTTTATCAAACTTATTGACAAACAGCAAAAGTTGGTGTACTGTGGTGTGACAGTCGTAACACCCCGACACCGTTATTTCAACACTAAAAAATTTCATTTTAATGGGCTTTTGGCATATCCACTATAGATTACCTCATTAAGTGCGCCCCCACCCGCCCCTTTTTCTAAAATCCGGATCTGCTAGTTGGAGTCATTAGTCCGCATTATATGACACAGACTTTGAAAATCAAAATGTAGATGGAAAACACGTTTGCTTTGGTTCGTTGTCTGTGTGTATGGTGTTGGTTGTGTGGGTTTACTTACTACGTGTATGATGAAAGCGCCAATGAAATGAATCCTATCTTTTTATCAACAACAAACAAACAGTACGCACTCAAGTAATTGCCAGTGGCAGATCCACGAGAAAGGAGGGTGGGGGAGGGACGTGCGTTTTAAGGTATGCAAGACAGACTCTGTGTGACACTCCCATAAATAGATAAATAAATAACACTGTTTCTCCTACAGGACCCGCCTCGAATATGCCACTGATTCACATGTCCCTAACTCCCATGATAATTTTTTCCAGAAGAAGCGTATCAAATGCGTCCACTCGTTCATTGACTCAATTGTGGAATTGCATATACAGTGGAAACTCTCCGAGCGCCCCTACATCTGCTTAAATTGTACTCTACATGATAAACACGAACCAGCAGCACATTTCACAGCCAGTGCTGCCATGCAGGGGTCGTTGGTCAAGTGGTGGCCACGAGTTTTGCATTAGAATTGTCGTCTGCAGTGCGAGTGATGTCATATGTGCTCATAATTCTGCGTTCAGACGGCAAATTGTACTCTAGTTTTGTTTAGGCCAATGCTGTGCTGTTTTTTAAGTGTCTGGGTTGCACGTGTGTTCCAGTGTCTTTCAACATGTTACCTTAGTTTATACATATGCACTGTTGTAAGTCTTCTTGATTTTTAATGTCATTTATTATTTCCCGTGTGGTTGTGTGTCATACTGAAAGGAGTCGTCGACACAAGCTATCCTTCCCTGCTTTGGTATAGGAAGTTGTTTATGATTTTTAAAAAGAACTAAAATGTATTATTGTAGCAACTTTTAAGATTATCACTAGAAAGGATTTGAATTACTAAGATGTATTATTTGGTGTAAAATGTAAAAGGATTTTATTACTCTCAACACATTACACAATTTAATTCAATAATATTCTTTCTTAGAATCTCTAATACTGTTATCACTAAGTTTGCTTTGCTACAAAGGCAAGAATAAATGTCATGAAATATAATTTATAAATGTAATCACCTTAAAGGGCAACACAAGGAACTTTAATGTTATATATCAAAGTAAATGATTTTTCATTTCTGATGTAGATGTCACACATTTGTAGGTCCCCGAAACTGAATGTAATGAATAACTTGACATTGATTCACGAACTGTTCACGCCAGCTCGTTTTATTATGATTTTGGTGATGGTCTGAAAATAGCCTCTGTGACTGCACACCGGATTATTTTGGAAAAGCCCCTACAGCATCGTCTAGGTCTAGGTATTTAATCTGCAGACCACCACAGAGGAGTATAATGCAGATGTGAATGACTGGCTAGTTAGCCAGTGATGTGAGCTGACTCTTGAATTCTGCTACTGAAGCAGGTAAAATGTTCCACTCTGGGATGGTGCGCGTGGCGAACCAGTTGCCTTGCTGTGTAGTCGAGCTTCGTTGGTGCTGTAGCTTCATGCTGTAAGCAGCTCGTGTGCGTGTGTCACAGAAAGTGATATTGATATCTTCTGGGCAGATGTCCAACCTGCAACACCGTAAAGATCAAAGTGATATTTTGTTAAATGAAATGTGAACAGTATGTAGCCCCCCCCCCCAACCACCACCACAAGAGATGCAGCAGTTGAAGATGGCCAAAAAAACTTATTACATGACATCAAATTCATTGAATTATAGAATAATAAACATCTTAACAAACAAGCGTGTGTAGTTTCTTGTTTTCATAAGATAAATAATACTGCCTTGATAGAAACTCAACAAGATAACATGTATTCTATAACTAGTATTCAAAATGACGGAGACAATTCATGTTCTTGCTCAATTTCTCTTTTTACCAACAGACAAAAGATGTCCATGTAGGAATGTAGGTGTTAGCTAAGAGCATAGGTGACTGTGATGCATATGCACTCCACATACGTGACATTTGCTTGAGCAATTAATTCATGTCAAAAAACATGTGACCCATGTTTTGTTTTTTGTTTGTTTATAACATCAAGCATGGGTTAGTATGAATGCATATAAAAATGTGCTCAGTTGTTGACAGGGGAAAATGAATAGTCGTTTGCAATGGACACATAAAATTCTGTTCAAGCTGATTAATACATTTATATGTTATTTGCAATGACCATTACATAATACTTCCGGTAGTAGTGAATGTCGCCCAACCATGCGTATCTAGTAGGGGTCTGACGAGTACAAAATGTTAAGCAGGGATACCCGGACGTCCTTACCCGACACTAGGTCGAGAACACGTTAATTGCTATTTTACAAAATAGCATTTAAATGTGCCTGCTATTGAAAAGCATGGGATGAGGTCATGATTACTTGCACATACTGGACCACTTCATTCGTTGTACACGTACCTTCCTTCCACGATGTTGGTAACAATAGAAAATGCTGATCAATTTGGTAATGGTCACTAACACCCATTTGGATTGTATGCGCCCTATGTATCAAAGGGGAACTATTGCTCCAGGTTTAGGTGGACAAATATCACGCCTGTCATAGTATGAATGTTCTAAGGGCTCGGTCATTTACAATTTGCCCGGGGGGGGGGGAGGTGTCAGGCAGATTTTTTAAATATCCGAAAAGGAAAGTCCAACTCCCCCTCCCAGTAATTGAGAAATGAAAAGTATGACATGTTAGTTTGTCTTTTTCATTCTCTTGCTGTTATCTATTCTAAAATGATCAAAACCCTTCCTTTACATATCTTTATTACATTACATATTTCAAGTCAACAGACTCAAACTAACATGAATCCATATGCTGTATACCAAGTTACTAGAATACTTTATAGAAAAGTATGACACCCCCAGTCCCCACCCACCCCCGTCCACAATCGGTTCAAGTGAGAGTAATTAAAATTCATATTTTTTTCAAGATCCTTGTAAAGTCATTGAATTTTGTAGGGAGTCATTGAAAAAATGAAATTTAGTAAAAAAAAATCATTGAATTTGGTTGAACTGGTAATTCAAATGGTTTTTTTTAGTAGAGATAAAATTCTGTTATATTCGGCACCTTGATATCTTCCTAAGTCTAATTTTTGCGCACTTTTCACAAGACCCCCACCCAACATAATATGGTAAGAATTCTATATCTGTAGATGTGTGCATAACTAGAACAGAACTTGATTATTTACATATTTTTGTAATCTTTGATCTTTACATAGACCCTATTTAGATGAAACTAAGTATCTAGAAAAATGTCTTCAAAAAATTTTAATGTCTCGAAAAGTCATTGAATTCTAATGTGCAAAATCTGTGTAAACCCTGAATTCGCAAGTCAAGTCATAGGCAGATCCAGGTATTTGGAAAGGGGGGGGGGGCGCACTTAAGGAAAATGGGGGGAGGGGGGCGCACTTCAGGATTTCATGAAAAACCCTATGAAAATGAAGTATTTTGGTGGGAAAGGGGGGGGGGCGCCTCCCCCTGGATCTGCCTATGCAAGTAAAGCAATCATCAAACTATTTGATCTTCTTATCCAACTTATTCTATGTCTATGTCTGATTATGATCATTAGTAATGCTGGTATGATAAAACAAAGTAGTAGTTTCATGCGATTATGCTTGCGCTTCATTTCATTTTCCCTCAAACCCAAAAGTATGACCCCCCCCCCCCCCCCAATAATCTAATCTTCAATTTGAATGTATGACCCCCCCCCCCCTATGACTTCAATTTTGAAAGTATGACACAATCCCCCCACCCCCCCACCCCCCCAACCATCCCCACCTATCGGACAGTAAATGACCGTACCCCGACTTCTATGTGTAAGGTTTAGTATGTGAGTATCAGACGCCCTCAAGGTCAAATGTGCCCCTCGCTTATGATCTGATTTAGTCTTTCTTTCTTTTTTCTGGATGATGTCATAAATCCATGTGTAGGCCCAACTGTATACATAAACTCCAGCCCTATTCAGGTTTACACGGACCTCTTAATTTATGACATTGCGTGATAATTAAAGATTTGTCACTTATTTGTCATGAAATATTGATTCAAAGATTCAAGTACTGAAAATATTTTATGTGCTGAATTTTGATCTTGTAGCAAAATAAATGGCTTTTACTATTAAATAAGTGTGAGTGTCAATTTGTTTCTTAAAATGTGGGGCTCCTTAAACATTGGAGGCCCCTGTTGACAGCTCACTCGCTGATCTAAAGGTACGGCCACACTTAAGAATTGGTATCCCTCTTGATCACCAAATATTCAATGATGTCGTGGTGTCCATTTACTTTTGCCCAAGGTAAATCATCTGGACAGTAGTATCAATTCCGTCATAACGTCTCCGGCACTTTACCTGTAATCATGCTGGCGTAGGTTACAGGTGGAAATCAACCAATCATTGGATGGAATCTTGTCGGCTCGGACATGTTGGCAACAACATAAACAAATGGCCGTCACTTGTTATTATTAATGAATGATTTGAGTATTTTATAATGTGCTAATTATATTATGAGTGGATAATGCATCGAAGAGGACGGTCGTACGGTAGAGATTCCGGTCTAGAGGAAGAGGAAACTCAGAAACCTCAAAGATTGGAAGCGTAAGTAAAATGATACCTTTTAATTGTGTTAATCAACAGGGATTTCATGGGGGTTTATAAGGAATCAAGAAATCCCCACACCTAATTTTTATGGCCTTATTTCCCACATCCCTAATATTTTTGGCCTTTTTCCCATATCCCACAAATGTTTTGGTGTTTTTCCCATATCCCATTTGCATGAAGTCCCATATCCCTCTTTTTATATCTCATTACAGAGGTGGTCTCCTAATTAATTTATTGAAGCTTATAATAATAATATTTAGTTGTATGAAAATCTAGATGTCTGCCATTTGGGTACCCAGACCTGCTCAATCTTATATGTATATAATTTATGCATGCCTGTATCCCAAATCTGTTATGGTATTTCTCTGGCCTTTTCTGCTATGTTGGTGCATGTGTGGGTGGATGGGTTGGAGTATATACTCACCCTGTCAGTGATTAATCTTGATGTGCATACTTGTGCAATACTTGTAAAGTGTTAATTGTGTAAACCTATTTTAATTTCTTTAAGTCAGTAAAACATTCCTGTCTTTTGTATGTTGGGACCCATTGTAATGGCCCTAGGACCCATTGTTTCAAAATATGCGAGTCCTAGGACTTATTGTCATCCACACCTAGATTAATCACTGCCCTGATTCTGACAGAAATTACATGTGTTAGAATGACTGATGTCAAAAGCCTGATCATATATACATCTTAGATTGATGACTAAATTGCCTAAAATGTACATTTTTGGTGTATGTAAAATTGTAAATAATGTAAATTGTTTTATATAGTACAATAGGTGGCCAAAAAGATGACGTATCTCGACGCATGTGAGTAAAATTGAATCCAAATGATTGCAGTGTCTTTCAAGTGGTGACGTGGAGTGACATCTTTGATTTTTCTTTTCTATTAATAATATGTTAATCACAGTTATTATTTCTTGTCACGAATAATAGATAACTTTTAGTGTCGGAGTGTGATGGCTTTAAATCAACACTTTAATGATTGTTTCTAGCAGGGTAGATTCTGCTGTTTACAATCACTTTTACATTAAAAAGATTAGTGATTATTGCGCAGAAGCAGCTCTTTTATTTCAAAGTGATATCTTATAGACATTATTAGATATGAAATAGAATATATTAGTACAGAATACATTTGAATAGTATTTTCTGTAAATATGTTTTGAACAGTATATTTATTCATCTATCCTTATTTTACTATTCTGTTCTCTAATCTAAACTATATTGACAGCATAAGGCTTTCTTACTAATATTTCTTACATTCGTATACAATTATTATTCACAATCTTATACACGTTTGAAGACATTTTGTGTTTTATTTCAAGGGTAATCTTATTCTTTTACTCAGTCAAGGCTGAAGCATACACCTTAAATGGAATACATGTACTATTTTGAAACAGATACTTGTCTGTTTTACTGAATAATAGGAGTTAATTTACAATCTCAACTCATTTTGAGTTTACAGTTATGTATCCTTTCCCCAAATCAATTACCTTATGCAGTCTGACGCACAATAGAAACAATAGAAATTTGGCGGCCTCCTAAGAATCTGAATTCACACATAATTAACCCGCACTGTGTCCAACTGTTTAACGCATCTCTGAGATGACACCAATATCTGGATCTCTACTCCATCATTAACCTATTTAACCTATTGATTAGAATTCAGTAACCCATGTTTAGGGCAGAGCCCTGTGCGAAGCCCTGCATCTGCACCTGCAAATTTGTGGGCTGTAGGTTGAATTGTCACTTATACTGCGGGTGTGGCTGCGGATGCGGGTATTAATCCTCAAAATATTTTGCATCACAGGCTCTTTGCGGGCTTCAAAACATGAAGAGAACCCGCAAAAAAAACAAAAACAACATGTTCTACTTGTTACAATTTTCAGTAGATGTACTCTACTGATCGAGTAAAGAGGACCAGAGGACCTCTTTTTTCACCCGATTCTTTGGAAGCCCAAACAAAATAAAATCTATAGCATGAACATTTTAAACGTGAAAAGTGAAAATGAAACCTTTATATTTAGTTAGTTCTAACTCTGATCCTGCAAAACATGATAACAGTAGAGATAAGCGGAGCTCTGAATAAGAATCATTTAGATGGTTTATTGCAATCTGGTGAGTGCTCTCCATGGGTAAAGCTCACACCTAATATCTGGTCAAATCATGGGTGGAGGTTGTGCGCCAGCCAGACTGTACATATTAATTTGAAACGCATTCCAGTTGGTTTTACTGATTAATAGAAGTGAACGATCACAACACATTTTGAGTTTACAGTTATCCTTTAAAAAAATCCTCTGATCCTATGATCAGTCGATCTTTAAAAAAAACTACTTTTACTTTACCTGTGTCTATTTCATCATTATTGTTATTTTCTAGACCGGATGATGAAGAGCGATTACAATCAAGAAGAAACATGGATCGCTCATACAAAGAAATGATGAGAGGTATTGATATGTCGTATTACAAAAATATGCTTTACCTTAATAGACTGTATGTGGCAGGGAATGAGCAATATCATTTTTATTGATATTTTACTAACGTTCTTATCTATGTCTAGAAAAAGGCTTCATTATATGTTGTTTGATTGAAATATTAAGTCACATTGAGCACCACACAAGAAATAAAATATTGAAATATACGAAAATTTCTAAAATAATTCTATGAGATCTCATATTTTCTTTTTGATAACAATAAATTTTCTTTTTGATAACAATAAAATAAAGAAAATAATAATAATATAATAAGATATTAATATAGCCTATTTTCATGTACATGTATATGATTTTTAATCATAGGGTATGCTGAACACCAAAAGGCTCTAGCAAATAAACCTGATTGGGTGAAAATAAAAACTAAGAATGCTCAGGAACCGGACGAAATGACCATCACCCACATAAACCAAACTCAGGATTTATTTGTAAGATTTTGTTTTTAAATTTTATTTGCAATATAATTGACATGATTGGGAATAATATGTTTAACAGACTATTAAATCATTGTGCATGCACATGTACATGTAATTCATTTTTTTAAAAATATGAATAATTAAATTTTTTATTTAGCTATGTAGATGTAGTAGGTAGAAAATGCTTGAAATAACTCAGGCAGAAAAGAGATGATAAGAAATGAGCCCACACTCATTGGAAACACACATGTAATTCTATTCAGACCGTCTCTCTCTTTCTCTTATAAATTCTCCATCTAGAAGAGTGCAAGGAGATGAGAATTGAATGGGAAACACACCTACAAATTAATTGAACTTTTCTTCAGCGAGCTGAAGGGATGGGAGCCATGAATGCTGAGTGTCAGGACTCTGAAGAATGGTTGAGGAACCATAGCATTGAACATATGAAACTTACACTGAAACATCTAGTGGACAAAGGCAAAGTTCAGAGGTATGAATATCGATAATGAGCATTTGTTTTGAGAGATATTGCAATGAATAGATCATTAAAGTGATAAATATTTATATATACTTCCACATGGTATAAGTTTATTTATAATGGTGTAACATTTGAATTTTAGGCCTGTCAACAACAAGTCTGATGGAACAGTTCAGCAACATATACAGTTTGTGTCAGCAGATATCACCGAGTTTGAATATAAACTTAATTTGTAAGAACCATTTAAATTTTGCTTCTACATATATTTGCATTTTAAATGGATTACTTGCTATGAATATCTTATGAATGATTATTACAAGTATTGCTTACTTTTAATTAGAATTTTTATTAATATACTTATATATGTGTGTTTTAGGGCAATAGAAATGTACACAAAGAGGATAAAATGGCTTCTTCAAGGTAGTAGAAAGGTGAACAAATACTTCTGGCATTGAAACACATCTAAATGGTTTTAGCATACATTTAATCATAGGTTTTGTAATTTTATGACATGATTTCCAGATGTTCGGTTTGGTGAAAGGCTCGCGTGTGGCCGTTGTAATCGACTCCTCTGATGCCAATTTTGGTTTTGGAAGATTGACACATTTTTCACAAGCACTTATTGTGAGTTTAGTTGTAACTGTCGCAAAATAACATTGTATAGTACATGGTATGATGATATTATTAAACAGTATTATTGTTTAAGCATTCAAAGTCAAAATTGGGTATTATGCCTCATTTGATTAAAACAGTTTTATTCAAATTAACTTTTTATCGATCACTGTTTTTAAGCTTTATGGACTAAGATAAACATGAAAATTATTTATGAATATTCCCACATTTAATTCTGATACATACTAACAGGTTCTTAATTTTTTTTTCTTTCAGCAATTAATTGATGATCAATTTGTTGATAAGAAATCCCTGTACTTGGCTGCTTTTGGATCTGATCTTTTTCCTCTATGGAAAAATGCAATGGATATTAACTGCAGAACGTAAGTTTATTTAAATCTTAGCATTCTAAAACCTGCCTTGTTGAAAGGTTTTGATTTTTTAAGCTGAGCAATATAATTTTTACACATCTTGCAATTTGTGTATGCATTAATTTTCAACTTATTTTAATTGGTATTTAATCCATGGTTTACTTTGATTCCAATATTCATTTTTGGTTAAAATATTTGTTAACAAGTGCATTGTTTGTCACAAATTATTGGTAATACATGTACATGTGTGTAAACAAGACCTCCATATGGAGGATGTTTGATAATTGCACAGCAAGACATTAAATAATTCACAATTTCTATAATTTTGCTAGGCCTGACGACAGGTAGACTTTTATACTCAGTGTTATAGGATTCTATGTTCTGGGCATACTTAATGTTCTGGAATTCTATGTTCTAGATATACCTAATTATGTATACAAAGTATACATTCTGCACCTTTCCAATGATATATATTCAACATGCTTCCTTTCTAATTTATCAGTTGTAAATGTCCATGTTCTCAAATCCATATATTTTGCATGTTTCATTTTTAAGGAATAATGTGTCACTCAATCTTGTTTAGATTTTTCTTCCCCGCACTGCATACAATAATTTCTTCTGTCTTTCTTTAGATAAATCTTCTAATATCATTAAATTGAAAACTATTTAGGTTAGATCGACAGTAAGTATGCTATAGATATATTCAATAGGTGGAGGAAAATGTTAATGTTGTGTCTTAACTTATGTTCAATATATATATAGTTGCAATCAACATGTATTAAAATATCAAAATCACTTTTTGTGAAGTTTTTGAAAATGTGGAATCTATTTGCAGTGTCAGCAATTTGATATAAATAAAAATGCACGCCAGGACCTATTATTATGATATTGGATCATTAAAGCAAATAAGATTGTAACATGTCTGTAAAAATGATCCAATATGCTTTTTTATTCAGTGAAATGTGCTTGTAAGGTTGTATATTGTAGTTTTGTTTGTGGGAGATATTTTAATGACTTAGATTATTGATACTGGTGTTTATATGATGGTGTACACATTTTATTGTAATTTTGAACAGTTTTTGTTTGTTATTATGAATATATGCACATTTTACATGTGTGGACATTTTAAACAATTACTAAAATACTACATAAACACATTGTGTTCTGCTTGTTCCTGAATTGCATATTTGCTGGAATAATTTTATGCTACGTTGTAGTATAATATATCGTGAAATATCTCTATAATCTCAGTGTATGAAAAAACCCTCTTAGGTATGATAAACATTGTTGATGCTCAATATATGTATTTTACTGTACAAAGATATATTTTTTAGTCTTGAAGAAGCGAAGGAATGGGTGAGCAAACTGCAGCCTCGCGGAGGTTGTAATCTTCTCAAAGCTTTGAAGCATATCTATAAAGTCAACGGGATCAACTCTGTCTTGTTGATTCTTGGATCTGTGTAAGAACTTTTAATGTTTTGTACTGTTCTTGCCATTCAATTATACTAACAGTCACAAGAAACTATTTTTGTATACATAGAATGGAGTAAATTTTGACAATTCTCACATTTATATTCAACATTTTAATATACAAAATCATCTAATGATATGTAGGACATGTTAATTTTCATATGTGTACTAGTTTAATAGGTTATATGCAAACACCCGACACAAACTGTGAGAAACATTAGTAATTGTTTTCTGATTACTTTTTTTTGTTTAAACATTTTTTTAAAATACAATAATTATGAAATATAATTATTCTTTTAACGGTAAATCTGTTGGATATATACAGGCAATATTTTAAAGAAAAATTAGTTAAGATTAGTTAGATTTATCCATTTCAATGAATTCTACTTGTGTTTTTCAGGCCTGATCAGAATGCTGACATTTTGTGTGATTTTATTGAGCAGTTGGGAGTCGGTCAAGAGATTGAAGTGAACACTGTCGCTTATGACTGTAATAATCAACAAACTAATGTAAGTTAATCTATGGAACTTTCCAGTATGCAAATGTAATGCGAATGTGTCAGCTTTAAATGATATTTGTATGCACACAGTCACTGGAAGATTCAAGTCAATTCCAATATTCAAGTCACTTCCATATTGGCATAGTTTATGTAACTATATGTAGTTATTATGTACATGTAGAATAAATGCATCATTTTAAACTGTTTTTTGTGTACGCTCGGTCAATGTGGCAAAGATTTAAACTACTTCCACTTGCTTTCCTAGCTTCATAGGGAGCATATAGTGTAGGAATCTCACAGTGCTAGTCCATTATTAACCACTTCCAAATTCTTCCTCAATGTGAGAGTGTCACAGATTGACGAAATGATTTGTTTGCATAATGCCCATCAACAAAGATTCCTTTTGATTTTAGGATTTGTAATTATTTACTTAACACTTTTTTACATTTAAATTATTTAATACTGTTAGATATTATGTATATACTGTATATATAATTTCATTTCTATGGATTGTAACTTTTACATATCTGAAATAAATGTATCGTTATCGTTAAAAAGAGCATACCAAACAAAATAACAAATGTGATTTAAATATGGCGTGTTTCCAGGTCACTCTAAGACGTCTGGCTGAGGAGTCTGGAGGGCGATATCACTGCTATCACTCCTCTTGTGAAGAACAAATTTACACCAGCACAGATATTTCTATTGTACTGCATGAAATTCAGGCAGCTCAGGATGTACTGAATAAAATCAAAGATATGCGGCAGGGTTTGCTTGGCACAGCACTTGTTACTGTGCAAGACGAGGTATGCAAATCACTTATTAAGATGTATTATTAGAATGTAATTTTGATGAAATAGAAACATGAGTTTTGAACAGCTGGACCTGTAAATCTTTACTGATAATTTGAAGTTATGGATAACTCAACTAAGTATTAATTTACGTTCATGAAAATGCATTGAAAATCTCCGATATCACTAAACTTTGGATAACTTGAATTTTTAATTTACTCCACTTAATTCAACTGCATATACACGTAGAATTTTGTGTTAAGTATTTTTTCTGTAGCAACTTAATTCACTTCATGAAAAAGCCAAGATTAAGTGTATGCATGGTGTATCCATGACATTTTAGATTGAAGGTGAAGTTGCAAAGTTACCACCTGCAAGATTTTTACCACGACCTCCAGGCCACGAACTTCCTCTCAACATTCAGATGCCCAAGTTCACACCCGCTTCTTCTGAAGAGTGGCTTTCTAAAAATGGTCTCAAAGGTTAGAACAGTTATTTTTTCAAATATTAATATTTCTGTCAATATATTTTCAGGCATGTTATTATTTTAAACATTTTCAGTCTTACGCTTTTTATTATTCTGTTACATGTATGTGAGATATTACTATTTTAGCAAAAGGTTTAGATCTTTACCAAGTTTTGGCACCAAATGCTTACTCCTTTAGAGAAGAGTTCATCCCTGTTATACGGAAGACAGTACAATCACAAGTTCATGAGGTAATTAGTAATTATGGGTGTGATCAATAGTAAATTACCCAATAAAACTAGAGGCACTTGGTTCTGTGTCACAGTACTGGGGTGTTACATGTATATGAGTATAAGTTTTAAACTAATATTTTAAAATGTTTGAAGTCATACAATTTGTTTTTACTTTTTTGGAAGATTACAATGCAAATTTCATTCATTTGCAGCATTTATGTTATATTGTCACCATACTGAATGTTTTAATATACACCAAAGCAAATACAATAAACATACTAGTATCATTAAGATATACATGTACATATAGTAAGATAATAAATTATCTTGTAGAGAGCTATGGCACAATTCCAATGGCATGATGGTTCTATGAAAAATATCCATGTTGACATGACACAGCTGTTTGAGTATCAGAAACAAATGGGAGCGACTGTGAAACTATATGAGAAAAGAATCGATTGGTTATCAACGGCTTCAAGAAGAATTTTTGGTGCTGTTGTTGAAAAAAGGTACAGATTTTAATTTATAAAAAAAATTGCACAAGGTGGGCTTAGCAGTAAAGGACTATTTGTTAATTTTAATGCTTATCGACATACTGGTACATGCATAATGTATTTTATATAAGGCTTTTTTGTAATTTAAAAAAAATGCAAAGTTTAAAATCTTTGTTATTTTCTCTGAAATTTTCATAGAATTGATGTACATTGTATTTCATCTCTTATTTCTTTTTTCATTTCCAGTGTGGTTTTATTAATAGACGTCAGCACATCAAATTCGAATTACCTCGTCCACATCCAGCATTCTTTGAGATTATTGCTTGAACAGCAGATGGCCAATAAAGATTTCTTTAATATCATGGCGTAAGTTCATTAATGAGTTTTCCCATTGAAAACATTGTGTGTTATCATAGCTGA
>CM032669.1:30623262-30666209 GCA_019095985.1 Streblospio benedicti | reverse complement strand
ACATTCAGATGCCCAAGGTTCACACCCGCTTCTTCTGAAGAGTGGCTTTTCAAAAATGGTCTCAAAGGTTAGAACAGTTATTTTTTCAAATATTAATATTTCTGTCAATATATTTTCAGGCATGTTATTATTTTTAAAGCATTTTTCAGTCTTACCTTTTTATTATTCTGTTACATGTATGTGAGATATTACTTTTTAGCAAAAGGTTTAGATCTTTACCAAGTTTTGGCACTAATGCTTACTCCTTTAGAGAAGAGTTCAGACTCTGTTATATGGAAGAAGTACAATCACAAGTTCATGAGGTAATTAGTAATTATGGGTGTGATCAATAGTAAATTACCCAATAAAACTAGAGGCACTTGGTTCTGTGTCACAGTACTGGGGTAAGTTACATGTATATGAGTATAAGTTTTAAACTAATATTTTAAAATGTTTGAAGTCGTATAATTTGTTTTTACTTTTTTTGGAAGATTACAATGCAAATTTCATTCATTTGCAGCATTTATGTTATATTGTCACCATACTGAATGTTTTAATATACACCAAAGCAAATACAATAAACATACTAGTATCATTAAGATATACATGTACATATAGTAAGATAATAAATTATCTTGTAGAGAGCTATGGCACAATTCCAATGGCATGATGGTTCTATGAAAAATATCCATGTTGACATGACACAGCTGTTTGAGTATCAGAAACAAATGGGAGCGACTGTCAAACTATATGAGAAAAGAATCGATTGGTTATCAACGGCTTCAAGAAGAATTTTGGTGCTGTTGTTGAAAAAGGTACAGATTTTAATTTATAAAAAAATTGCACAAGGTGGGCTTAGCAGTAAAGGACTATTTGTTAATTTTAATGCTTATCGACATACTGGTACATGCATAATGTATTTTATATAAGGCTTTTTTGTAATTTAAAAAAAATGCAAAGTTTAAAATCTTTGTTATTTTCTCTGAAATTTTCATAGAATTGATGTACATTGTATTTCATCTCTTATTTCTTTTTTCATTTCCAGTGTGGTTTTATTAATAGACGTCAGCACATCAAATTCGAATTACCTCGTCCACATCCAGCATTCTTTGAGATTATTGCTTGAACAGCAGATGGCCAATAAAGATTTCTTTAATATCATGGCGTAAGTTCATTAATGAGTTTCCCATTGAAAACATTGTGTGTTATCATAGCTGAACATAGTTGAATTTAGATTATTTGGGATTGCACAAAATGATCTTTTCTATAGACATAATCCTGATGAGAGGTTGTCGCGTATTTCAGCTTTGGCTCGTCGGTGGAGAAGTTCCGGCCCACGGTGGTGCGTCCGACGCCTGAGAACCTGCAGCTGGCGTGGCAGTGGCTGCTCGAGCTGCAGTGCACGGGCAGCCGCAACATGATGGCGGCGCTGCGCGAGGCCACGCAGAACGACGACGAGATGAAGCATGACGTCGGTGGGTCACTGCTGTTAATTTGAAAATATGTTTGTTTGTTTCTTATTTTTTATTTATTTTTTTGAAAATATGTTAAAGGTGTGAAATAGTCGCTACATTTTCTGACATTGTGCTACCTCGTGGATTTGTATCACAACGCTTTTGCAAGAGTCCAGATAATTGATGTAACTTTTATTTTTAGTGCGTCTTGATATAAATAAACATGGGCTTCATTTTTGTTGAAATTGCTGCTCAAAATGCTAATTGCAAGTACATGTAGTGATAATTGAAAATACCTTCAAAATACTATTTTTTGGGTTAAACTGTGAAAAGAATTTCATAATTCACTCAGATTTTTCCCTTTTCAGAGGTGGAAGGAATCTATGTTTTTACGTCTGGCATCCCTGATCAGACTCAAGAAGTGTGCACGTCATATGTTGAAGAATCATGTGCAGGTCGTAGACTCAAACTTCATTTCATCCTCTTCAATGTTGACGATTATGATGCACAAGGTATTGATTTTTTGGTTGGTTCACAGTGTTAACCACAATTAACATCTACACTATAAAAAAGGAATAGCAAAGTACATTTGGTTTGTATGTGTAATTGTCATAGTGGTAATAATAAAGAGATAACTTTTAAAAATATAGAGTATAAATTGTTTGCTTAAAAATTATACATATACTTGCTATGAAAAATGTTTTTCTTCTATAAGCTAGCTTTGCAACGTGAATCCTTATTATCAACTTACAGATTCTTGTTGCAGAAATCTTTGAAAACATATTTAATCTTTTAAATTGTTAAAAGATTTCTAAAATTCTAATTGTTGAATTGGTGGGTAAAAATATTGTTCCATTTATTATAAAATGTACATTGAATTAAAGAGACTATATGTATATGTTGGTAGGAGCTATTCCTAGTCGCTATGCTAACATCACCAAGACAGCAGAATGCTTGAGAAGCATCGCCCACTGTTCTCATGGACGTTTTCATTGGTTCAGAGAAACAGGTTAGTCGTCATGATTTTATACATTGAACTGTAGCTACTTATCATTTTTGTAAATATGTAACTATGAAGGTCTTTGAATTACCATTTTCTAAACATTATTTGTATGCAAACATATAATATACCCATCAACTTAGTATAGTTTAGACATTAACAGGTTGTGGCAAACATATTGTGGTTTACACATTTGATGTGTGTGCTTTTCGATACTAAATTCGCTATCATATGCATATATTATTTCACTTCCAAGTATACAGTGTATTAGTTTTGTTTATTAACCATGTAGGAAACACTTCAGAAGGTAAATTTCACAATGACTCACAATGCATGTAGCTAGATAATAGATATTCACTATTTTCTATATCTTGCAAATTGCTTCATCAAATTCACAGATTTTCTATACCATTCACATTCCTACATATACAAAATAGTTTTAACACATTATAACATAAAAGATCTTCACATGTGAGAAATCTGTCATGAAGGATGCTTCAAGATTTGAAAGAATGTAAATATGTTGTTTTGTATTGTCGAATATGTATTTATGTTACTGTTGCAATATTGTTGCAGAGTATCATGTGTATCTATGTGTATTGAAATTATAAGTAATGTACGACTTTTAAGTATGTTTGGTAAGTGTATTTCAGTTAGAATAAAGAATTCAAAGTGGAAAAGGTGGGAATAAAGAATTGATATAAGAAAGAATAAAATAAAGAAAAGAAATAGAATAACAATTTTCTTTCTTTCCATTGCATCATCAGTTCGTAACTAATTGTTCACTCAATTTTATTTCATAATCATTTAAGTATTTTTTCATTGATTAAGTGAATCAATTACGTGTATTAAGTAGAATAGACACTATACTTTTATGAGGTTGTATGTACATGTACAATGTAATTTATTACAGTGTACATTTTTGCCTCTTTGAAATGTCATCCTAAATAATTATTACATTTAATACATGTACAAATTTGGTGTTAATTAAACTTACCGTTAATCAATATTCCTATGACCTATGAAAAATAGCATCTTTCATTTTTTTAATCCAGGAATTATTGAGAGTGACGATATTGCGGCTATTTCTCTAGAAATTGAAAAAGCACTCAATTTCTCAAAGAAGTCGGGGATGTTAGTGGATTCTGTAAAGAAGAAATATGGGGACAAATATGCAATGGTAATGATGCATTCTAATATATTATATGAAATTATAAAATTATTACATATCTGCAACATTCTGTTCATGCCTCTAGCCTAGGGTTGCAAAACTTGTCTTCATCTAACGGTCTGTCTATCGTTGTAGAAATATGCTTGCTAGAGAGATGTGGCAATAATGCAATAATGAAATTATTATAAACATACTGCATAGAATTAGATAGACATATTTCTCATTTTAAATCATATCTCATATGATACATCACTGAACAGATGATGATATAATCCAACATTTGAACACAATTGTGACAAATTATGGTATTTTTACACATTGATCATTGTAGCAAGAAGCACAAATGCTGGAATATTATGCCACCAAACCACCTCCTTTGCCAACAGGAACCCAACTGAAATCCTTACCGCCTCCCAAACATACAGCACTCTCCCAAACACGATGTATGGTAAGTTAACCCTGAAAATGTCATGAAAATTCTAGAATGTTATTTTTTTCTCAAATCAATGGTAAATGTAGATGATTGGAAAATTGGATTAAAACATATTTATCATGCTCTTTCATAACAACAATACTGTATTTTTCAGGACCTAGTGGAGCATACTGCAGAAACACTAAATCCCCCATCGTTCAGACCTACCAGTGCCAAAAAAGATGGAGGTACATTGCATATCATTTTAACAACCTAATAATCTAGTGTTAAACTATTACAATGAACTTGCATTTTAGTGAAAGCTCACCTGAAGCTTTCGGTCATTCTCATGACCTTTTTCCCGCAATGTCTTTAATGGTCTTCACGAGATCGTGGTGTGATGACTTCGGCCCTCAGGATGTTGTTGACGATGGCAGGCTGTTGACCCTTTGACCGTTTCCATTTTATATTTCTCTCAAACAATACCAGTCCAACACCCTCGTTTTTATATGTGTAAAAAGAAGAAGATTGTGCTTTGATTTTATATTCATTATTGTAGATGGAAAGCGCCCAGAGTCTGCCAAAGACCCAATGCAGCGGGTCAAATCTGGAAAAGGCAAAACACAGCAAGCATTCTTTTATACTGGAAATAAAAATCAAGTCGGTAAGGAATTTGAAGGAGGTTTCTATGAATCATATCAATTATCTAGTTCATTAGAATTTAGAGATTATTGTCTTCTAAATACATTGTGTGTAAATTTATATTATTACAATACTTGACTTTATATATACATTAGGTGCTGTGTATTCTCAATATCCCAACCAGAAATCTGTGAGAAAAATGGTGAAAATGTCTGGCATACCTGACAAAGAAGAGCAACTTACTTCTAAAGAGGTAACATTTAGAGCTTTGATCTGTGGGGATCGATGGTGCAGTGGTTAGCACACAGGACTATGAAACGTGATTTGCCTGCATCATGAGATAACAGCCTGTTCATGGCAGACTCAGGGTCGCCAATACTGTTACGTCCTACGTTTGCTACTGCATTGCCGATCCCCACACAGCGTGTCGCCAATGTCGAGTGTAATACTAGACGGTGGCGACACCAAGCCCGAGGTTCGTAAGGCTCGTTAAAAGGCGTGTCCCGTGTAGAGGAGAGCCGGCCTCTGCACACAAAAGAACTCACCTGGCTTGAAAACAATATGTAGATAGTGTGATCCCTCCACACCCCCATCGAGGCTCAGTTGGTTAACTAACCCGCCTCTGGAGGTCCATGTACCAACACCACGTCACGTGGCCTCCCTCTGCTATAATCATCAAAATTGATGGCTGCGGAGTACAAACAAACAAACAATATCCAAATATATCACAAAAATGTATTATAACCTGCAACTCACTAAAATTTATAACGTACATGTATATTTTCAAAATTTATATAGTGTTTGATTTATCTTTGGTTAACATATTATAAGTTTAGAATGTTCATTTCATTTCAGTGGCTGCGAATGTATAGCCTAGCAAAATTAAAGCTAGACCTGTCAAAGTTAACAAATGGTTTAGACTGCAAACATGTTAGCAAACCTGTCAAATCATTACAAATCACCGCTGAAGCTAAGTAAGCTCCATTTTTTCATACTTTGAAGATTTTACATTTATGAAGAAATTCTTTCAGAATTTTTTTCCCAATAAAGAAACTTGCCATTGCTGACATTTCTTATCACATCAAATGTCAGAGCAATTTTCTTTACAGTATGTAATTAAATTTTTTTTTAAAGATTTCTACAAATTTTTTATATGAGCATTGAACTTTGCATTGATATGTATTATCGTTCAATGCAGACACTGTTACATCTTCCCTACAATCAATGTTGGTGGTACTCTGAAGCACTTGCAACTTCTTCCTCATGAATTGCGAGACTATGAGTCGCAATTAGAGAAGGTATTAAGGAGATACCTCAAACGACTGCAATGGCTGTTGTCAGGTAATATTCACAGAATAAAACATTATGATGTTTTTCACTAAACTTTAAATTAAAATACTAATCCTTGATAGAATAATCATAGTAAGTTCCTGAAATATTTTTCTTTAAAATATTGGCTCTTGAAAGAATAATCCAATCAGTAGGTTCCTAAAATAGCTTTCTTATTTAATTATTGAACATTTAAATACAATCATACTGAAATATTTTATTATTTGCTGTGCTTTTTATGATAGGAATACTTTATTTTAGGAAGTCGAAGGGTATTCGGTACGGTTGTTGAATCTAAAGTGGCCGTGTTGGTTGACACATCAGGGTCAATGGAACCACACATGGAGGAACTGAAGAAAGAAATGGCATCGTTAATTTGGGATCAATTACACAGATACCATGTCAAGTAAGTGTATGAAGCCATTTTTCTTATGATCCAATATCCAAGATTAAACCGCTTTCCTATCAAATCTATTTATCTTAGATGCGCACAGTGGCAAACCGACAGGTACTTTCAAACTGACACCTACTAGTAGCGGTACATAATTTAGTGACGTGTCGGTTTGCTGGCTAGCACATCTATCAATTTTAGAATATAGATTTGTTTGTACAGATGAATGGTAATTCTCATCAAACGTTTTCTTTCAGATTCAATGTTGTTCGTTTCTCTAATACCTGTGAGAAGTGGCAAGACACCATTCAAGATCCAACAGAGGACAACTGTCACGCAGCTGTAAAGTGGGTTTCTGAGTTCACCGCTCATAATAACACGTGCACCTTAGATGCATTAGAGGTACAGCTAATTTTCAATGCTGTTTTTTTGTAACTTTTCTATAATCATTAAAGCAGAAGTTATTTGCTTGTTTGATAAACTATAAATATGAGGATCTGATACTGATATATAGAGGTACAGCTGATTTTGAACAAAGGCAACTGGATCAGTGAACTTTCTAAAGAAATTTAACGTTTGCTTGTGAAACAAATCAAAGCCACTGATGCAGTTGTCTTTAATTTTGAATAGGTTATTTTTCTAAATTGTTCAAAGCCTGACCATTAAAAAGTCAGAAGTTATTTACCTGATTGATAAAGTAAAATAAGAGTGGACATTTAAAGATACACATAGTGATATAATTATGCAGATAGCAGTAAATATAAAACCTTAAAATGTAGTTGTTGAAAATAAATGTTTTTCAAATATTATCAACAAAACTTGTCACTGTAGCATAACTAAAATTACACTGATCTTTAATAATATGATCGATGAGCAGTTTTATCCTACTCATTTTTGGTATTAGTTGACATTGAGCTCAATTTCTACTGTGTGTCTCAACAAAAAATCACATAGTCTATTTAAATTTTAGATGGCATTTGCGGACCCCGAAGTAGAAGCCATCTATCTGTTAACTGATGGCAAGCCAGACAGCAGCACAAGCTTGGTTCTGAGAGAAGTGACGAACATGAACCAAGACAGAGGCATTGTCATCAACACAATATCATTTAACTGTGAAGATAGGTGAGTATTCTATACATAGCTTTTGCTTGGATAGCTTTTGTCATTATTGTAGTTATAAGGTCATTAATAATATATTTGCTGAAGATGATTGTAAGACACGAAATATATCCAAGAAAAAAATAAATCATTGATTCAAATTTATCTCTATATTCATAATATAGTATTTTCTCTTTACACTGAACAAAAATATTACTCGTATTAGCTGACCAAAAATTCATAAAATTTAAGACCACACAGTTAAATGGGGTGATACTTTAAGCAAACATACACATGCCACCTCCAAGCACATGTATTAAAATAGAATTCAGTGTGTTAATTTGGGATGAAACTTTATTGATGAGAAACATACGTTTTGTCTTTTAGTGCTGCAAATACGTTCTTGCGTCTGCTTGCGACAGAGACAAATGGTCGGTTCCATCGCTGTCACAGTGACAATGATGCCCATTTAGTGGTGCATCAGCTACTCACACAAGGCTTTCAAGACCTGGAGGTAACAAAATGTTAAAACATTTACGTTTATAAATGTAAAGCAAGTTTATTTTGTTAAAAAAAGATGAGCTATGAAAACACAAATGAATTTATTTTTACATCTCCTTGTGGCAATCATGTTCAAGCCTGAGGGCTTAGATGACAGTTTACACCAAGCGTGTGTTTGGCCGTAGTAACTCATATTATTGCCCTCCAGCTAACCTGGACCAACAGCAGATCCTCAACTACAGGTTTGCTCCAAAATATTGCACTGTTTGTTCCATTACACGGTCATTAGATTCGAAAATTCAATAGATGACAATTTTGTGATATTGATGGTAACACTGTGTGGACTGTAATTGGAGTGACAGAAATTTTTAACAATTTGTAATTCTCTTGGTAGGAAACCAATGATTTGGGCCACCAGTCAGTTTGGAAGTTTGAACCACTGAACACCACTATAAGTACCTTATTGGTGACACTATAGGGGAGTCAGGCGCCACTTCAAACTGCAGTGGTGTGAACTGGTTGCAACTCTTGCCAACCTTGAGTATTTGGCCTCTTGGAGCAGGGCCACCAATAGGAGAAAATTCATACTTGTCCATAGGACAGGTATCCTGAGAAATATACCCGTCCGAACTAAACTTTACATGTCCACATCAACAAACTTCATGTAAATTCAATTGAAACTGATGTCTGGGGTGATTGCGAATACTTGTCATAGGACAAGTAACTCAAATTTTTTACCCGTCCTGACAACACAGATTACATGAGCACATATGGTGCATATAGCCTATTTTGAACCTTTAGGTGAGTGTAAGAATTTGCCTGAAATAGTACGCCTATTTTTCAAGTAAATTTATCATTTCATATAACATTGCAGCACCCTGTACTTCCCGACTTTGATGGTGATGATCTTCAACGATTAGCCAGTCAAATCAGCATGGCAAGGAAATACCTTCAGCAAGCTCGGACATACTTTGACATGTATGACAACTTGAAACGGCCAGAGGAGAAAGCCCATGGATGTATGTAGAAATGTTTTTATTTACATTGTGTTTTCTTTAAAGTTTTGTCTTCAATTCTTTTACGGACATTTTTTATTCTATTCTCATACTTAACTACTTTTGCATTGATTTGTATAGCAATAATGCATACGATATTCAGCGTATGCATATCAAAGTTAAAATTGTGTACATCCGAGATTCATTTTCATAATTGGTCCACGTTTGTCTCGGAACCATGTCTGGTGGTAACATCATAATTCTGCAGGCAAAGGCTATGGAAAGACTATCAAAAAGAAACAAAATATGCATAGGTGAATTACAAACTATATTAATGAATTTTTATCTGAATAGGTTTTGGGGATGAAGTGACAGTTGGACCAGGATCTCGTCAAAGACCAGCTTCAGCAAAACATTGAGGATCAACAAGTCAATTGCAAAGTGCAAAATTTATTTGTCAATTATGTGTATTATCTGAGTAATTCTCGTTTCATGTTCATTGTCAATACTTTTAGCGATAATTTTATCTGTAATTTTTATGAATTGAACTTATCTTCCTTTCACTAATGCAAAATATCTAATAAGCTATTAACATTATCTTGTTACCGGTACATATGAAAGTCCTTTGATTCCGGAGACTACTGATGGTCTCATTTTTTTGTGGTTTATTACGTCTTATTCTGTAATTGTGGAGAATGATAATTTGGAATTCTCATATTTAGATATTTGAACAAAAATAATTTTAATATTTTGTATTCTGATGTTATATCAAATATAGTTGATTTAACAATGTTGAATTTGTCTCCACAAATACAGAACAAGATGTATAACCCACAAAAATTATCTTGTTAACTCCAAATAACTGTTGCCATGCTTATAATAGATAATATTGAGCATATATTTATTTTTCAATTTTAAATACACTAATTATCAGGAATCCATATCAGTCAATGAAGTATGGTATCTGTCATAGTATTTCTGTTGCGTATATCAAAAGCAAAAAGCCCAAGACTGAAAAACGAAGTAATATGCGAGAATGATGTACAATCAACCTAAGAAATGTGTTATGTTGATACAGGGTATAAAACACGTGTTGCATGTATTATATTATATGCTAGTTTAATTTTGAAAGAACATTTGTTAAGACTTCAAATTGAAGCAAAGGATAGATTTTCTGTGATATTTTGTTTTGTTTGTTAACGGTGCTTGTTGATAACATTTTGTATGTTGTATTTTGCTATATAATAGAATGATATATATATAAATGTAATTTATTTTGAATTAAACCGTCAATAAACTGTAAAAACAACTTTTTTATTTTAAATAATTCATGTGATGCATTCACTACATAAAAATCTAGTTCTATATCAATACAAAATATTTTGCGCAATATGGCAAATATCATTGAAAAATAACTACTTAATTCCATCAGCAAATGATCTATACCACAAGTACACATTTTTCTTTCAAAATAAAGCATGTTCATAAAATGAAATGGATGTTGGAAAAAAATACATACCAAAATACATTTTACACAAATTGCATCTATATAAATCTATCACACTTAAAAAATGAATGACAATGACAAAATTAGATCTAAACATACAAAGCACAGCTTCCTTATATATCACATCAACTGTCTGGTTTGGGTAGAGCATGAGTGTACTCGGCAAGAATGTCGCAGTAGTGAGTGCTGCGGTGCTTGTGCTTCACCGAATCTATTTCTCTAAGTAGTAGCCGGGGGTCGATTTCTGACGCTTTCTTCAGTACCTCTGAAAATGTGAATAAATAATTGTATTGGTGATAGATTTACATATTAAAACATACATATTGTGTAATAAATCATGTTCTACCATGTGGCTATCAGTACAGAGGGAGATTTCGAATTTGTCAAAAGTTTCAAATAATTTTCAGTACAGCAAACACAAAATAAGTTACATTATAACATTTACGGTAATCTGCTATTTTGCCAAAATATACATCTCGAATTGGAGATATTAAATTGCAAATGAATGATCCACGTCAAACTTACCTAGGACAGCCTCTTGAATACTCCTCTCCGGATCATCTAGATGAATGAGAAGTCCTTTGTATATAGCTTCATAGTGAGCCCTGTATAGGTGTGGCTCGTAGTCTATGAAACTTGATAGATATGAAATAAATGTCTGGCAACATGCAACTCGAATGTCGTCTGACGAGTCATCGAGGCGCTTCAGCAGATCTGGATACATTTGATGCAGTTTGTCCTAAAAGTATAAAGAAAACAATTGAAAAAAGTTAATGTACTTTAGCTTGTAATTGATATATAAAAACAGTAATATTAAATAATTGTACTACATTTCAATTAGTTTTAAATCATCAATTAGGTTATGCATGTTTTCCAATTACCTGGTCAAATTTGAGATCTTTGATGTTAAATAAATGTGTGAGAACCCTACAACTCAGTAGCCTAGTGCTTTTGTTGTCATCTTCTAATGTAGAACGAAGTTGAATCAAAGTTTCTTCGATGACTTCATTTAACTAAAAAATGTAAAATGAGCTTATCAGATCAATAGAATTACATGCAAAGTTTACTTAAAGCTACCCTCAATTTTATTTTATATTTTGCTGTTAAGAATTTACATGTCAAGTATTGTCAACTATTAAGGAAATTTCCTCCACTATTTGTAATATATATCTAATCTAGCCTTGCCACAGAGATAACCATTAAATACACATACATGTATGCAGCTTAAATTTTCAGATGAAAAATGATAAAACGCAAATATTCCGTAATCATAAAAATACTTACTTTTTCTGCAGTAACAATACCACTTTGTAGCAGAGCCCATAAACAAGATACTGCAACAGTTCGTATGGCTCCTGAAAAAAGCGATATCAGTTGTAGTCACTGCATGTAAAGATTTTTCTTGAACATACTTTTTAACACAAAAAGAAATACTAGTATTATACAATCCACATATATATAATCACCTGCCGTTCGACCTGCTTTCCACACACAGTTGGGAAGGATCATGTCTCTCACAACAATCACACAAAACTCTCCAAACCTGTAACACAACATTCAAATATATATATTGTGAAGAAACTGTGGTAAGGAAAGACAATTGTACATAAAATACCTACTGCCACGTACATATTACATATAATAACGTTGATATAACATTCAAAACTTTCACTACAATTAAGAACAATTCAATATAGGAAAGACACATTTTAGTGGATGCAGATTATAAAAGACAATTTCTATCAATACTCTACCTTTGATGGGAGTCTAATGTAGATCCAGCATTAAGCATGAGTTTGGAGAGCAAGGTAAAGAACTTGAGGCGCAATTCGGCGTCTTTAGTTGGCTGTAGGTTTATGACCAACATTGGAATGATTGATTCCAGCAACTCTCCAACCACCGGCCCTTAAAAAAATCCATATCACCAATATAGATGAAAAATATAGTAACATCAAGTACAAATAATATCTAGGCCGATTATGTTTAGAGTAAATTTGGAGTACCACGTAAGAGTTGGATGTCTTTATGATGAATTTGAAATATTGAGAATAAAAATTTCCAAGGCAAAATACATAGACTTGTCTAAGGAATTTTGAAATAATATATACATAAAATATCTCAAAGTATCTAAATATATGACTTGTCAGAGAATATCAGGAAACCATTTAATGCTTAGTAATAAATTTCCTGAAATCATAAGGGAAATCTTACCTGCATTAATGAGTAATGTGTCAAACACCAATCTCTCAGTGCTGTGTTGTGTCCAAGCTGAATAACCTCCTTGCAGCGAGTCGATCACTTGGTGAGTGTGCAATTCAAATAGTTGCTGTTCATTAGCTAGATTTTGAACAGAAGCTAGAGAACTAAGCAGTGCAGATGCCTACAAAAGATTTCTACCATTTCAAAGTTTGTAAATCAAAATGTACCAGTTAAAAAGTTCTTAAGATTTTTTTTCCTTACATGTCCAAACCCCCATACTTGTCATGAACTTCTTTCTATACATATAATTCAACTTTGACACATCTAAAATTCCATAGCCCTTTTCACCCTGCCAGCATATATACCCAAGAGACATTATTCAGACATACTGTGAAAAACCGTTAAATATAAATTTATGGCACTTTGGATCAGTTAACCACAGAAAATTACATCGGTGACATGAACTTTTGGATTATGAAAAATTTAATAGAACAACACACAGGCTCTATGTGAACGCTGGCCGTATGTAACAAAAAAAACAAGCTTTTTAAAATTGGGTGTGCTTATAATAGACAGCTTTGATAAACACAGATCTCACCTGGACCTCTATGTCTTCGCTTCTGGCGAGTGCAAGTAATGTTACCAATAGCGTGAACAGATCAAAGCTAATCTCTCTCACATCTTCTGCACACACTTGCATGAGAGCAGAAACACAAGCTAGGAGTTCCATCTGCAGTCGACTCTAAAATGAAAAAGTTAACAATATGCTGAAAAAAAACCTGGAACTTCTAGCTACATGTAGTAACCTATTAGTCCATCTGGACCATGACACAAAGATTTTAATAAGAAAACATGATTTGCTTTACAAGAATATTAAAAGATTTACCTCAGCAATGTGACATATATCTGCATCTGTAATTACATTAGCAATGTCATGAAGGAATGGCTTCAATGTTTGTCTCTGACATCCTCGAATGACAGCTGCCAGTATTCGTAACATGCCTGGGGTCTGAAGTAGTTTTACCTAGACAAAACCACAAATAACTTTAAATACAAAACTTATTAATTCAATAAACATAAATTGGTTGCTAAATGTTACTAACTATTCTGTCTATTGACAACTTTTATAACTTTGACTTTCATAAGCAAGTTTTATTGACTGAATTTAAGAACTTAAAACTATGAATTAAATTATTCATTTTAGTCTATTTCCTTTTATCAATGACAAAAACTTTATAAGTTCTCCAACTACAGTCTTAATGTTTTGCAAAAGCACTTTCACAGACAATAGTAAGAACAATATAAACATTTGAACTACATGTCATAACATGGTTTACAGTTGAACAAACTCTTTACCTGACGTAATACTTGTTTTACCCAAATATCAGGAGGTACAAAGTAGCCGATCAATTCTCCACATTTTATAACCTGTTTTGAACATAATCGTACAATAAAAATTAATAGAAGTAGTGATTCAATAGAAAAAATAGGTGGCGAAAATGTTCAAAATCTTTTAAAAGAAATTTACATTTTCAACAACTTTTGGTTCCTCATCTCCAGCAGCTTTTACAAGGGTTGTGAGTGTCTTTTCCATATGCATAGTCACATTCTCTTCTTCGTTGATAAGTAAACAGTATAACAACTGCGCTGATTTTATTCTAGTGTCCACAACCCAGTCTCCAATGTCGTTGCTGAGGCCTAGAAAAAGGGATTTGCTTTTATTATGAAAAACATTTGTAATACAGAGCTAGTAAATGTTCTAACAATGTTACGACTTTAACTAGAAACTTGAAACAAGTAGATTTTTTGTATTAATCAGAACTTAACTACATAGAAAAGTAAACAAATAAGCAATTACTCTATAAAAAATACCACTTTCAAATAAAGCGTACCGGACAGCATTGCTGAATAATGATGATAGATCAACTGACGACAGCCTAGGTTTGGCCTATCAACTGCAAGAAAAAAAAATAAGTAAAAATTATCTACAGAGTCGAAGATAAATAACATATATAAGTGCATTTCATAGTCACCATAGAGCAAAGAAAAAAAAACACTTTTCAAATAATGTCATTGAGAGTGGATTTTTATAAGAAAAATGACTATCAATATGTAAAATATCCAAAATATGAGAGTTACTATCACTCTGTTATTATTACATAAATTCATAATAGGCTATAAAACCAAACAGATTTAACTCACTATTAGGTGGATAGTGTTCTGGATCAGCTTTAATGAAGTCCATCTTGTCCTTCAGATCTTTCTCATTTTCACTTTCATACTTCAAACCTTCAATTACAAATAGTAAAAATGATAATAGCATGCAATGCCTGAAATTTTCTTTGTATTAAAGTAAAATTCCATTGGCATGTTTAAAACAATTACCAGGCAATTCCTTTTATTTCACTGACCACTAGCCACTTATTTTGGCAGATCTGATGATTTTTCCATACACTTGCCAAAAGAAATTACACCCAGCCAAGGGTTGGCAGGTGATGTTTTAGAACACTGGTGAAGATTTGCACCTACACCCTCCCCACACGTTTAATGTGAAACCCACACCCAAGCCTGCATGGTTAACAAAAATTGAGCCAACACCCACAGATATTAATGGACAACCCACAAAAGACTGCACTATAACCCGCGTATTTTAATATTTATGTAGTTATGTTTAAGCATATATAGTAAATACATTTATCACACATTTTAACCACAGTGACCGAGTTATTGACATTTACATGAATGAACTTCACTCATAGTCAATGTGAGTAACAAAGAATTGTTCTCAGGGAGTTTCTGGAAAAGAAACATGTGTGCCTATGATCTTGTGTGAATTGAAAAGTAATTAGGTTTGAAAACACCCACATGGACGATTATTATGAAGCCAATCATATTCCTGTTTGCAATATCAATATTATGAACTACATCTACTGCATTTAGTAGAACATGTAGTTACTTTGAGGATTCTATTCATGAATTTAAGCCAACAAAGCAAAATATTTTGAGGATTAAAACCCTCACCCTCAATATAAGTGACAATTCAGCCCACAGCCCGCAAATTTGCAGGTGCAGACGTGGGGCCCGCGCAGGGCTCTGGTGCATTTTAGTGGCACAAGCGTGACGTTTAGACACACAATCCGGTATTCTATCGAGCGTTTGGCGATTCCTTATTTTGAAAGACTAGCAGAGTATTTGGAAAAGAGGTACCCGGCGCACATGTGTAGTTTCCAAATTATGAATGCAGTCGCCCTGGAAGTCTGGCAAGTGTAAGAGGAATTTTCATGGCAGTATAAAAAGTTTACTTTTCTATGAGCAATGCATGCATTACCAGCCGATTGATTGTTCATTATAATTTACATGTACCTCAACATCTTTATCATTTTAATGGTAGATGAGGGTGCAATCATTACGAAACACATTTTAGACTGACACATCACAAAATTCTGTGGATATTGATTTGAAAACACAAGTCAGAATGATAGTGAGTACATTTATGGAAGTTAATTTAAAATACTCACCAACATCATGCCATAATGCAGCTGCTTGTTCTCTTATATCAGGCATTTCATCTTGTGTACCAGTTAATAACAATGGAATTAATTTGCGCCAGAAAGAGTACCTATGTGAATAATGTTGTGTAGTTCAAAAATAAATCTGAGTAGATATTATCAATGTTATTCATAAATCGTTAATAATTGCACAAAATGACTCTACCTTTTCATTTACAATAAAATATGTGGCATTATAATAAATGTAAGTTTCAAGTGCCATTAATTGGATTGACAAATACAAAGATGAATCATGAAAATATTATAGCATAACAATACCTATCTAGAAGGTCCAGTAACCAGTTCCCCACAACTTGAATTACAGCTGCTCGGACTATGGGAGCTTGATCAAATAAACGTTGTGCCAAGTGAGATACCACATCATCAACAGATTTGTTGTTGCCGAATTGTATCACATTACCTATAAAAAGAATAAGTTTCAACATTGTATCAATCTTTGCCTCAAACATTGCCAATAACGCATTCTGATTGGTCCAGAGGCGTGCGTCAGTTATAGTAAATAATCCACACAACATCATAGTTTCTGAAATTGGGTCATACTTCTGTCTCCTATTCAATTAACAACACATTTTCCCAACATATGGTCATCTGCACACTCACTATAAAAGAACACCATAGCTGAAGAACTGGGTGTAAATTTAATTTTCTGCACAGTTACCTTGTATAAGGTGTAGATGATTAATACCAAAACAATATTGCTTGCGGTTCGTAAAATGAAATTACAGAAAGTTTTCAACTTTTCCTCAGCAAAACATGCCAGGCACATTATGTATATACTTTTCATAGTATTTATAGTATGTCTGACATTGTTTTAATAAGTATGACGTTTAGTGTATGTACATGCAGACACGTACGACGTTCAGCATATTGTGGGTCGTGAACTTATAAACACTACTAAACTAGGTCACCAGATCAAACTGATACTGGAAGAAAGATTTATGTTTTAAATTTTACTGAGACCTGTACTTTATCTTCTTCCTGATAGAATGGTATTTGAACACTTGATTGTCATGTCAATCGTAAAATTGAGCATACTGACGTTTGATTCATTTTGGTAGATCAAATGTCAGCATGCCCAATTTTACGATTGACATGCTAATCTCATGCTCAAATCCTACAATTCTATACAGATCTATGAACAAAAAGCCATTGCAAGAATGAACACGTTGAGGTAAAAATTCAATTTAAATTTAAACCATACCTATGGCAAGAACAACTTCGACTCGAACACGGGAATGTTGGTGGGAAACGGCAGTCAGTAGCGGTTTGATCATCGATTCCGATTGCATGTGGAATTGTTCAGGAGTTGATTCCGCAAGACTAGATACACATTTACAACTCTCTTTCTTTACTTCAGGATAAGCGTCCATAACAGTTTTTGCAAGAATTTTAACCATGTCGTCTGTGTAAGGAGCCATACTTTTTTTACACAGTGTTACCAGTTCAGACAACAGCATAACCATTGATAACCTCACTTCTTCAGATGGTTCAACAATATCTTGTTGCCCTAGTCTTTGTACGAAAACCGGGATAACAAAGACCAAATAATCCGCAGGACTTTTTGTCTTTTTTAGACATCCTGCTAACAGCTCCACACATAGCTCTCTACACTTTTCAACAGGATCTGACAGGACTTTCAAAATTGGTTTGATAATTTCATCTAATACCCCTTGAAATTCACAAGGTGTCAATTCTGGGTTCCTGGAAATAACTTCTTTAAGTATGCCTTGGATCGCCCTCTTTCGTGTATTCCTGTTTTCCTCACTAAGGCAGTTAATGTGCCTTGCAATGGCTTGTAAAACTATTTCTTTTGAATCTGACATGCTTTCGCCTTCCATGTTTGTTGACCTGTGCAACGATAAATTTCCGGAATGTTCGTGCAGCCACAATACACAAAGGACAGGAACGTCAACGCGTCAATAAAACTCGCATTTTAATATCGAGGCTACAACAACCTGCAAGGTCACTGGGGCCGTTATGTTACATATTTCTCCAGCGACACAAGTCAAATTAGAAATTTCCGGGTTTCTAGTAATTTTTTTGACAGAATAGAAAAAATCTTTAAAAATGCCTGTGAAATACATAGGGAGAGAGATACCATACTCAGGAAAGCGACTATTTGACATACTATGTAGACTTAAGAACTTTGGAGAAGGACGATTAGTGTATAGGCAATCCTTCACAAGATACCCAGAGGTTTGCTTTTACAAAATCACTGAAGTGAAACCGAACATGGCAGACCCCAACCACGAGAAAACACGAGAGGTATATTGAAGTTTTACAGAGATCATTTTCATACAACAAAGTTAAATAAAACAGTTAAAGGTTACCTCGCGTAATATGGTAATGCACGCAAGTGTCTAAACAACTAACTTGCAAGAAATGCCCAAGTTATTGCCAATAACTAATATTGACATTTATTAAAAATAATATTGGCAGTACTCAAGTTATTGGCACCATAAAAATACCTTGAAGACACCTACTATATAAATATCCATTTACCCTCGAAATAATAGTTCTGTCCACTCGTAACGTAAAACGTATGGGGTTAACTTGAAGATTCGTTTATTTGGATGATGCAAATAACTTAAGCATGACGTCTACCTATCACTCTATCTTGCATTTTCATGGCTAAAAATGGGAAGGCAACATGCTAACAAAATTGGAAGAATGATCGCAATGCATTTATAAAAATAGTAATTAATATAAGGAAGCAATTAACTCTTTGACGGTCGCCGTATTTTGAACGTATGACATACTTTCACATCACACAAGGTCATTGATTTTAAGATTTTATTGTCGTAGATACTGCGAGTTCCACAGGTATACTGAAGAGTCTAAATAATTTCATACTTACACAGGAGACATGACATGCGATGCAGATTCATATTTTCACACTTAGAGCTCACAGTATTTTGTATTTTTAAAGAAATGGCCATAGAAGCCACCCGAAGTTTCATCTCTCGATTCAAATCATTGACATTTGACAGGCCGAGGTAATCCGATATGGTATGACAGCAAGGTGTTTTGTGACATGTAACCTACCATTCTCTGCAGAATAGCATTCTACATGCAGTGAAATTGTTAATATTAATATCGGAGATACGTTTCATTCACAAAATGAGAGATTACAGTCCTGTTACTTTGCCGGCATGTCCATTGTTGAGTGATGGTGTATTCTATATCGTATCCGCCAAACAATTGTGGACTTAATAAATGCTTCCATTTCATCATTATTAAAATCGACATTTTACAGAGAAATATTTTCAGTCTATGATCCATCCCGCTTACCATATCAAAGTCGTCATCGGAAACGCTTGTGATTGGCTAAAACAGTAGCCTTGCACCATCATGCGTGATTTGCAACGCTACTATGCTTGTTAAACGCTGTTGGTAGAACCTACAGCCTCGGAAATGGCCGTAAACACACGAAATATAATGAAGGAATAAATTATTTTGGTGAGGTCAGAGTTCTTCGCATGCTAATGAGATGTTTATAAACAAATAGGAAAATGGACGCCCGAACGTTTGATACCAAAACAGATGGGACTTTCCAACTAAATATTATTATATTTCGCGGACAAAGTAGGGTTCAGAAAGTGGGTGTTTCGTCTATGAGTATGTCTTCTTTAAAATTATTGCTCTAAAAGTGGTTATATCGAAATATTGTGAAGACTAATGAATGGAGTAGGCGATTTTGAGTCACCACGTGATCTTGTATGATGCATGTCACAAACGCTTTGATAGTTACGAGGGTTTGAAGAACGTATGTTTTAGGCTTATTTTAAGGCATGAATTAAGGCATAAATGCCTTACCGACCGTCAAAGGGTTAATAAATCAAGCATTGCAACATCAATGTAGTAATTTTTACTGAATCAAATTCGAGAATCGGAACGCAAGGCCATGAACAAATGCAAACGTCGTGAATGTGTTAGTAAACATTTATCCATCAATCATCATGATATAAATTTAGACTATGTAAATATAATGCTATCATGGACATTGTTAGTAGGCAATTCATTATATATGTTTTATGTATCATATTAAAATGTTTGAAAGGACATTATGGAATGTAACGTTCACAATTGGATTCTGTTGCCTAGTCTAGCTGTCATGACAATAAAATATGTATCAATTTTTCTAATCTATTATATTTCAGAGCCGAAGTCTCCGGCGTATTGGACTTGTAAGCGGAGAGAGAATTTTTAGAGGAAAAAATTCAGGCGTCAGCAAAATAGATACTGCATGGAAAGCTGATTGGAGATTAGTTCCTAAAACTGAGGAAAAAGACTACTTAAACCGTATTGATGGTGGTTTACCTCCTACAGTTTTACCAGAAACAGTTGATTATCCACCATTGATGAAATATATGTTTGAACAGCAAGCAATCAGAGCTAACAAACCATTGACTGAAAAACCCACTTTTAAAGTAGTAATACCACAGACAAAATATAGAAATTACGCTTTTAAAGAAAGCATAAGCAATGTATAAATTTTCAAACTTTATGATGTCAGTAGATGCATGCGCCAGCACTTTAACATGCATTAGCAGTTTGTCACTTGCGTTATTCTGTGGTTCTATTAAATTTGAGTTTTGCTAGTACGGTGTTAAACTTTCTTTTACCCCACCTGCCAAAACACTTGTTCAAACTGTAAGCAAGAGGATAAATGTATGTATGAAACTTTTCATCCACAGAATAACGTAAGTGATGAACTACTAGCGCATGTCGGAAGTGCTGGCGTGGGCATCTACTATAATGTTTTTTGAATTTATTGTTTGACAGTGTTATATATGTAATAAAATGTGGAAATGTCTCACTTTTTAATTTGATTCATCAAATATCTATCAGAATACAGTCTGGCTGTATTACATTGATCTATTGAAGAGTATTTTTATTTTTCAATTTGCATTTCATGTTAGCGTATGTTAACAATAATAATTTTACCGGTTATATTAGTGTGAGTTTGTCTGCCTAAAATTTTCTTCAATAAGTCTATAAGATATATATTATATCTAGATCTAAATGGAACCTTATTGCACATGTTTGTTACTTGAAAATGTTATGTATGTATAGCGTATGTTAAAAAAACAATAGAAAAGCAGCATAAGCCGTTTGAAAATTTACATATAGAAGTGCAGTCATGCACCTTCGTGGTCACGAGGTAATTAGATTAGAATGTCGCTTCTATGAAATAAGGTCATATATCCAACAGCACTATTATTGTTATTTAGTTTATGATTATTAATGTGCTGACCGCAAGTTCATGGAGTAATTTTTCTATTATAACTAAAAGATTGTACTGAATATCAGAATGAAAAATAAAGGAATGAATCACTATTTTTTTAGCCAGATCTGCATTCCCATTTTTAGCTCACCTGCTGTGAAACAGCATGTGAGCTTTTGTGATCACCTTTCGTCTGTCGTCCGTCCGTACATCCGTCAACAATTCATATTTTTCTAAATAACTTCTTCATTTCTTATTTGATTTAAACCAAATTTGCACACAACTTATTTGCCTGTCTCATCATGATATCATACTTGTTTCATTCCTCTGGGATTAAAATTGCCTCCCCAGGGGGGTGGCAAATTGACCCACCCACCAAAAAAATTGTCTCTTGTACTCCTAACCTGGGCGACCCAACATAAAACGTGTAACACCCGGTGGGGTGTGTGGGTGGTTTTGCCCCCCAGGAGTTGGGTTTAGTTGAGGGTGCCCGGGGAGCATCTGGGGGGTAAGAGCTCTGCCTTTATAAAATAAAAAACGTAGGGTTCGGGGGGGGGGGGGGGGGGTACCCTCCCCATAATAACATTGAGAAATAATTTTAAAAAAATGGTCATAACGTCCTCCTGCCTATGATACTACTATCAACTATAGAGAAGTGGTCTTCTTATATTTTGTGGTGTGTGTGTGTGGCTTTGCCCCCCCAGGAGTTGGGTTTAGTTGAGGGTGACCGGGGAGCGTCAGGGGGGTAGGCCCTCGGCCTTATAAAATAAAAAACGGGGGGTTTGAGGTGTACCCTCCCCATAATAACATTGAGAAATAATTTTAAAGAAATGGTCATAAAGTCCTCCTGTCTGTGATACTGCTATCAACTATTGAGAGGTGGTCTTCTTATTATATTCTTAACACTAAATGTGCTTCCTGAACCTGTTTCATCATTCATCAGGGCACCTCTCACTTAATTTTAAAGCCAAATTTACACATGCAGGTGAGCGATATTATGACCCTTATGGTCCTCTTGTTATTATTCTGATTGGTTTATATAATAGTGAACACTAACATGAAAATGGCATTTTTTTTCAGTTTCTGTGAGATGAGTTGAACAAGTAAAAATATTGGGGATTAATGTGCTAACAGCAAGTTCATTAAGTAACATTTTTTATCATAACTGAAAAAGATACTGAATATCAAAATAAAAATTGTAGGAATTATACACTATTTTTTGTCAGATCTACATTGTAATTTTTATTGTTCTGGTTGGCTTACATAAGAGCGAACACAATGTTTGACTCTGTCTTTCACAGACACTGAAAAATAGTGTATCATTCCTATATTTCCTATAATTTTTATTTTGATATTTGATACCATTTTTTAGTTATGGTAAAAAATGTTACTCCATGAATTTACCGTCAACACATTAGGTACCATGATTGGAACAGCAATAATTATATTTTTTGTTTGCATACACATGCATAGTCTCTCAAGTGAAACAGTGATGCGTATGCAAATGTACATGTCGATCATATCCCATGGTCTCTTCACTAATCAGTATTTAAATGGTTTCTGACTCGTATTTTCACAATTTAGTTTGTACCGGTATGTAGAACACAAATTTGTGTTTTCAAATTATGGGTGAAGGAAGGAGCAGAAAAGGTCTTTTTGAAATTAATGATTCCAAAAAGGAAGGATTATTTTATTTGCCATGACAGAACTAAAAAAGGAGACGGACAAAAACTTTGTGATTTTTGTGACGGCCGGTAAAAACAACAGCTGAAATGTCTCATATTTCACATGAACACTGAGTTCAATGTTTTAAATAAAAAAAGAAATACTATTCCCCAAAAATCTTGTAAAGTAGAAGTAAAAGTAGATTCTTTTGACAGAGAATTAATTAGACAAGTTGTCCATCAAATGTATGCAGAAAGAGTATACCCACTGTGGCTCTCATACAAGAAAGACTACAGTGACGCACAAATTAGAATAAGTAACAACAAATTGATAGTTTTACATGAACTGAATGTTTGTTTTAGCAGAACAGAGGATAATAGATGCGTTGTATGTGACAAACTATAAATATCCCATCTAGTAATGGGAAACCGATCGTTATACTAAAAGCAGGTAGTGACAGACAAGGATTTCTTCATGTATGTGGACTAGTGTTTAAAAAGTATTAATGCGCTCACATGATGACAGTGGATTATCATTCTGAAATGAATACAAAATTTTCATAGATGCACTCTCTTGAAGAGCCAAGTGTTCTAGTTATTGATTTATAAACATATATTTCCTGATGAGGCCATGTCCAAAATGGTAAAAATATTTGAAATGTGAACCACATTCTCTCCATACATCTTTAAATGAAGTTTATGCACACATTGAACATAAAATTCATAGATTTAAAAAATGATAAAAATTACATAGATATGATTGGAAGTTCACGTCCAATGATACCGATGCCTTTGTTGTCAGAGACGTGCAGAACATAGCTACTTCACTTGAACTAGTAATTATCAATAAACCGATTCTGGAATCACACTTGAGCTCCATAGTCGTGCATAATTTTTCTACCATAAACTTTGGAATTTGTTATGAAATAAAAATATTTGCTGACTTTAATTTTGCGGTTTTACCGTAAACTACAAAGTTCGATAATTAAATCATATGTAAATATTTCTAGTTCTACAGTATCGTTCAAGTATAGAAGTTTCATATGCTGTTTACCTTCAACTATTTGTGAATCAGAATACCAACTGTTGTGCGAGAGTTACTACCCAGTGTATGCAAATCAAATACATAAACATTGCTGTTCCAATCATGGTACCTAATCCCCAATTTAGGCTTGTTTAAAGTGCCGTCTGAAAAAATGCCATTTCGTGCAAGTGTTCACTGTTATGTTAACTATAATCAGAATATTAAAAATTGCAATGGAGGTTAGGCAAAAAAATAGCGCCTCTTTCCTATAATTATTATCTTAATATCAGTGCCATTGTTCAGTTATGATGGATGATGTTACTCCATGAACTTGCTGTCAGCACATTAATTATAAGGGAGGATTTTACCTTACCCCATCCTCAAGTCTCATAAAATATCCAGGGCCATTCTCACTAATTTTCTAACCATTCTCATTTCTCAATTTAACAATTTGACCCCCATTCTCATTTCCCATAAAAAATCCAGGGCCATTCTCATAGATCTCAAAATAGGTATATTTTCCCCGCATTAAGCCAATTCTTAGTCTAAAGCTTAGTCCATGATAAAAATGGCTGTATAACATTTTGAAATATGATTGAATGTTTTTAATGTGTTTTTAATGATGGACCTTCTGAAATGTTTTTACACAATCGTAAGATAATTTTCACAAAAATTAATGAGCATTAATCTTGTGTAAAATTAATGATAATAAAACTTTTATGAAAAAGAATATTCATATGCGGGTGCATTGTGTCCAAAAACGAAAATTTTCTCTGTAAGTAATGAGGTGTTCTGCTGGGTACATTATAGATATATACATCAAAAGATAATAAATATGACTAATATGGATATAGCTGTATTGTATTGTGTTCATACTTGGAGGATTTAAATTTGTAGTTAAGTAAATTTCAACAATATTATGCAAATTAATATGATATTGTTCAATTCAGTCATCTCGAAGTTATAGGTTCCGGATGTTTTGTTTCTGTGTTCATGTACGACAATTGATGAAGATTCTTTGGATATATATCAAATATTAGTGTGTGTTTGGACCATGTGGATGAATGGATAACACTCCAATGTAAAGTTCGAGCTTGATCACTATTATAGTGTGGTGACATATCTGAAAATTAATTTAATACACTAGAAGTTAGACATGGCCGCTGAAATTTCAAACATGAGTGTAGCATTTGATGGAGTATTGCGCACAGATGTGAGGGGAAAACTTGTCGTAGAATTTATCAAGTATATGGTTTATCAACAAAACCTTTTCCCTTCACCTTATGATCGATTAAAAAAAGATGTTGAAATTATTCAAGAAAATGAAACAGAGAATAAGCTAAGAAAGAAGAGATCGCTTGTTCAAAAAGAGAAAGTTCTTTCATCTATGGAAACTATTTTCAGAACTGTTTCAAATGTATTTATTCATGCTGGACAAATAAAACAAGTTCTAATTGTTATTGGATCAACACTTGTGACTGCTAAGGAGACATTTAGTTTAATTTTTCCAACAAACTTTTATGAAGGTTCGGATATGCATATTGACCAATGTAAAAACATACTGTTTAAACAGCTGATAATGAGTTGTTTTATAGAACCACCCAACAAGATTTCTAAAAGTTCAAAAATGATGGTGTTTGTCTTAACTTCTAGACATTGCATATATTGTAAGGAACATTTAACACCAAAGCCCATTTTCAAGATGCCACGAAGAGGTCAACAGTATGAAATAGAACTGAAATGCTGCTCAAATGTGGGGTCTGCAGATCTAAGTCATGTTGGAGAAATGGATTTTGATATTTCAGGAATCGAACCTTTAGAAACCACCGTCATGGATGTCGCATCACCGTTAGTAGAGCGCATTGTGTCAAAACATCAGAACTCTGAATCTCCAAACCTCAACCCATTCAATATTTTGAGAAAACGCACCAGTAGTCTGCCCAGTGATGAATCAAATTCTGATTTTGATGAATTTATTTGGTTCCAAGTTCCTGAAACTGTGAAAGGAATTAAGTTATAGGACAATACATGGAAAACGTTGATATGTGAAAGGGAAATGGATAGCTTTTGTCAACCAATTTAATAGGATCTTTGTGCAGAAAAAAATGAAATTGATTATTAATTATGCATGGTTATCATGTTAAATAAATATGTAAAAACTAATTTTCAAATGTTTTTAATGTTAAATATAATATTATTATTCTCTAAAAGAGAATGGTTTTGTAAATTTGTATCAATTCTCGAAGTTTGCGTTTACTTGATTACGATTCATTTGGTATCCTGTCTGGTAACTAAAAAGAATAGATGTGTACATAATTAAATGTTACTGCAAATGAAATGAATTAAATGAAAAGATGTTCATAATTCTGTTATCATACTGACAGACAAGGATTTCTTCCTGTATGTGGACTAGTGTTTAAAAAGTATTAATGCGCTCGCATGATGACAGTGGATTATCATTCTGAAATGAATACAAAATTTTCATGGATGCACTCTCTTGAAGAGCCAAATGTTTTTAATGTTTAATATTATTCTCTAAAAGAGAATGGTTTTGTAAATTTGTATCAAATCCCGAAGTTTGCGTTTACTTGATCACAATTCATTTGGTATCGTGTCTGGTATATTAAACTACAAAAATAGATGTGTACATAATTAAATGTTACTGCAAATGAAATGAATTAAATGAAAAGATATTCATAATTCTGTTATCATACTTTAATATTAAAAAATGTATTTGATAAATCTTGTGTCTGTGCTTTGGCTAGTTCATGAGAACCTTTTTTTCTTGGATCTCTAATTTCCAGGTTATCGTCCCAAATGCTGGTGAGAAATTGCATACTGTGATACCTAGGAAGTTCAAATTTTCTTTTTTTTTCTGAAATTCATAGCATGATGATTGTAATTTTTTTACATGTAAATAAAATGTTGACATTAACTCTTTATGGTAAAACTTAGTTTCGGTATATAGAATACCAATTACACAATTAGGTTTTATCACCCAGTTCAAGTTATGAAAATATTTTGTTTTTGAGATTTTGACGTAAAGTTGTACCCATCTGACACAATTGTAATATTTCAAACAGCCGAATTCTGTGATTGGTGTTCTATGGTATGCTTGAAAATCTTTTCATGTAGTTTTATGGACAAATATAGAGCGGTACATTTCAGAAATGATTATGAAAGATTACATTTTTATTCAAATGTCTTTTTTCTTTTCTTTTTTTTTTTTTTGTTTAAAGTGTTTTTCCCAGTTTGCTTGTGGATACAATTATATTCTTCTCTATCCCTCTTTTCTATGGCAAGCAAGCTCCTACCAAATCAATCAAATTTCATTCTAGAGAATAAAAGATAGGCTTGTTCAAAAATTCATCATTCAATTAAGCAGTACAAAACAGATTTGTATTTTGACACATTTTATCTACAATTACAATATATATATATCGTTTCTAAAGTGCTCCAAATCAATACATTATTATGAAATAAATTTGAATTCAGTAAATGGATGGTAGACATACAAATAAATATTTTATATCAGTATCTTGGGTACAGATACTAATGTATGAATAACGAAATGAATATCATCAGGAATAAGATAAGATCTTACTCCTGATAGCATACATAGTCGCTACTTTATCAATACATCGTTTACATGTAAAGAATGGGACATAGAAAATCTAAATGGTGCTTGATTTTAACTTTATGCTTTTGAAATTAACGAAAATAGTAAGTGTCCATAGTTAATCCATAAAAAATTGAGTCTAAAATGGAAAATCATATGGCCTCGAGTCAGAATGGATTTTCTCCTTCATTTCTAGGAATTCTTTATTTGCATCCCAAACGGTTTTAAATTCTCCTTCCTCCAAATGTTGAGCCAAATTTTCCACTGTCCAGTTGTCATCGTCTTGGATTCTCAAATTTGGCACGCCGTTGAGCATCATTGCTTCTAATGCTCTTGCATGACCTTCGCGGAAAACAAGGTGCATTGGTGTCCGGCGGAATCTGTTCTGCACATTTGGATCTGCCCGTAACCCTCCAGGTAAAAGTTTTATCATGCGTTCAGAGTTATGTTTACAAGCCACATGAAGAGGAGTCTCATGGTCTGAGCCTCCTGAAATATTTGGAGAAAGAAAACAATGCAAATCATGGTGCTTAGAAAATTATGATGTTATGAAATTTGACGATGTGTAATAATGTGAGTTGACAACGTACCTATTGCATTCACATTGGCGTTTTTTCTGCACAGTAACTTTGCACAAGTTGTGTCTCTGTGAACAGCAGCTTTATGAAGAGGTGTTTCTCCAGCCGAGTTTTTTATATTAATTTCTGCACCATGCGTCAATAGTTTTTCAACAATTACTGGATTACCTGTTCATAGATATCAATATGGAATTATTGCAGATGCAAAATTGAATTAAATTATGTCACTCATCAGCAGCAAGACAAATACATACTAGTGTACAAAAAGAACGTGATCTGAGGGAATATTCGGCTGGTTCTTGGCAAACTCTCACTAGTTCCTAGAGTATCTGACAAAATATCCATTCAAATACCCAAATACCTGACAAAATTTGTACCATGAAAGATGAGATGCATGTACTTTTAGAGATATCAAGATAATAACAGTATATAACGTTTCAAAATCACTGTAGAAGACTGATGATTCTTTGAACGTAGAGCCTGCTTTGAAATTGTGCAATGAACAACAAAGATATTTTGTTATTAATAACCGTGGGTGTCAGCATTGATATTGACGATTAATTCTTTCTCCAAGTCTAAATTTAGGGCTAGATCTACATGTATATAATATCATCAGAGCCTCTGCTAGAACTCGAATCCTGGAGCACTACAACTTGGGCACCTATTCATCAAATTACGCAGGTTGTAAGTACCGGGTAGTACTTTATGAATAGGTGTCACAGTCTTAGTGGTCTTCTATTCAATTCCCAGCTGTGGCTATGTGATATAGTATTTCATGTATATACTTTTAGAAAAAGTCCATTATGTGAACAGATACCAAATACGGCAGCTACATAATCCAGGACACAGTTTCCATGGATGTGCATAGGAATTTATTTTGTTAAAATTATTTCCCTACCTGCTGAACAAGCATGGTGGAGGGCTGTGTTGCCGTCCCTGTCTTTGGCATTGATGGATATTCTGGACGCATGAAGATGGCTCAATACAAATACGGCACATTCCACACTGTTATTGGCACAGGCATAGTGTAAAGCATTGGAACCACCAATCATCCCTGAGTTGATAATGGCACCTGAAAATCATATACATTGTACAATTCATGAACTAAAGACCACAATATGACATGCTGGGCTGCTTGAGGTTCAATTAGCAATAGACATTACACAGTTGGTCAAGTCAAGATCATATGGTAAATTAAACTCAGGGATAAGATGGTAAATTTTAGAATTTGTTATGATTTTGGAACACATATATTGAGAAGGTAATTGAGCGGGGAAAAAATGGCAATGTGAGAAAATTGGAGAATCGTTGAAAATCTTATTAACTTTAAAATCTTTTTAACTTAATCCACAATAAAAAAAAAATGTTTTGATCTGACAGTGTAATTTTACTGATAATGAATACATGACATAATTGACATGCAAAAAAGAAAAGAAAAATTTGAAAATGAAAAACACACTTGCCTTTCTCAAAAAGCAGGACTGCAGTGGTTTCTCTGTTGAACATACAAGCTGTTTCTAAAGGAGTCAAACCATACCACCTGTATACAATATACTTATGGTAAACAACATATTGTTTGACTTTATTAGATTAGATTAGGCATCTACTAAAGAAGGTTTATTGAAACTGCAATGCAAATGTGCTTGTACAAAACAGTATGAACCATTAATTTTGCCAAGTGGAAATAATTCTGTAGCTGATATACGTGGTAGGGGCGCGTGGGGGGGGGGGGGTTGGCGGAATAAGGTTCGAATGGCTCAGAATCTGAATCTGATCAATTACTCGCAGAGTCCTGAACAGGCACATGGCGAGGAGGAGGAGTGTGACTTGATTTAAGTCAATGCGCTGGCCGATCAGGGTCTTGAACTGATCGACCGTCTGCGCTTGAACCACGTGTTCGTCTAGAGCATTCCACTCTCTAATTGTTTTGAGAAAAAACGACTGAGTGTATTGTTCGTAATTTGACTTTGGCACTACAAATGTTTTAGAGTTATTTCTGACGTGGGCCGAAACTGGGTTTTCTGAATGATAGCCTGAGAAGGCTCTTGCCTTGATTCGTCTACAGCCAGTTCTAGTTGGTGTCAGGAAGTTTTCCGGAGGCATCGCTTTAATGAGACCATTTACGACCTTGAACATATATGTGAGACGCAGGTCTTTGCGTCTTTCTTGAAGGTCTTGAAGGTCTAGGGTTTTGAGCATATGCACCTGAGAGCACATATAATTTCAAAATTTGAGTGAAGAACAATGGAACAAAAGAGCAAAGATATGGTGATATCACCAATCATGTAAAGAAACCATCAAACCAATGGATTCCTTATCTTAGGTTTAATTATTTATTTCTTTTTCTTTTTTTTTTTTCTTTTTGAAAGTTGATATGAAATGCTGTCTTTCCTGTCTACATAAGGGAGTATGATCATTCATAAAGTTGTGAAACATTCCTATCCAACACAGCTCTCAGCCATTGAGAATCCAGTATGATCAACAAACTGAAGTACGGTAGTTGATTCTCACCTGTTGTGGAAAGCTACATTGTGGTCAATCAGGTCTTTCACTGCACTGTGGTAGCCAATCTCTATAGCCTCGGAGAGAATTCCAATGCTCGGTTTTCCTTGCGAAACATCTAAACCATATTTTTCACCTATGTCTTTTGCTGGTGGAAGAAGATATTACATAAATAATTAATTGTACACATTTCTCAAATTATCAAAAGAAAGTATTAAAAGCTATAAAATGAATAGGGTAAACTGTACCAAATGTTTTGGTTAGACCAATATCAAAATACTCTTTGAATATTCTAATAACTTAATTCACATGCATGATCTTAACAATATGGATCACAAGTGGACTATTTTACATTGGTGGCTTCCATGAATGTTTTCCCAATGACATTTTTTGCTATAATACATGTCATCAGGCTAGCCCAAGGGATTTACATATTAAAGATAAACATTTCATTCTCAACCCAGCAGTATTGATAAACCATTTTCTTACCCACAATGACATCAAGAGCTTCTCCAAGTTTGGGATATCGTCTATTCAGTGATTTACGAAAAGTTGGGTATGCCCTTGTACCTTTTGTGTCTAATATTCTCAGAAGAACATCAGCCTTTGGATGAGATCATGCACAAATTCATTGCAAAGTCTTATATTTTAAGATTTTCAATAACAGTTTTGATAACAGATCATTTTCTTTTAATGTCATGATTTTGACGAAAAATGAAAAGAACAAAATAAATTTGTGAACAAAAAATTTAATGATCATTATCAAATATATTTCATACAAGTTATAAGGAACAGTTCCTAAATTAATTTGGATTGCAGCCACATTTACTTAGATAATGATGTCCCAATATATATTTGCTATCCTATTTTTAATATCCAAGAATTGTGTGATAAAAAAAGCATCTTTTATGCTGACACCAACTTTATTTTTTATCATTTTCTTTTGCTTCTAAGACCGTTATTCTGTAAATTATTGGAAATGATTCACACTAAAATGTCGCACCCACATTAGAATTTTTGTGTTCCTACATAACTTGGAAAGATGCACACACTTACAAAAAATTTCAACATTTTCAGACTGAACTTTGTAAAGTATCCATTTTGGTAAGAGGTATATGGAAAATTATTAGAACAGGTGTGTTTATATGCTTTTGGAAACATATGAATAAATCCGATATAAGGTCAAGATATCACAGCCAATCACTGTAAAATCATCAATTGTTTTGTATAATCTATGCATTAATATTATTGGCCAATCAAAGGAATGCTTTCCTTCACCGATTTAGGTCAGTGGCAGTCCTAAATATGCAAAGTGCTGTTACAATGGCTCTTACATTTTAATTCAGATTCAAGGCCGTTGCACCCCGCTCCAAAACTCCGACATTTGTCGGACAACTTTTTTTCAAGAATTCATTACGTAATTAAGTAATTACGTACTAACTTAATTACGTAATAAGTAGTCGATAAACTACGACAGGGATTTCCAGACATTTGTTTACATGGGGCATAATTCATTACAGTGTGGTTCTACGATATTCTTGTAATGACCTACACATATTTCTACGCTTTGGTCATGTATCAAAATGAACGTATGAATATTATGAACAGCGGTACCGGCAGCCTCTAGCTTGCTACCTATCATGCATGGATAATGGGTCTATTAGTGTGCATTTTTTAGCAGTATTCAACTCCTTATGTAGATGTGACATATTACTTTAAATCATTTCTAATGATTTTCAAAATAAGTGTCTTGGTTAACAAATTGCTATCGGCCAAAAGATTGTGGAATAAATTTGGTGTCAGCACAAATAAATATTTCTTTATCAATGACACAAGAATTAAATAAATTATATTCCCTAATAATTTCAAAGTAGAAATACTATGATAGATCTATCAAATGCTTGGTAAACTTTATAATTAATCTAATTGTTTACCTGGTCTGTACGCGTTGTTCGAGATGCTATAGCTTCAAGTTCGTCATTGCTAAATATTATACAAGTATCATTTAGTACGGGCATAACATCATAGAGCTCCTCTTTGATAAGGGTTCGGCACTGCCGCAGTGCCTTCCGATGCAGAGGGTCCATGATAAACTGTAATGAAGAATAAAATTGATGATAAAATCATTAGCCTACTATGCGGTTTGTGGGTTTGATTCCCGTTGGAATCTAAGACTGTGTTGAGTGTTGACGGAACTCATCCATTAATGGCCGAAAGCATCCTAAAACAATAAACAATGTTTACAGGTATGTAAGTGAGTCGACCTCAATGACCTCAAATGAATTGACCACAACTGATTGACAAAACCGAATACTCCCTCGGGTGTTATCTGTGAGTGCAAAAAGTGTGTCCGGAACCTTGTGGGCTCTGGTACATTATTTAGCAACATCTAACAATTTTGAAAGAGGTTTTTAACAGAGATAACTGCATTAATGGTTATGGCTTTGAAAAGATATTTAATTTTTAATTTTTTCAAAGCTCCTTTCAAAAGGCATATTTTTATACTCATATCCATTGATGCAGTTGCATTCGGTTTTCACCATGAAAAAATTCTTTTTTCTGTGAATAGTAAATCCATTTTATTTTCAGTGGCAACATGGTCGATCATTTTAACAATGCACTCAAGGCCAATACCATTCATCATACCGTCATATCAATATATCAAAGAAAAATATGATTAGTCTATTTTCCATTTATTAAAATATTAATATTATGAACACTTTACTAAATTGATCATCTCATTTTAATATAACAGAAACCGGGCTATTTAGTAATTTTATTACGGAATCTTCTGTATATGACATTTGGCCATTTCACAGCAGTTTTTCTAAATTCAAAACCATACACATACATAACACTATGGTCATATGTTTGACAACCGTATAATCATTTGTCAAAAATACCCATACAAGTCACTATATTATAGATGTGACCAAAATTAAAAACACCAACATCTGTCAGATAATATTAATGTTAACATTTCAATAAATTCATGAATGAATCAATGTGAATGAAAGAATGCATTATGCATCATCAAATGGTTTTTATTCTCATTGTGCTTGTTTCAGTGTTGGTGCCAATTTAAATTTGGACAAATGTGTCATCTGGGCATGAAAATTGGAGTTGGGGACTCGAAGAAATCATTGACAGACATTACCAATAGGCAAGTAGATTGTACTGATTATCGAAGAAATCAGTTTCTAGTATCAGAAGATTGTAATGATAGTGAATGACTTTCATACATATCAAACAAACCAGTGCTTCTAAAATATTTATAATATAATTATTCATCAGTAACATCAGTAAGTTTTATGCTATTGGCATACGTCTTCGTATCATGACAGATTTTATAACATGATCTACTTGATATAACTAATTACTTATTCAATGTATATGAATATATTTCAGAAAAAAAATAGATATGTGCTTTGCCACTAACTCCCGAAAATATCAAATATGGATATTGCATTGAAAGCTCTACAAATGTACAAATGTACTATATGATACATTTCACATTATTCATCATAGACGTATATATGTATTTTTTATTCATGTATTTGTGGTGCACATGTAGCTGAGGACTTAAAGGTTATGCTCGGTGGCCGAACATGTATGCTTGCACAGAAACAATATGATGCGTTTTGTGCATAACACATATATTTTTGACTGAGCCTTTAATGCTCCCTATATACGGATGGATATTAAGTAAACTCATCATTCACCTGCTGACCCTTGCTCATTAGGTACCAGTAAATTGTGTAGCGTTGAAGGAAGTAATGATAAATGAACACCATACGCTACAGCAGAAAGTGCTGGTTGATTTCTATTGAATGGAGTTGAGAAACAGATATGGTCATTCAACCAAAGGTGAGGTCATTACATTACGATAAATGGCACAGTAGACTGGGTTGATTATGGTTTGTCTAGAAAGCCTTTATTTGATTACTTTCTTTGGATGTGTCAAAATCCTGGGGTCAAAGCAAAAAACGGGAAAAACAATTACTGCATATCTGTAATGTGCAGCGTATGAATTTTGAAAAAAAAAGAGAGAATCTTTTGAACTACTTGCCAGAAGAAAGACACCATAAAAACATTACTCTTACTGTACAAAAAATGTAATGCTTCAAATATATAAATTGTACCGATTATCAAGTCTTTGCTCCTGTACCTCACTACTTCAATATTATTGTCTGTTCCTTTTTCTGATAAATGTCCATAAATGGCAAACTGTTGCTTTCAAATGTCAAAAGTAAATATATTGCTCATGTTTCAACCACTATTACTTGTGCAATAAAGTCAAATGTGCTTAAACAAGTGAAAAGTACATTGATTATTATGTAAATAATACGATCATAAATCAAATAGCCGTCTTCTTTCCACTGTGAAACACAATAATGCATACATTTTTTGAGGGACATGATTTTTAACCTGTAAAATCAAATGTGTCTATTTCTATATATTACATTCACTCTTCCTACTAAAAGCATCAGGGAGATCCAGAACTTACTGTAATTCCCTGTATGTTCCTTCAAATTCAAATCAAACATTTACTACTTTTACTTTCATGTAAATAGAAAATTACCAGAAGATTGTAATGAGGGAATGACTTCATTATTGGTCCTAATCCCACTAACATACACAAAGAAAATTACCAGTGAAAATGTTCGATGTTGCAAGGTTACATGTACATGGCCTGAAATTCTAATACTCAAACTGTCAAGCTAAGTGTGTGGAAGTTTAAATGGTTAGATTGTTGGTTGAGGGTTCGAACCTTCCCTGATGTTATCCAGTATAATCTTCTAACTTAGTATCCTCAGAAAATATAAACTACAGCAGATATCAATATCAACAGATTATAAGATTATATAATCAAAGTTATGATAAATTGTTCATTTTTCAAAAGCTATCTTAGTAATTGCACAAATCCAAATATATTATATACCCATAACTGCAAGCCAGAATTTTAAAAATCATACCTCGGCATAAAATTTCACTACTTCAGCAGGAGTATCTTTAAAAAACCACACTTATTCCAATATCATCAAACTAAATTTTCCAAACACATATAACATGAAGTGTTTACAAAGTAATTGGCTTTCCTAGATACGATCCTTACAGACATATAAGTACATATATCCAACTCCAAAGTCTTTATTCCCTTTTTCCCAAGGCACAAAAATCCATTTTTGAGCTCTGTCTGTTGAAAGCTGAAGTTTACTTTCATTGTGGATCTATATATGTTTCTATCGTTCTGTGTATGTAGTCAATGTTTAGTATGCAAACACATGAATCTGGAAATGGCATGTGGAATAAAATCCTTTATTACTGATATATGCAGTTATGCAATCTTGTTTTATTTCATTTTGTTCTTCATGGTTTTAATTTACATGAAAATATTGACTTCAGAGTTAATATCCATGCAGTTTACTCTGTTGATCATGTGTCGTTGTAATATTATTGTGTTCTCACTGTTGCTGCATGAATTCTTAAATTTAGTTAGCGAGTCAATATTTATACTTTCCTATCCCCAAAGCATCTATTCATATGACAAAATATGCCTTTTAAATCTTCTTTAATTCAACTAGCTTTAACAGAACTCATTAACAAAAAAAGACCAAATCATGAATAATGTGCAATTTTGTTATTTTAGAAGGACCAGTAAGGGTAGAAACAGTCCATGGTAACATTTGTGTTTACTCCAACTTGGCGACTCAGTCATTTTAAAAAATCAATTACAATAGGCATCCATCAACTTTCAACGCATTTGTACATGTACTCCATTTATTTCACCTTTGCCAATTTTGGCAACTCAGCCCATTTTTGATGGCAACTTGTAACTTCTAATTCTTTGAGTAACACTACAAAACAAATATATTTGATCATACTCTTGTTTCTTAATATGCAAGGAACATTTTTATTGGTATATTCCCTCAGGAGAAACAATAGGAAAGTGTAAGAGTGAAGTCAACTCCATGATTTCCAGCATAACCCACTTTGGGTTTCATCATCTCCAAGCCAACCATTGTGTACCTTCCAATTGACTCATGTGAGTTATTGAAAAATATTCATAAATTTGCAGTTTATGATATCTAATGTAAAATCATGTATATTGAAATTGATTTACTTGAAAAAAGTGCACTATTATAATTATTTCCCAAATTATTTGAGACTCAAAATCTTGCAAAATTTTCAAAAGATAAGCATTTTCATATACAACCAGTGTAGTAGTATATTTGTACCTACAAATTAAACATCCGTTGTATGATATAGTTCTTTCGTCACATGCAAACACATTTTATGGATTTGGAAGTCCTACACAAAATGAAACATCAAATAAATATTGCTTGATGTAAGGCAAATGTATTTCAGAGTATCAAGCCATGTAAATTCTGAATGAAATGCAGTCCCTGGAAAAATTAATTTTGAAGTGTGCGAACTGTCAATGTTTTTATACCATTATTATTTGATAGCAATTGTTATATTTGCTTTTAAAAAAACTCCAGAACATAGAACTAATTGCATTACTTTGTAACTAACTAACTAACTAACTAACTAACTAACTAACTAACTAACTAACTAACTAACTAACTAACTAACTAACTAACTAACTCACTCACTCACTCACTCACTCACTAACTAACTAGCTCACTAGATAGCTAACTAACTATGTATGTATCCGGACAAGCTAAAGGGTTTACTGATGAACCGATTTCGTTCAAACTTTACACAACTACATGTATGAGGTATGAAGTGACACCAAAGTGATTCAATTTTGGCTAACATTGCCAATTAAAGTGTGGTTTCTACAGGGCTATTTATAGTCCAATTTCAACATTCTAACTAGTATTGAATGCACAATCATGGATCAATAATTCATCAGCAGCAAAAAAGTCTACTTGGCGCTGTTTGCTATTTGCTGCTGCTAGCAAATCAATATTAAGCATGACAGAGTCAATGTAATATAGACAGTGGCACTTGCGGATATTGCATTGTATTGATCACTGCTATAAATTCATTCTGAGGTTTTCTCCTCAAATTCAAGATAAGGGATCATGCAGTATTTATGACAGATTGGGGTAGAAAGATTTTGCAAAAATGCTGTGAAAAAATTAATAGCCCCTCCTCAAATCTCTGTGAAAAAATTGGTGACCCCCCTAAATTTCATGTGATAAAAATTGATGACCCCCCCATCCCACCCCTGACAGTTAACACAATCATTGTCAGTTATCACCAATCCATATCCATAATATAAAGAACAGTACATTTTATTACAGAATCTCTAAAAAATAGGGGTAAATTTTCTGCAAAGAAATTGATAGCCCCCCCCCCTCCAAACATTATGACAACAGAAGTTCATGCCCCTCCCCCCTAAAGTCCTCCTACCCCACCTTGTCATAAATTCTGAATGGTCTCTAAGTCAATGTTGTTCTAGCGACACTGTGTTCTTTGAACACTTTTGATCTAGTTATTATATTTTTCTCATGTTAAATCATGTTGCATTAGTTACTTGTAGAAAGTAACTAATGCGACATGATTTAACATGAGATTTGTGCCTTAGAGTCATCATTTTATTTACCATCGTAATAACTCTTTATAAGCTATTCAAATACAATTAGAGTAATGGTGTCTGTCTTTGCTTGGTAACCATGTTGTGTATGTACAAAATAGTTTGTCTTGCCACACATCACTTTAGATGCCATCTTTACTGCAGACACTTAAATTTGGGGCATATGTGTAGTCCGATTAAAAAATCTTCAATGTTAACCTTTTGAATAAATCTGTTCAATTAGGTAATAATGCTCCAATGTGTTGCAATAGTTTTATACATTTATCAGTCAGCAATATTTCAATAAAGTTGCCATGATGTAAGGTTTTCCTGTATCTTTTTTGTCATTTGCTAGGCAAATGTTAATTACATATTTCTTGTTCACATTTACGATTATTCGATAAACATCAAAAGCGATGAAACACATTTTTTGAATAATAGTGTAGTAATAGAGTTGTTAGACAGTTTAATTTGTTATTGGACAGCCATAATCACTTTGAGTTTTACCAACGCTCAAAACTATGTGCATTTTCAATGCATAAATGTTTACCATTTTTGGATTTATTTCATAAATAAGTGATTTTACAATACATATTGCCTCTTCTTATTGAGACGTAATATACAATTGTTAAAGATACCATTTAGAAATTATTTAGGTCTATTTTGACCCAATAGTGATGGCAGATCAAATAAACATTGCAAACTTTTTTGGTAGCAACAACATGGATTTATCGGACAACCCTTATTTTAAAGACTTTATACGAAAATATTTTGTCCAGAGTATTATAAATGATTGGCAAGTGTATGTTGAGGGAATCATATCATGTATTGTAACAATAATAAACACCTTTTACTTGGCTATCAGTATCAAGTCTGAAAAGCTACACCAAGTCAACAATCTAATGTGCATCGGATTTTCAGTGGTCAACATAGTTGTCACATGGGTCATTTTTTCAGCATTATGTGTGTATATCTATCTCTTGAAAAACTCTAGTGTAATCGAACCAATGTACATTTCTTTTGGGTTCACTACAATGTGGCAGAGTATTATGCTCCTGTGTATTGCACTGGAGAAACTAATAGCTGTTATTCGCCCTCTACAGTATGCAACAATCGTCACTGGAAAGCGAATACTTTTTATTTTTATCATGACACTTCTACTTGCAATTTCATTCTCGCTTCTGCTTCTGCTAGCGTCCCCATACGACACTTACGACATTTTTAAGAAAGCAATAGCTATTGGTCGAATTCCCACTTACAGAGACACCATTAATCCATTGACAGTTTCTTTGATCCAAGCTTGGAGTATATTCTTTATCATAGTAGGAGTCCTAAAAATCTGCATCTATGTGCCTATCTTTGTGACCATCCACCGTCAGAGAGAGCAAATGAAGATCTTCTCAACAGATAGAAGTCGTAACCATGGAGCAATCAAGCTGAGCATAATTATAATTATGTACCTCATTATATGGTCGCCAATCAGTTGTTATTCTTTAATTCCAGAAATTATGGACACACCTGTTACAGAACGAGCATTACTTGATTCAATGGTTCAAGTGTGGATAGTTGTGATCCAGTTCAATCCCATCATCAATCCGATCCTGTATGGATTTTCTAGCCGTATTTTCTGGAGTGAAGCCAAGAAGGTTCTATGTAGGCATAGAAGTGCTACTGTTCAGCCATTCCAGTAAAGTAAAACACAGATTGTCTAATAGATGTATGTGTTAGAATAAAAGTTGTATTTCTATTCTTTAAAACAAATCGATATAAATTATATGAGCACTATTATAGAAATACTAATAATAAAATATTGGTTGACTGTAATGTCTTCATATTGGTGATCATACATATTGCAATTAATGTATTCGATTGTTAGCTGTATGTTATTTATACATAATTACATGTTATTTTTTTGTCATCTTAGAAATTTATACTCAAAATATTGCTTATTGTGTTAGAATTATAGCTTTATATCCATTCTGTCAAATAAGTCAATGTAAATTATTTGTTGTGTTATTGTTATAGAAATAATAAAAGTTTTCTTTGACTGCATGTTCCATGATGTTTTCACCCTCTGTGGAACCCCATAACCAAAATCCAGGGCTGGGATAGTGATTCTTAAAGGTGTGCATGTACTGAGTAAAGTTGATGATATTTAGGATTACATGTACATTTATGTATTTAGGAATATTTGGGAATAAGGTATTCTAGAAAGTCATAAATCTAATTTCTACCATGTCCTATATTTCAGTAAATGAAAATAACAATTTCATCTTTCCAATTTCATCATCATGTAATACTATGCAGCTGCTATGTCTACATGTAGATTTGATAAAGAGGGACCTACGTAGGTTAATCATTTTTAGCCATTTTACTTGTAAAAGTGAGACATTGAAAATTCTCATATATGGGTCCACACGAGACACTCGCACACTTTTGGTCACTTCTTCCATGCATACATCATATTAAAAAGTGACAAAGGAACCTTTCATAATGTCTTAAATATAGATAGCAGAACACAAGAACACATCACTTATTTTGGGTTTACAAAGGTCTACACTCTGGGAAATGCAACATACCTTAACAAATCATCATACATATATATGTTCTATTTCCCCACTCATTTAATTATAACTATTGTCAGTTGTGGGAGAACAAGGGGTGTACCATGCGCATAAAAATTCAGTACTAATTATAATGGAACTACCCCATGATGAATTTATTTCAATAAAATAAGCTTGTAAACATCCAAATTCATGCAATCGAAACGTTGCGCGTTCGGCGTACAACTGTAGACGTATTTTTTGACGTGACGTTGCCACGTACGTAACGTGGCCACGTAAAATGTAAGAAGGGACAGCATATTACACATCGTGACATGCGCACATGCATCGTAAAGGGCAGAAACCAATCGAGATTGATGAATTTCTTTTCCCTCTTCATTGTTATTTTATACAAGTAAATGTGAAGGGGGAAAAGAAAGAATGGCCATTCATCAATCTCAGTGGATTTCTGCCCTCTAGATGTCTGTGCCCATGCACCGTATATTAAGCGATGACAAGCTAATTCACAACTATAAAAATCTGTTTTTACTGGAGGGTGTAAGATTAAACTAAACTAGCTTATACCCGTGAAAATGAAAAATCCATAACGAACGATCAACTCGTAATGCCCAATTTCTGAAGTAAACAACAAACATACCTGTCTACCCGCTTTTACGATAGGGTCCCAGGGGTCTATTTGTGTCAGATGGGTCCCTCAATCAATACATATACTAGAACTTAAAGAGTAGACTCCAGCCTGATCACAAAGGTGATCTTGTGAAAAATTTCTGACAAATTGCTGGTGGAGACTACATAGAAGCCTCTTTTTCCCTATTTAGGATATGGTCTCCGGCCCATTGGTGAAAGAATGGGTCTCACATCATATATACTAAAATGCTGAAGAGTTTCGACTCATCCATCATTAGCAATATTTTGTAAAAACTCTTTACAAATTCAACGTGGAGACACACAGTGGCTTTGTTACCCTTTACAGATATTCCAAGTCTATTAGAATTGTCCAATCACACATACTAAAATGTTAAAGAAGTAGACCCAGGCCATCACAAAAAGTGATCTTGTAAAACTTCTTTTTTATAAGGTGAGACTACATAGTTGCCTGAGCAACTCTTTATGTCTTCCGGGGTCTATTATGTTAGAATTGGTCCATTAATCATTAAGATATACTAGAATCCTAAAGAAGTAGACCCATGCCATCATTTAAGGTCATCTTAATAACTTTATTTCAATTACGGTGGAGACTAACACATAGTAGCCTTGTTAATTTTTTTACAGATGGGGTCTCCGGGGGTCTATTATGTTAGATTGGGTCCTCCATCAATACATATACTGAATCCTGAATAGCTAGACCCAGGCCATCATTAAAGATAATCCTGTAAAGCTTACAAAATAAGGTGGAGACTAACAACAGTAGCGCTTGTTACCCTTTTTATTCGGGGTCTATTGAGTAAGAATGGGTCCCTCCAACAATATATATACTAGAAACCTGAGGTACTAGTTCCTAGCCATCATTAAAGATGATCGAGTAAATTCTTTCTTACAAATTAAAGTGTAACCTTATTAGAAGTAACTAAGTACTTTTTTTCCAGATGGGGCTCTCGGGGGTCTATTGGTGTTGGATTGCGTCCTCAATCAGATGGGGTCGGGTGCCCATTGGTTTGAAATGGGTCGTCAATCAATACATATACTAGAAAATAGTATAGCTAGACCCAGGCCATCATTAAAGATAATCTTTCTTATTATTTAACGTGGAAAACATATTTAGCCTTGTTTTTTTACAGATGGGGTCTACGGGGTCTATTGGTTAGGTGGATCCTCAATCGATAAATGTACTGGAATTGAATAGTTAGATCAGCCCATCATTAAAGTTGATCATGTAAAAAATTTCTTACAAATTAAGGTGAGACCAACACACAGTAGCCTTGTTACCCTTTACTGATGGTGTCTCCCGGGGTCTATTGGTGTTAGAATGGGGTGGC
>CM032669.1:30574880-30623162 GCA_019095985.1 Streblospio benedicti | reverse complement strand
GGGTCCTAAATCAATACATATACTAGAATCCTAAAGAAATAGACCCAGGCCATCTTTAAAGATAGTCCGTAAAAACCTTTCTTACAAATTAACGTGGAGACTAACACATAGTAGTAGTTTTATTATCCTTTTTTTACAGATGGGGTCTCCGGGGGTCTATTGGTGTTAGAATGGGTCCTCAATCAATACATATACTAGAATCCTGAAAAAGTAGACCCAGGCCATCAATAAAGATAATCCTGAAAAATCTTTCTTGCAAATTAACGTGGAGACTATAGTAGCCTTGTTACCCTTTTTTGTGGATGGGGTCTCCGGGTGTCTATTGGTGTTAGAATGGGTCCTAAATCAATACATATACTAGAATCCTAAAGAAATAGACCCAGGCCATCTTTAAAGATAATCCTGAAAAACCTTTCTTACAAATTAACGTGGAGACTAACACACAGTAGCCTTGTTACCCTTTTTTACAGATGGGGTCTCCGGGGTCTATTGGTGTTAGAATGGGTCCTCAATCAATACATATTCTAGAATCCTATAGAAGAAGACCCAGGCCATCATTAAAGATAATCCTGAAAAGGCTTTCTTATTAATTAACGTGGAGACTAACAGATATTAGCCTTGTTACCCTTTGTTTACAGATGGGTTCTCCGGGGGTCTATTGGTCTTAGATTGGATCCTCAATCGATAAATATACTGGAATCCTTAATAGCTAGACCCAGCCCATCATTAAAGATGATCCTGTAAAAAATTTCTTACAAATTAAGGTGGAGACTAACACATAGTAGCCTTGTTACCCTTTTTTACTGATGGGGTCTCCCGGGGTCTATTGGTGTTAGAATGGGGTCTCAATCAATACATATACTAAAATCCTAAAAGGCTAGACCCAGGCCATCATTAAAGATGATCATGTAAAAACATTCTTACAAATTAAGGTGGAGACTAACACATAATCGCCTTGTTACCCTTTTTTTACGGATGGGGTCTCCGGGGGTCTATTGGTGTTAGAATGGGTCCTAAATCAATACGTATACTAGAATCCTAAAGAAATAGACCCAGGCCATCTTTAAAGATAATCCTGAAAAACCTTTCTTACACATTAACGTGGAGACTAACACATAGTAGCCTTGTTACCCTTTTTTAACAGATGGGGTCTCCGGGGGTCTATTGGTGTTAGATTGGGTCCTCCATCAATACATATACTGGAATCCTGAATAGCTAGACCCAGGCCATCATTAAAGATAATCCTGTAAAAGCTTTCTTACAAATTAAGGTGGAGACTAACAAATAGTAGCGTTGTTACCCTTTTTTATAGATGGGGTCTCCGGGGGTCTATTGGAGTAAGAATGGGTCCTCAATCAATACATATACTAGAATCCTGAGGTACTAGTTCCTAGCCATCATTAAAGATGATCGAGTAAATTCTTTCTTACAAATTAAAGTGGAGACTAGCATAAAGTAACCTTGTTACCCTTTTTTCCAGATGGGGTCTCCGGGGGGTCTATTGGTGTTGGATTGCGTCCTCAATCAACAGATGGGGTCTCCGGGTGTCTATTGGTTTTGAAATGGGTCGTCAATCAATACATATACTAGAATCTGGAATAGCTAGACCCAGGCCATCATTAAAGATAATCCTATAAAAGCCTTGTTACCCTTTTTTTACAGATGGGGTTCCGGGGGTCTATTGGTGTTAGATTGGATCCTCAATCGATAAATATACTGGAATCCTGAATAGCTAGACCCAGCCCATCATTAAAGATGATCATGTAAAAAATTTCTTACAAATTAAGGTGGAGACTAACACATAGTAGCCTTGTTACCCTTTTTTACTGATGGTGTCTCCCGGGGTCTATTGGTGTTAGAATGGGGTGGTTAATTTGTAAGAAAGCTTTTTCAGGATTATCTTTAATGATGGCCTAGGTCTTTTTCTATAGGATTCTCTAGTATATGTATTGATTGAGGACCCATTCTAACAACAATAGACCTCCGGAGACCCCATCTGTAAAAAAGGGTAACAAGGCTCCTATGTGTTAATCTCCACCTTAATTTGTAAGAAAGTCTTTTACAGCATCATCTTTAATGACGACCTGGGTCCAGCTAATGGGGATTCTAGTATATGTATTGATTGTGGACCCATTCTAACACCAATAGACCCCCGAGACCCCATCTATATGAAAGGGGTAACAAGGCTACTATGTGTAAGTCTCCAGCTTAATTTTTAAGAAAACATTTACAGGTATATCTTTAATGATGGCCTGGGCCTAGCTTTTCAGGATTCTAGTATATATATTTGATTGAGGACCCATTCTAACACCAATAGACCCCCGGAGACCCCATCTGTAAAAAAAGGGTAACAAGGCTACTATGTGTTAGTCTCCACGTTAATTTGTAAAAAAGCTTTTTCAGGATTATCTTTAAAGATGGCCTGGGTCCATTTCTTTAGTATTCTAGTATATGTATTGATTTAGGACCCATTCTAACACCAATAGACCCCCGGAGACCCCATCTGTAAAAAAAGGGTAACAAGGCGATTTTGTGTTAGTCTCCACCTTAATTTGTAAGAATGTTTTTACATGATCATCTTAAATGATGGCCTTGGTCTAGCTTTTTTTAGGATTTTAGTAGATGTATTGATTGAGACCCCATTCTGACACAAATAGACCCCCGGAGACCCCATCTGTAAAAAAAGGTAACAAGGCTACTATGTGTTAGTCTCCACCTTAATTTGTAAGAAAGTTTTTACAGGATCATCTTTAATGATGGCCTGGGTCTAGCTTTTTCAGGATTCTAGTATATGTATTGATTGAGGACCCATTCTAACACCAATAGACCCCCGGAGACCCCATCTGTAAAAAAAGGGTAACAAGGCTACTATGTGTTAGTCTCCACCTTAATTTGTAAGAAAGCTTTTTCAGGATTATCTTTAATGATGGCCTGGGTCTTTTTTTCAGGATTCTAGTATATGTATTGATTGAGGACCCATTCTAACACCAATAGACCCCCGGAGACCCCATCTGTAAAAAAAGGGTAACAAGGCTACTATGTGTTAGTCTCCACCTTAATTTGTAAGAAAGCTTTTACAGGATTATCTTTAATGATGGCCTGGGTCTAGCTTTTCAGGATTCTAGTATATGTATTGATTTAGGACCCATTCTAACACCAATAGACCCCCGGAGACCCCATCTGTAAAAAAAGGGTAACAAGGCTACTATGTGTTAGTCTCCACCTTAATTTGTAAGAAAGCTTTTACAGGATCATCTTTAATGATGGCCTGGGTCTAGCTTTTTTAGGATTTTAGTATATGTATTGATTGAGGACCCATTCTAACACCAATAGACCCCCGGAGACCCCATCTGTAAAAAAGGGTAACAAGGCTACTATGTGTTAGTCTCCACCTTAATTTGTAAGAAAGTTTTTACAGGATCATCTTTAATGATGGCCTGGGTCTAGCTATTCAGGATTCTAGTATATGTATTGATTGAGGACCCATTCTAACACCAATAGACCCCCGGAGACCCCATCTGTAAAAAAAGGGTAACAAGGCTACTATGTGTTAGTCTCCACCTTAATTTGTAAGAAAGTTTTTACAGGATCATCTTTAATGATGGCCTGGGTCTAGCTTTTTAGGATTCTAGTATATGTATTGATTGAGGACCCATTCTAACACCAATAGACCCCCGGAGACCCCATCTGTAAAAAAAGGGTAACAAGGCTACTATGTGTTAGTCTCCACCTTAATTTGTAAGAATGTTTTTACATGATCATCTTTATCGATGGCCTGGGTCTAGCTTTTTAGGATTGTAGTATATGTATTGATTGAGATTCCATTCTAACACCAATAGACCTCCGGAGACCCCATCTGTAAAAAAAGGGTAACAAGGCTACTGTGTATGTGTCTCCACCTTAATTTGTAAGAAAGCTTTTACAGGATCATACTTAATGATGGCCTGGGTCTAGCTTTTCAAGATTTTAGTATATGTATTGATTTAGGACCAATTCTAACACCAATAGACCTCCAGAGACCCTATCTGTAAAAAAAGGGTAACAAGGCTATTATGTGTTAGTCTCCACCTTAATTTGTAAGAACGTTTTTAAGGATCATCTTTGATGATGGCCTGGGTCTAGCCTTTTAGGATTTTAGCATATGTATTGATTGAGAACCCGTTCTAACACCAATAGACCCCCGGAGACCACATCTGTAAAAAGGGTAACAAGGCTACTTTATGCTAGTCTCCACTTTAATTTGTAAGAAAGATTTTACTCGATCATCTCTAATGATGGCTAGGGTCTAGTCACTCAGGATTCTACTATATGTATTGATTGAGTACCCATTCTAAGACCAAAAGACCACCGCAAACACTTTCTGAAAAAAGGGTAACCATGCTACTTTAATGTTAACACCTTAATTTGAAAGAAAGTTTTTACAAGATCACCTTTAATGATGGCCTGGGTCTACTTCTTAAGTAATATATATATTGATTGAGGGCCCATTCTAACACCAATAGAGCTCTGGAGACCCCATCTGTAAAAAAAGTGTAACAAGGCTACTATGTGTTAATGTCCACCTTAATTTGTAAACAAATATTCCCACAATCACCTATAATGATGGCCTGTGGCTAGTTCTTCAGATGTCTAGTATATGTGTTGATTGAGAACACATTTTATGGCAAATAGACCACCGGAGACACTATCTCTAAAAAGATGGTAACAATGCTATTATCTGTTATTCTCCACCTTAATTTGTAAGAAAGTTTTTACAGAATCTAGTTATTAAGAATTCTAGTATATGTATTGATTTAGGCCCCATTTTAACACCAATAGACCCCCGGAGACGCTTGCTGTCAAATAAGTGCCACAAGGCTCTAATGTAATAATCTCCACCATAATTCGTTAGAAAATGTTCACAATTACATAACATAATTGTCTAGTATCAATTCTAAATGGATTCTAGTTTCTGTATTGATTGCCCACGCCTTTTTAACACCAATGGACCCTCGGAGAACTTTGCTTTTAAACAAAATGTCACAATGTTATCATCGATTACCTTCAATGTTCATTTGTAAGAAAATATGAATTCATTAACATTAAATTATGGCCTAGGTCTAGCTTTAAAAAATATTTGTACTGATCAAGGACCCACTTTAGCACAAATGGACCCTGCAGACCCTTGCTGTTACAAAAATGCCACAATGTCATCATGTATTCGTCTCCACCGAATTGTTAGAAAATATACACACAGTTAATACATGCATGTACAATTGTACATCGAACTATCAATTCGATAAAAACATATATTTAAAGAGCTTCGAATTATGACACCCAGCTGAAGATGTTACTAATCTCATGAAGTACTGACTGAGACCATCTTGTTTAAACTTGATTTCGATCCTTTAAAGTTGAAATTAACAATGGTACACAGCAGAAATCGATTGTACAACCTAAAACAAATATCAATCACCTTGATAAATTAATAACAGTTGATAATGCTTATTACATCAAATACTTCCCGTCTCATAATATGATGAAACAGATCACTCCAAATTTGAGACACCCCACGATCCACCTCGAATCGACACAATAGTTTCTTGAGCATCTGGAACTACATGTACAATCGTCTGTGTGAATTTGGGGGTTTATTATGAAGGCGTAAATAAGCACTCTGAGTATCAGATGTCAGAGTGTAGATAAGGAGTAAGAATAAATTTATTGTTGCATTATATTATTTTCAAATTAAAAAAACAAACAAACAAACTTGGTCAGTCTCATCTCAATCCAGAGGTTGTGGGCTCGAATACCGCACGAGGACGAAATTTTGGGAAGGTCTTATTACCGAGGAAACGGGTCACAGAGACAACGGTACAGCCATGTAACCTTTTACAGCTCGCTTCTTGGTATGACGGTATCATTCTGGTCTCATGACCTTGGGGTTGTAAGTTCGAGCACCACCGGGGCTACTTGATATAGTCAAATGGAAGCTTAGGGTTGCAAAATCTGTCTTCAGCGAAGTCTATCGTTGGTATATGCTTGCTAAAACGATGTGTGTGTGTGACAGAGAAGGTTGAAAATGTATCCGCAAGCACTGGGAAACACACGTATATAATTATATTATTGTCCAGACTATTCATGGTTGTCAAACTGATAAACAAAACTTAACAAATTTAAAATAACAAAAGTTAATAAATTCAAACCAATACATTTGTTTTATTTAGTGAATGTGCATAAAACCACCCAACAACAATGAATGGCGGACATGATACAATTGCAGCAACGTTGTATAATTATACCCAGGAGACAACCCTGCACGCTGTTAGCCACATCTCAGACAAGAACAGAGGCTTTGTTAGAAGGTATAGTATGCATCTCTTCTGATTGAATCATTTTTTTAAAAATCTTGTTCAAGATATTCCATCTATTGTAAACTACAATTATGCGCAGTCCCTTCAGCGTTTAGTCTTTATTTAAGCATGGAAGTTCCATTTGCGTATAAAATTATATATCCCTGAACTATTGTATATTACCTAATGCTATGCTACCATGCTACCTAATCTGGCAGGAAATTAAGTGGTTATTATGATTTATATAAAAAAAATATTGTGTATAGTGTGTTTGCTTGCTACTGCATTCAAAATATATCTTATATTAAATAAAAGATTGTTTAGAGCCGTTATTTTTATATCACTTTTATGTTTTGGTACTTTTTGATAAAATGATTAAACTCGGAGACTGGTTTTATAACATTTTTCTTCAGGCTTACATGGTGTGTGGTATTCGTTGCAATGAATTTGCTCTTCATCTTTGTTACGTACACTGCACTTACTCGCTTCTTAAGCTACCCAGTATCATCGAACATCGAACACGCGTCAACCACATCTTTGGACTTTCCAAGTGTTACTTTCTGCAACTTTAATTTTGTAAACAAAAGTTATATCGATACACAGAGGGAATCTGTAAGAAACATATTTCTCTCACTAACCCCTTTTCCACCCAAACCTTTAGATTACAATGACCCGGAAACATTGTCAACACTGAAAAGCATAGACATTGATGCCTTTACGAAAGAGGCGTCCCATAGTTTCTCAGAAACGTTTCAAGCATGTTCTTTTAACAACAAAAATCACTCATGGTTTCCGTGTCGTTACAATGAAAATGGATTATTTGTCAGAACAATGACAGATATGGGTTATTGCTACACTTTTCACCCACAATCATACATTGATGAAAATGGACCCCTTCAAGTGAAGATATCTGGATCGTCTGGAGGGTTCATGGTAGACATCAACATATTTCAAGATCTCTACTTCTTGTTCGTTGGGTATTCAGCTGGGATGAAAGTAAGAATTGAATAACATGTTCATCAAAGTTTGATCGGCATTGTGCTATGTTTAGGAATGGCTAATCGATTGATTCATTAATTGACTCATTGATGTATTCATTCGTAATACCCACCCACCAACTACCACCCCACTTGTAATTCATTATGTCATTCGTAATTTGCTGTTCGTAATTCAATCATGTATAATCATTTTCTAACTTTCAAAGCATACATCAATATTTCTAACTCTTAAGAACCATTCTTACAGCAGAAGTGTTTTATTTCATTTGAGGTTTTCTAAGTAGAATATTTCTTATAAGAAATTTATCAGTGTCCCTACTAAATCCAATGTTCCATTCCTACGTAAAGTCACATTTTACATGATACATGTACATATACATTATTCTTTTCCCAATTGACACCATACCTTATTTGCAATATAGGTTATTGTTCACGATCCTAAGGTAGAACCCCTTGTCAGACAAAAGGGCATCAATATGTACCCTGGAACTGAAAATGATATCATCATAAAGAAAACTATGGTGAGTACATTGAAGCGAATGCTCGCAATTCTTTATGCAAAAAATTGTTTTATTCTTGTAAAGTTGCCATGCATTTATATAGGCATTAATTTCCAAAGTTAGTATATGTAAATGAAATAATGATGGATTAACATCTATTTCAGACATCAAATCTTCCACCTCCCTTCAGAGGAAGTACTTGTGTGGACACACGGGCGCCAAATTTCATCAATCCCCTGCAATACTACGAATTCTACAGCGAATCTGCATGTGCAATGGAATGTCAAATAGACTACGTCATCAATAAATGTGGATGCAAACTTCATTTTCATAACGGTAATGTCCGTTGTTTATTTTCTATTCCTATCATATATTTTGGAGCCATTATCTAATTCACAAGTTATTGAAAATGTGAAAACATCCCCTTCCACTCCATCTTTAAAAAAAGCGGCGCGTGTGTGATTGGGGGAGGGCGGGGTGGGGGGGGTTATATCATCACTTCGTGCTGTTAACACATGTAATTGGCATAATACACTGAAGTGGTTCAAGCTTGCAGAGAGGTGAGAAAATTAAACAATCAAATCAAATAACACTATAGGATCTATTCGTTGGGAGAACATGGAGCCGCACCCTATACACATATGAATCTGCCAATGATACAATGGCAGATGAATGTGTTTGAAGTAGAGGGATGCCACAAGCGATAATTTAACGAGATTCAGTGTTGAGACATGTGAGCCTTTATACGACAACAGATCATTTACTTTTCTTTCGGTTCTTTATAATATTGTGTCTTCTCTTACTTTCTATTTCCTCTTTTCAACAATGTGGCCCCTGGATATGCCTATGAACATTAATTTGTTGATGTTTCGACTCATAGATCTATGCATTTTTCATATTTAACAACTCAAAATATATGGATTCGTTCATGGGCTTCCTGCGATAAAATAGATTAAGTGCAATAAAAGCTATCACGTAATATTTGTTTTACCATACTTGCTTTAAACTGAAATGAACTTTGATCACAGCTACTGCACAATGCACGTGACGTTAAATTTCAGTGAATACTAATAGAAAAAGAAACATGTTTCAGTTAATACCTATTCTTTAATTTCAGCTAAAAATGTTACTAACTGCAACCTGTATGAAGTTCTAACATGCGCCATGCCTGCCAATGGTAAACACATTTTTATCAGCAAAAATAATGGATTCAATATGTATGTGTGAGTGCTATGGGGCTTGTGAGTCGTTATTTTGTCCTGCCCATTCTATATAGGTGCATGAGCGGCAATGTGTTGAACGCAATATGTTATTAAATGTAAATATAAACATAGATGATAATATATGGGGTGATTTTATTCATCATATAGCCATGTTTTATCTGAAATAAGTATTTTATGTTTCTACAATAAGGCTTGTCAAATAAGAAGTAATATCTCAATATTATAGTATACAATATTAATAGTAGATACATATTATAATTTTATGGCCCAAAGGAATTTTTTAAAATAAGAAGTAATACCTAATTCTACACCATAACGCCTTGTACCCTTTTATTTTAGAAGAATACCTCGAACTAGAGGAACACATGAAGAATTGCAGTTGTTTCTTACAATGTCATACAACAACTTATGACATTTCTTCGTCCCAGGCGTATTATCCCAACAATGTCATAGCCAATGGACTTTCTTCTATGTATGGCATTGATGGGGAATACTGCAGGTATTGTCATGGATACTTCATTATATAGATAACCATCTTATACATGTATATGCCCCTCTTTGAACATATGGACTTGGGTTCACCAACTCCCAAAAATGGCTCTATCTACAGCGCAGTACATGTTAGCCTATCACAAGACCTTTAAATGATCTGACATGAAGACCTATTCTATAAAAGCTTCTCTATGATGCAAATCTTACTAAATGTTTTGCAAACGTGACGCCATTAACTAAAAGCACATGACTTCAATTTTTAGAACAGCAATCTATTTTCAGAGCAGCTGTGAGCTGCTGTAGTTGGGTATTTCCTCGTTTAAGCATGTGGTACTGCTTATTTGAAATGGAGAAGCTTTGATCAAAATGACACACTTCATATCTTGGCTAATACTTACCTGGTAAATCACCCATGCATGCTGCTGTTTCTGCAGCTGTTTACGGAATACTCTGGTTTTAAAAGCTATAACAAGCCAGGATGTTCGAGGCTGAATATTTAATATCAGAGGAATCCCTAGGGTTTTGTAAAGGACCTTATATCTATTAGAGCTAGAGGCTGTCACAATTGTACTTCTTGCTCTTCAACTTTGCACTTGGTATATGTTTGACATCACCATGAGCGGTTCTGTCATAATATGAATAAAAACTATTAGATATAAGGTCTTTTGAAAGACTCAGTACATGTACGAACGATCGCCTGCAGTCCATGCAGTGGGCAGGCTATAAATTGTCACAATTATGACTGAAAAGATAGAGAAACTACAACAATGGTTTGAGTTCATTTAGAAGGCAAGTACGTATTGTAAATATATATTGTTTAAACCCAGTGCATTCGATTAGTTTGCTCTACAGAAAAGTAGTTTGCTCGTCGTTATGAGCATAAGTTGTTGTTTTTAATCATCCAAATACATGTATACGTAGGTATGGAACATGGCCGTGTGACTGTGTATCCTTAACCCTAATCAGCACATTAGAGGTCCGTTTGGACCCCAAGGGTATACTTTTTGTGATATATTTTTATCCACTTGGTATTTCTTCTTTTCATTTTAAGTAGATGTCTGTATCACAGAAAGATCACGATTGAAAACGGAATGACATGAAATTACCGGGGTCCAAATGGACCCCTTTTTTGCGGCCCATCATCCATATTTCAGAGGTGGCTGCTGCGGGATGGCGACGGCAGCTAAGCGGCTGCCGCGCGGCAGTTCATAATCCATACATTCATTTTGATACATAGCCAAAGACTTACAGATTATACAGGAATATCGTAGAACCGCACTCCAATGGAATATGCCTCATTTAAAACAATGTGAACTGCGATTTGGACAGTACAGCATTTTCCTGAAAGATCAGAAGATGCCTATATGTCTCAAGAAAAAGATCATGGACTCCGTTATACTGCCAGCAATGACATATGGAGCAGAGACATGTTCCCTAACAAAATGACAAAAAGAAAAACTGGCTGTAACACAAAGAAGCATGGAAAGAGCAATGCTTGGAGTCAAGAGAAGAGATAAGATCAGAAATCAAGAGATAAGGGAAAGAACAAGGGTGGATGACATCATCGAGAAAGCAGAAAAGAGCAAAGGCCAGTGGGCAGGACACCTTGCCAGAATGAGCCCAAGTAAATGGGCAAGAAAGCTCACAGAATGGACATCACGTAATGGGAAAAGAACAAAGGGAAGACCAAAACGTCGCTGGAGAGATGACATTGAAGAGAGAGGAGGCAGCGGCTGGATGCAAGTGGCCAGAAATCGAAAGGAGTGGAAAGATCTGTAGAGGCTACCCGCCAGCAGTGGCGTGACAGGCTGAGATGATGATGACGATGACGACGACGACGACGACGACGACGACGACGACGACGACGACGACGACGACGACGGCGACGACGACACGGCGGCGGCGGCGGCGGCGGCGGCGGCAACGGCGGCACGATGATGACTCCGGTGCCGACTCCGTACCGCTGCCGCCGCCTCATGAGTTTTACCCCGTTAGAAATGCATTGAATTGATTCGGTCATGAATTTTACCCCGTTAAATGCATTGAATTGATTTGGCGGTGATTTCTTGCCGCTGCCGCAAGGGTTCATGGATAATGGCCCCGTCATTACCCCTACATTACACCAAGGAATATGCCGCAGCGGCACTTGTTTTTTGTGCTATTTTTAGTAAAAGTTCCTAGAAATGGTGGCCATGCCGCCTGGTAATTACCAATTCCGCATGGAAGAAACTGCCACCGCAACAGTGCGATTTCACCCAGTGCAGTACAAAATTCCCAATTTTCGGCGCCGCGATGGTATCGCGATGGGACCTCGTCCAAAAATGTCGCGGTATGGTGTCGACTTCTCTTGAGAGGACTTAGTAACCCCCCCCATTTTATTAGGCCCGGAATTCGGAAAGATCCGGGCGGATTCAGCATTTTTAGTTGCTCCCCGGAATATGATGATTCCGTCCTCCTATATACCCGGACTACTTACGAGAAACAGAGGCCAAAGGCTCCGTCGCCGTAGTAAAAATAGTAGTAAAAATATAACGGTCACATGCAGGAGGCAACCGGAGGCTGAAAATCGTCGCGCGGAATGTGCGAGATAGGCAAATTAACATGCAGCCTGGAGTCAAATGACGGTGTCATGCTAAACGGAGAGTATATATAACGGGCAGAATTCACGGAAATCAGCCTCGTGCACGGTCCACAAACTTGTTGAACTTATATATGAATACAAGTGGAAAAACATGGTCACCAGGAATATGGGAGGCTGTGGTTGGGGGTAACATTGCATGCCTCAAGTTGAGTTCTGAATTTGTTGGATATGGTGTCACATAAGTGTACATTATGATATCCACTTTCTAAACACAATCATTTCTGTCAAGCCTAGTCAGTGGGTATATATACAGCTTAAAACCAAACAGATGTAGGTAATTCATCTGTCCCGTCCATGCGGTACGGAAATAATTCACTCCTGCCAGATTGTACCTCATATTGGACTTTCAATCACTACTGCCAGAGCAAAAATGCCGGGCTCACGGGTTTGATCCGGAAATCAATCACGGAGCTCAAACGGAGCCAAAATGGAGCATTTATGTATATCCCCCCGGAGCCTCATCCAGAGGGGATTAACGTCGATCGACATTTCTCTTTCCGGCCGGCATACGAAAAATGACTTCGCATGAGAAGTAGATTTTGCAGCCTCCGTTTCAGTGCCCGGAACCTGAAAATCGCCGGCTGTAATGGTCCACGGATTCTGACTTTGCCATTTTTCGAGGGATTTTTTGAGATTCTGGCCGGATGTTCAGTAATAAAATGGCGGGGGTGTTACAGTGCCGATGAGACACCCGCTTGCTTTTAAAATCAAGGTATGACCGTCAAGTAGAATAAGAATGTAATTTTTTTTTCCAGATTATGGTAACATGATATATTTGCTTTAAGAATCTGATGGGTGCCACCTTGGCACCCTTGAGCAATTTTTGATATTGACGTCGTAAGCAGCACCCCGTTTGAGACGTACCCTTTGAGTATGGCATATCATGCAGATGATATAAACATATCATGTTTGGTATCAAATTGAAGCATATTGTCTACGGAAGCTAGTAACATATGTAAAGAATAATAAACTGCAAGTTTCGATTGCTTACAAGCATATATTTAAAGTCAATGCTCCTCAGAAGTTGCTAATGCAATATGATGTTTTTATGTTCCATTTACCGTACAGTGATTTACTCATTTCTTCTATCAGTGTAGTCCAAATATTAAAGTGTAGTTGAGAACTCCACAGATAACGTTTTACATGGTATTTGATCAGTATAAAAACACTCATGAACGTCAGAGCAGGACTAATGGCTGCAAAACTCAGGAGTACATGTTGACACTTTACTTCCACCTAAATATTTGATCATGAAAAGTGATACAAAAATATACAGTTTATTACTTTAAACCAATGGATATTTATTTCACAAAACCTGTAAGCTTTCACCCATACATAGAGCTTTATCAGATTGACAATATCAACCATAGTAGTCTGTAGGACGAGTATGCCCCCGATGTAGTCTGTGTGATGTTCACCTGATGTTGGTGAAACAGAACACTCTCTAAGATGGCGACCAAGTAGCACATTGTCATAAGTTTCCAGACATATTCACACTGATTCCTCTGGCCATAGTATAAACCCAGATGGAGCACCCAGATGGAGCGAAAGTTCTCACAGTGGACAACAGATGGTTCCAGAGAGGTGTGAATGAAGCCATTTTATTAGAACATTGAACCGCTCTCAATAGAGATGGTGGACGATATAACCTCCCTAGTGCCTGGAACAACTTGCTCTCTTCAAATGTAAGCAGCAGAAGGGGGAGGGGCAAACAACGGCTTGTTAATACTGTAGTATTATTCAGACTAGTATGTTTGATATTGGCAGTCTGATGAAGCCCTATCATGAATGGATGAATGCTTGTACATGTAAGTTTTTTTGTAAATAAGTATCTGTTGGTTTAAAGTAATAAACTGTATATTTGTGGATTATATATCACTCTCCACTATGACACGAATAGTGACGTAAACAAATCTAAACGGATTCAGTTTACATGTGATAATAGTGGAACTAGTCCTGATTTGAAACTGATAGGTGCTGACTGTCAGTACCATCATGGAGATGGGGATGTGAAAATCGTTCACAATCATGTCACATGATGCCACAAAAACAACACGTTTAAGTCTGTGCTGATGATACAGACATTCATTCTCGTGCTATGTGTCTACTTTGTTTAGCTGTACAAGCCAGTTACTTCAGTCTCCGTGAAGAGATATGATGGAAAAGGGATAGACATTAAAGCTTCCAAACTATAGCGAACAAATTCTTTGATTTGTTGGCTGCACATGCCCTATCAGATTGTGATACCATTTCATATCCAAACAGTAAACAACCATCAATTTGTTGCTTAAAATGAATCTTAATTTAAATGTGGTTATTGAGCTTGATTTTGACGAGAAGGACTGGATGAAAACAGGCATTGATTTCACTCATGTTGTTTACTACGGAAAGGAAAGTGAGTTCTTACATGGTTTCCGGGTTACTTTGTTCAGCAAAACGAAAGATCCCCATAACAGTGATGATAAGCAGCTTCCCTCCTACTGACAAATCAAAATGTAAAACAGTAACACCATGTTCCCCAACTAACTGCAGGTGCCAGTCAGCTGGCTCGTTGTGCACATCTTACTGCAAGTGTTAGGCCAATACTCAATGTACTTATTCCCATACAAAACAAATTGATAATTATTTTCAAATTGGGGAGGAAGTATATGATTCTTAAGAAGATGAGGATCAATAAAATGTACTGTACATGTAGTACAGTAAGCAATAATAAGACTGTAATACAGACTGTTGACGTTACAGGTGTGTCAAAATTAAAGTTTCACATTTTATGAAAATAAATGGAATAAAACAAATATCTACTTGTTTATTTATGATCATTTACATATATCATTAAGTTCCCCATGACATACGCTTTAATGTGATACCAAACACGATATATCTATATCATTTACAAAGCTAATTATACTCATGGGGCTGCTGAGACATGGGTGGGGCTTGCGGCGTCAATAAAAAAAATTGCTCAAGGGTGACAAGGTGGCACCCATCAGATTCTTGAAATATACATATTTTACTACAATATTCTGCAATAAAATTGCGTTCTTATCCTACTTGACGGTCATGCCAATTATTTCCTTGACAATGGGTCAAGTTCCATAGGAAATGTCTATGTACCTCTATAGGAATGATTCCAAATACTACTGTTGGCTATGTACCGTTAGACCATTAGCAGTAGATTCTTTTTCCATACTCAGATCATGTGATTTACTTTTAAGACATTTTCATCCACGAATAATTGTCTACATAATGCAACCCCTTAATTTTCATAAATGGAACAAAAATGTGATAGATTACTGTTTTCATATTGTTGTACCTTGTAGCTGAACTAGGAGGCATGATGGGCCTGTGCCTAGGAGCCAGTATCCTTTCCATCAGTGAGCTCTTTGAAGTCATCATCATGGTTTGCTACAAGATTTGCTGCAAACCACGTCAATCTTCAACTAAGATCCAGACTTTTGAACCAGATAAGAAGAACATAAGAGACGCTTTTGTAACCAAGTACTAAGATTACTGAGTGACAGGGGCCAAAATATCACCAATATTCCCAGCAGAGTTCCATAATCAACAACGGGAAAGGGAAGTCATCATGATAATCCTTTAAAGGAAAATCACTTTGCCGACATTATGATCGTAATGCAAAATTACGATCATACTGATGACGCTGTGTATATTTTTTTCATTGTTACATGTTGCATTAATATTAGTTTATTTTTCAATTTAAAGGAAGATATACTAAAATATCCACAACGGCACCATTATGAACCTGCTGCGCATCATGATCATAATGTGGGCACAGTGAAAATGGGGCATTTATTGGAGAAGCTGTAGAAGTTTTTCATAGTTTGGGATAGCAAAATCTGTTATTCCCCAACAAATTGTTTAGTTATTACAACATTACAACCTTAACATTGTCAACCTTAACATTCAAACTAGCATGCTGCATGATTAGGTTAGTGTTATATCATTTCACCTTTTCCTTAAATTAACATTCATTATAAGTCAAGTAAAACTATATGTTAAATAGGTACAGGCCAGGCGAATTAACGCAAATGTGAGTGATTAGCACGTCTGCGCTACGGTAGAAAGTGTGCTGAATGCTCCCTGGGGAGTTGAGAAAAATATAATGTGTCAAGGATGCCAATGACCTTGTGTAGATGGAGAGTCGCCTGATCCTTTGGGGAAGAATACCAGAAACCAGACATTTACATTTACAGTTTGATTGCTCTGGATGGAGGCAGCCTGATTTAACAAGTCGATATTGATCATATGAAAACAGTTAACTCTAAGAATGAATGAACTCATCACTTGGCGAGATTAGAATTGTGACTGGCTACCCCTTGGTTATGTTTTGCACCAGTGGTTATATTTTGCGTCACCGGGGACATTTTTAGGGCTCTGGTTATATTTTGCGTTAACGCAAATCATAACGGGATATATTTTGCGTTGCTTATATTTTGCGGTCTAACAGCCACCTATGTGACAATTAATAGAATGAATAAATGAATATATTTGTATAGTTATATTTGAATATGTATATCTAAAATAGGAAAGTTGTCCAATTTATTCTTATCGTCAGTAAAGCAATGCATTTTAGTAATGTATTTTAGTAACGTGAAACGAAAGTCAGTGTTGCTTTGTAAAGGTAATTTGGAAGATCGTGGATTCGAACTCACGTCCTCCTGTCTATGGTTCAGACCGGTCTTATATGTCATAGGCGGGTGCGCTACCATTACGCTAATCTCCCATGACGAAGGACACACACTTCGACATCGCCTATATGCTGCATTGCGCAATCACACTGTCTGACACCTGACGCTATATTTAGCTTCACCAACCGTGCCAGCCTTGATCTGACATACACCCACTGACTTCGTTTGTTGGGCACATTGTTAATCTATCAAGATGCATTGTGTCCGAGCCACTTTTGTTACAAATGTAGTAATTCAGTTAATCAAACAATCTTAGCAATTGCCAATCAATGTATACATCAGATAAGAATTACAAAAAGTTTAGAAAATAGTTCTCTATACTTGCACATAGCCACACCAATGTTCATTTATGCATCAAAGAATTGACACTAATCAGTACATTGTCAGTGCATTCGGACCCCAGGGGTAGACTTTTTGTCATACATGTATATTTTCATTCGCTTGTTTTTTCTTCTTTTCCTAGTTAAACATTAAGACCCTATATCTTGCCTTTATCAGGACTGAAGATTATTTGATTTGGTTAAATATTAGGGCTTCCATAGAAAATATTTGATTCAGGTCCACATATAATAAAGAATTCCTGATAAATGTGTTTAAAATTGTTTTCTTGAGATCATTTTCATAGTGGAACATGGAACATGAGAAATTATAGTGGAACATGGAACATAGGGGTAAAAAATAGCGGAACATGGAACTCATGACCCCTGCGTTACCCCCTCTTTTAACATACATCAAGTTAAAGGTACTGACATTGAAATGCATGTAAATGTATATACCTTACAACATGATACTTGACTTATAATGAATGTTAATTTGAGGAAAAGGTGAAATGATATAACACTAACCTAATCATGCAGCATGCTAGTTTGAATGTTAGGGTTGACAATGTTAATGTTGTAATGTTGTAATAACCAAACAATTTGTTGGGGAATAACAGATTTTGCTATCCCAAAACTATGAAAAACAGTGTGCAACCTGTTAGAGGTAAATTTGCTCAATACTTACCACCAGACCCGACTACACATTTTTACAGTTTACATGGCACATACTCATACAGCAGAGGGTAGACTCGAGTGCATAATGTCTAAAAATGGTTTAAAATATGTAAGTTTAATGCTGCATTTGTGTGGGTTGTGTGAGTAAAATATTGGCAACAAGCCTATAGAATGTGAAGCCTTTACATATGCAGACATCTTCTTTGATCTTAGGGTGTCTTGTGGTCAAACGTGGTGTACACATTTGAGATTTTCAATGTGATGAGACACAGGAATACCTGTAGCCCTAATTGAGCTTAGTATATAAGAACTGTAAACGCTGAATACTCTTTCTGGGTTTAAGAAGCGGCACCCCCCTGGCCTTAAGCTTATCGCCTATCTATAGCGTAAATTGCTTCTCTAATCATGGTAGCGCATGACTCTTTAAATGTCTGTTTATATATCAAGACCTCGGGCGCCGTCTGTTTTTATAGTAGATTCTAAAGAAGATACCATGGCAGCTGGGAGCGTGAAATGGGAGGGGAACTCGTGACACTTAGTGAGAAGTGTACACTAAGTGTGTGGGCATAGGCACTCTTTTAGCACGCTTGATGTTAGCTCAAAGTACAAATCTTGCACTGGAATCATTTGTCGTGGCCCTTACTGGACGCCTTGTATTAGATGCATTTCAGTAGTATAGAAAATAAATACACTGTACTATGTGCACGTTTAAGTAGTAACAGCAGCAGCGTATATAAGTGCATTGTTCTTTTGTTTTAAAAGTTTCTATGGACGATATTTTTAGTGTTGAATATAATCAATCTCCACAAGTGCTTAAATATCCTATATTGTTATAAATTTCTCCGAAATTGGCATATATAGGTGGGTAACTTTTTAAAAACAAAATGTATACTGTAGGTTACTTTTACTCAAAAATAGGTATATTGGTGGGTTCCTTTCTCAACCTGTCAGAAGAACATCTGCACCCACGTCCCCTCAAGATCCAATGAGTGGGCTTAATAGAGGCGTTCCACAGTATTAGCATGACTATTTTGCGGCAAAGGTTATATTTCTGTCCTCTGGATTTGGTATTGTGCCCCGTTGTGTTTCTATTTTCAGTTGATGAGCACTCAATTGAAGTTGGGTTAGGGTCTTTCTGTGGTTGGTGTTGTGGATGGAGGTTAGGTATGGTTCGTATTTGAAGACTGATTATATTTCGATGTATGATCTGAGTTTGTTGCCCCCTTTGTTTTTTTGGTTGCTTGTAGATTTGTTTAATTCAGTGAACCAATGTTGCTCATATTTGAGTTTGATGATTTGCTTCAGTCTCTTAGTGTAGGAGTGTATATGATTCCTAGTTTGGGCATGAGGGTCTGTTTTGTCTAGATGTTCCTCAAGGTTGGTGGTTTTATAGTGCCAGCCGAGATTCTGTGACAGGGTAGATGCCTCCTTAAGTGCTTGGCGAACTAGTTTGGTATCTGGCTTGTCTTTTGTTATTTGTTTAAACTTGACTGTATTAGCAAGCGCTTCTAGCAGTATGGAGTGGCGGCCTAACTCATTACCTACCCCCTATGGTGGTTGTATTTTTCCTAACCTGTAGTAGCTTCCTATAGAAGTTAACCTCAATTTGGCAAGGTTTTGTTTGTCTAATGCCCATTCAGGTTGAGTTGTTTATGTCCCTATCATTTAATATCTGGGCACCCCATTATCTCTGATTCATAGAGTAGGATTGGTTTTATTGTGTGGTTGAAGATGTGTATTAAACATTGCTTCTACTTACATATTGTTTAGTAGGCGTTTGTTTAGTTTAAAAATTGTTTTCAGACCTTTGTTGCTGAGAGTTTACATTGCTTGTTTAAAATTACCTGCATTATGGAAGTCTAATCCTAAATACGTGTATGTGTCTGTGCATTCTATTTTCTTGCCAATGTAGGGGAAGTTTTCTTGGATTAAAGGACCTTTCTTGTTAAAGATAACTATTTTGGTTTTGTTTGATTTCAAATTCACACTGTTTTGATTTTTATTAAATTTCATTTTTTTTATTTCAGTGTCTTTTTTCTTTTCTTTTTATACATCCAATGAAAAACATAGAATGTATTGATAATAAGAAATAGTGTAAACATAAAGCTATATATATCTATAGAATAATTTAGAATGATTAAACAAATCTTGTTATTACAATTTTAAAACTAATAACAAATACCTTTCACAAAAAATCGCTGGTTTAAAAATTGAAGTCTAAAAGGTTCAATATAGAAAGTTCACATTCACATCCAAAAAGTCCAGGGCTTTAACACATATGCTTCTTCAGGTACTTCATTATGGTAAATCCCTTTACCCTTTCTCGGCAGCCAAACAGTCTCTTCAGCTTGGGGCATTTGTTGGTTTTGAAGTAGCGTCTGTCGCATTTGTCTTGAAGATTGTTTCTTTTAATTACCTTCCACATTAATTGCACGACTTGGGCACGCCTGGCCTTCTTCCTGCCAATCACAGAGGAGAGAAGAGGAGACAATTTTTTGCGGTAGTGAATGCTCGTGTTGGTGTGCAACCATTCTTTGAGTGCCCCTTGCTTTTGCTCCTCGAGATCCTAGACCTAGACCTGCTTCTAGACTTGGATTTTACACATTTTCTGCTAGACCTTCTAGAAAAAGATTGGCTTCTGCGTCTAGATCTGGATCTTGCATTGCTTTTCTTTCTACCACAAAGGGACTTAGGTGCGGGCTTCTTCTTGGCCTGTCTCCTCACTTTACTCCTGCAAATTGCGGTCATTATGAAGTAGATTCTTGGTAAGAAATGCGACTGACCCCAACCGACGCAAAAGCCAAAAATGTAAACAATCTAAACAATTACGTTTCACGTTAATCAGAGTTACGTTATACGTACCACACAGCAGGGCACGACACACGTTTTGTAGTCTTCCAATCTTGTACTCAGAGATTTCTCGAGATTGGTGTGTGCACCTGCTCTCATCAAAATAGCTAGTGACAACAGGAACTGAGCTCTGTATGGAGAGTGAATTTCTTCCTGCCAATCACAGAGGAGAGAAGAGGAGACAATTTTTTGCAGTCGTGAATGCTTGTGTTGGGCATGCAACCGTTCTTTGACTTCCCCTTGCTTTTGCTCCTCCTAGACCTAGACCTGCTTCTAGACTTGGATTTTCCACATTTTCTGCTGGACCTTCTGGAACGAGATTGGCTTCTGCATCTTGATCCACAAAGGGACTTAGGCGCGGGCTTCTTCTTGGCCTGTCTCCTCACTTTACTCCTGCAAATTGCGGTCATTTTGAAGTAGTTTAGAAATGCGACTGACTCCAACAACGCAAAAGCCAAACATTGCACATAAACAAGAAAACACACGTTTGTCTGTATTGACGTAAACAAGATAACGTCTGGAACATGTAGCTATTTCTTAATTATGGAAAAACAGGTTTGGCATACAGTGTTTCACGTGATTGTTTGAGGCACAGCATTTGCTGTATTAAGGTGGGCTATTTCAAAGCCCTAGGAAACTTTCATTTGCAGCCTCTGCTCTAAGACATGCCCAGTGATACATATACAACGTATTTTAATTCACAACTAGCAAAATCTAGCAACTTTAAGTACAGAAATATCACATCAAAAACGGGTACTTTCCCGTGGATTTATATGGTCTTTTTATCACCTCAGGGTTGAAATCACATGACTTATGGGGGGTTTCCTTGAGAATTAGAGGTTTTAGTGAGGTAGATGCAAATGTAATGGTGGTTCATAGTTGTGATCAAAGTCTTGCCCTCACGACTTTACATTTTACACCATGCCATTGGCATAACTTATGCTAATTACTCACACAATCGCTCACTTACTCTTTCAACCCAATGACCTGTACCTAATTAACGTGTAGGTGCCACAGAGCTGTGTGCAACTATTTAGGTGTGAGTTTGCTCAACACCCACCCACAGAGCCGACTGGCAAGTGAACCCACGACGTTCTGGTCACGAGTCTATTCACTCAGCCAAAGAAGCACATTAGGTAGATGCTGTAGAAACTAAACATTGGCTAGAGGATTGCCAGAATTATGAATTAAGAAAGCATATCATATTGACCGACACTGCAATACAATGTGGTCCTTATTGTCCTCTCCTATTTAACAAAAGTAGCATAAACTTGAGTTATAACACTGTTAAATCGCGACAAAAGTGCGGAAAAAATGAAGGAAATTGTCATGTTCCATGTTGCACTATGACTTCCTATGTTCCACTATTTCCCCCCTTATGTTCCATGTTCCACTATTTTTGACCCCATGTTCCATGTTCCACTATTTTTGACCCCATGTTCCATGTTCCACTATCCTGTGTCACGCCCTCATTAAAATGTAAGCTTCAGTGTGTACATATTGAGGTAATCGTTTATGTTTTAAAAAATATCTATCTGTACGCGTTGTCTGTTACAATTGTTACATGTTACAAAATATCTTACGTTGTCATTCATAGCACAATTGTATTCTACAAATTTTTGTTTCTTTATTAGTATGACAGTCCCTCAACTGTATCACGGTGTTGGTGAGTTTTGCAATGTTAAGTTATTGAATTAAATTTCATTTAGTGTCAAGGTTTGACAACAAGAACATATACAATTATAATAAACTAAATACCATTAGGAATATTCAATGCTTGTAACAAAATACACAAATAAAAACAAAAATGAATACAAAAAATAAATAAAATACAATGGCTGTAACACAATCTTAGGTTTAGAGTGAAATCATTAGTTGTAGTCTTTTTTTAAAACACTTACTTAAAAAATAAAAAGTGTATATTCATTTTTGGACATCATAACTTCACTGAAAATACTAGTTTTGTCATTGTTGATTTAGGTAACCTTCCACATTCTTTTAAATCATTATATAAAACTCTCCTCCCTGCATTTTATAGTTTCAAACTTCACTCTCTCTCACATCTTTTAGCAAGCATATTTCTACCAACAATAGACATAGCTGAAGACAGGTTTTACAACCCTAAGCTTCCATTTGACTACTATATCAAGTGGCCCTGGAGGGACTCACGACCCCAAGGTTGTGAGACCAGAATGATACCATCATCCCAAGCAGCCAGGTTACACGGCTGAACCGTTGTCTCGGTAACCCCCAGCTTACATACTTGGTCAGTTACCATCTCAACCCAGAGGTAGTGGGCTCGAATCCTACATGAGGACGAAATTTTGGGACGATGTTATTAGCATTTTTAGTGCTTTGGTATGATATATGGGGGTTACAGAGACAACGGTTCACCCGTGAAACCTTTTGCCAGCTGGCTGCTTGGGATGATGGTATCATTCTGCTCTCAAAACCTTGGGGTCATGAGTTCGAGTTGCGCTGGAATACACCATCTAGGAGCATCTAGTTGTCATTGTTAAGCCTCTTGAATGTCATCTGCCCACAAGAGATGTAGTAGAATTCGGTTAGCATTTAGAACTACGCCTCTTTTAGAGTCCAAGTAACAACTAAGATCTTATAACAATTGTCTACACATATTTGGCCTGAGGGCCCGCCATGATTGGTCCCATACAAGTCAATTATCCATGTATCAGTTTATTTTGATTCTTTACTTGGGCGTTGATATTGCTATACATATTACGTAATCATAGAATTATTCTTCCTTTAATACAGTCTTTGATTAGTTTCTAAAAAAGTCAATTAACAAAACTAAAAGCTATTTTAAAACCAATGTATCCAACATAAAGAGTCTGATTTAAAGCTAATTGTTTTTGTATACATCCAAGAAGAATTAACATACCTTGTATTGTCTTGGGTCATTGAGTTTTCCAAAAAGCCACAATTGAATTTATCCTCTTTATCAAAGATTTCTTTAAAAAGAACATATTATCAACCATAATTTCAAATATATATACATTATTTATTTAGTTCATCTTTTCACAACACAAACACAATTTACTGTTGACAGTTTCGGCAACTCCTGTTACCATTTTCAAAACATCTCTGCGCATGTCAAGGTCACTCAGCACGACTTCCGATGCCGAAAATCGGGTCATACATGTGAGAGAGATGAAAGGCCCCCTCGTCTCTTTTCATGACCTGCTTCTGTCCTCGTATCTTTATCGCATCCCTGATGGTTCTTGTTCTCCAATCCCCCTCCCTATCCAGTACACTCACTTCCTCCCAGTCTATCTCATGATTGTTTTGTTTCACATGGTCTGTGATCGCACTTTTGTTGATCTGGGTGAGAGATTCTTTCCTCACAGCTCTGGTGAAAGATCCCCCAGTGTTCTGCTCCACATCCTTCATGTGTTCTTTTACACGGGTGCCCAGTTTTCTGCCAGTTTCCCCAACATACACACTCTTGCAAGACTTACCGGGAATTTTATACACCACTTCACATTTCTCTAGCTTATCCTGTTTGTCCTTAGGGTGAACGAGAATGTTCCTGATGGTCTGTAGGGGCTTCACCGCTGTAGACACTTGGTGCTTATTGAGGATACGTGAAATACCCTCTGTTACCCCTTTCATGTAAGGTAAGATGTTTAAACCTTTGGAGCCTGCTGAGTCCTTATTCTTTTTCTTTCTCTTGTCCTTTCCTCCTTCCTTCTTTTCTATCTGTGCTTTCACTTTTTCAAAAGACCATCTTGGGTAACCACATTTAGCTAGAGCCCCTACTATGTGTTCTTCTTCTTTCTGTCTATCCTCTGTCTCTGTCACTATATCATTGCACCTGTCGAGCAGGGTCCGGATCACACCTAACTCGTGTTGCAATGGGTGGTGAGACGAGAAATGTAGATACTGGTCTGTGTGGGTCTTTTTCCTGTATACAAGTAGTTTCACAGTATTATCTGCTTTCCTAACTATCAAAGTGTCTAGGAACGGAATGGTGCCATCTTTCTCCTCTTCATGGGTAGTTTCACAGTATTATCTGCTTTCCTAACTATCAAAGTGTCTAGAAACGGAATGGTGCCATCTTTCTCCTCTTCATGGGTGAATTTGATGCTTCCTGTGGTATCTACTGTATTGAGATGGTCAGTCAAGTTCTGTGTTTCCCCTTCTTTGATCTTTTCCAATACATCGTCAACATATCTTTTCCACAACTGCGGTCTGCATGTGATTGGTGAAGTGGCAATAGCTTCTTGTTCCAGCCACTCCATAAACAGGTTCGCAACAATGGGTGACACTGGACTTCCCATAGCTGTGCCAAACTTTTGTTGGTAGATAGTGCCACTGAACTGAAAATATGTGGTGGTCAAAATGAACTCGCATAGTTCCATAACATCATTTGGTGTCAAACGTGTTCTTTTTTTCAATGTTGTATCCTTACAGAGTCTGTCGCGGATGATGTCTAATGCTCGGTCTATGGGCGTGTTTGTAAATAGCGACACTACATCGTGGGAAGCAAACACTTCATCATCCAGAATCATTATGGTACTCATCGTTTTGGCCAAGTCTTTAGAGTTTGAACCGAGACAAGGGGGCCTTTCATCTCTCACGTGTACGACCCGATTTTCGGCATCGGAAGTCGTGCTAAGTGACCTTGACATGCGCAGAGATGTTTTGAAAATGGTAACAGGAGTTGCCGAAACTGTCAACAGTAAATTGTATTTGTGTTGTGAAAAGATGAACTAAATAAATAATGTATATATATATATGTATTCCAACACGATGAACTCGTTCAAGGACATAATTTCAAATAGTTTCCTAAACATGGTTTTTATAATTATAGGTCTAATGTCATCCATTCCTGTAGGGATAGCTACTCTGAGGCCATTCGGGTATTGACACTTTCATAAAATATAGGTTTATAGTATACTCAGATGGTGAACAAGAATATCCCGAGCTCCCTGGATACATAGACTTGGAATAAGATCAAGACCGGGTGACTTAGTACATTTCAGGTGAATAAATAATAGTGTGAAGAAAATGGCAATATACGCTACTGCCAGCCTTGTCCGATCAACGCCTTCCACTTGACAGCGTCGTCCCTGGGGTGACGTGGCAGGCAACGCCCATGCACGGCCCCGGGGTGGTCTTGCGGTTCTCTAGATGACTCCTCGTTGTGTACTAATGCTCTCCATGTACGCCCCGGCCTGGGTTCTGGTTACCCACTGCCAAGACGGTGTTCACCCTTGGGTTTCACGAGAGGCCTCCATACGAGGAGGACTTCGCACCAGTGCTGACACGCAGTGCTTCAGGCGTCCCCTACACACAGCCACGCGGGACTTAGACCACGAGAGGAAGGAAGGCCACCCGCCAACCTTGGAAGAACAAGTGAATGTGGGCCTATTCCGAGGAATAGGTCGACAACCCTACTTGCTGCCCATCCAGCATCTAAGAGAGAACTGACGCTATTCGGCTCATAACCAGTACAAGAGGGTACTGTTCCCTAATCCTACAGTGGTCATAATAAAGATTAACAACAAAGCCTATCAAGGTGTGTGTAGCCTAGGAAATCTAACCTACTCCAGTGCAACTTATTACAAGGGGCTTTTTATAGTCTGCGACCATGCTACAATGAGTTGCGTACTGGAGGCCTACTTTACGAGTTTTGTTACAATAGCCTCTTTGACCTCATCTACGGTACAATTTTAGTTTAGAATACTATTGGCTATGTTAGACCACCTATTAAAGGTAGGATCGTTTTCATACTGATGTTAGAACTCAATACACACATCCTCTCCTCAAATTTTTTGTTGAAATATGGTTCGTCAGGCATACTAGAGAAGGGAAGGAATCTGGTTAGAGATGTCTTTTGTGTCTAGGTTTGATGAGGTATTTTGATTATCAGAACTTTTTATTAAATTCCATTAATACCACACAACTGTTTTGTTCATCACACGCGCATTATGTATTTGTCCCACAGATTACTGACAATATACACCTCCTCGCAGCTTGCATTGCATATACGATAATCAACTACACTGTTACCAGTGGATTCAACCCCAGTAAAATAACATTACACGTTTGTGATGCATTTATTCTTCCATTGGAAATTCGAAAATCATTACTTTTGCAGAAATCTAATAATAATAATTTACTGTACCTATTAACTGGTCGCATGATGAGAGCATCTTGTATTGTAATATGTATGCAATCATCAGAAAATAAATTCTTATTAAATGAAATTAAATGAAATGATTTTCTATGTACCGAGCATTCTACAGGCATTACAACATTTTAACAATCAATGCTAAAACTATCACCATCCGAGCCATAAGCCTCAAGTGGTCTATCGTCCAGGTTCCCGGTTCTAGCATTCATGTCACCACATATTAGTATTTTATAGAATCTAGAAAATTGTATTATATCTTTTTTTTAATACCAAACAATTCGGCGTTACAGTGATGCATCGAATACTCACGGGTGGAATGTATACAAAACTAACGGCTAACGGTAGTAAATCAACTGTCCAACTCTACTTTACTCCAAATAATTTAATCTTGAAAACTCTTTAAGACAGACCACCTAATATGAATAGTATTTTTGATGAAAAAAAAGAAGAAAAGAAATAAACCTCCGGAACCACGTTAGTAGTGAAAATTATCGTGTATTTGTCGGTTACTATGTAATTCCTACTAAAATGCTCACAACGTGCTACATGCTCCCTATAATGCTGGTCGAAACAGCCACGACAAAACATTAGAAAGGACGAGGTATACAACGTTTTTGACTTGACAAAGGTCGTGGACCCACACCGACTTTTTGCCAAGACAAGGACAGGACTAGCTACGACTACATCTACATTTACTTCTACATGGTACTGCCCAACGTCAACTAGCTGACGACTATTGGCAGGGAGGCCATGTGGTGTTGGTACATGGACCTCCAGAGGCAGACTAGGTAGCCAACTGAGCATCGGGGGTGGGGAGGGATCACACTAGCTATAATTTTCAAACTAGGTGAGTTCTTTTACGTGCAGAGGTGTGGCTCTCCTCTACACGGGACACGCCTTTTAACGAGGCTTCCGAACCTCCGCTTGATGTCGCCACCGTCTAGTAGAAACACTGTACGGTGGCGACGTGCTGTGTGAAAATCAGCAACTCAGTGGCAGACGCACGACATATAGGTTTTGGCGATACTGTGTCTGCCATGACCGGGCCGCGAACTTGCGATGCAGGCAAATCCTGTTTTCAAGTCGTACGCTCTAACACTGAGCTATTGAGGACTAGAATGGGATACGGTCAAGAGAAGGTCCAGTCAACGAAAATTTGACAAGTCTTGAACTTGGCTCTTAATGTGATTACGGCTATTGGAAGGGGGTAGGTAGGTGTGGGGTGGAGGCTAACAGTAACAATAATTACAGAACATACTGTCAGTTGTATTGCCAACGTAGATGTTTTAGAGGTAAAACATGTAACAAACCAGTGTAAATTGAAAAATTGGACTAAAACGTAAGAGGCAGTTATTTTTTTTCAAGCACTATATACACAGACCAAGCACGCCTCCAACTGATGAACAGTTTCCATGCAGCTTGAAATACTAAGACGTTCAGTATTATATGACTAATAATAATTAATTTAACTTTATATTGACTAAAATTTTCACAATATAATATTTTTGAAGTACAACGACCATCTTGCTTCCTGAAAGAAGGAATTTCAAAATAAGGATGTATATACTGTAGTAAGACTATTTCCTTCCTCTGCTAAAGCATATTTGTCGAGCCTAACCAAATATCAACGTTTCATCGCAGTTTGCTCAAACCTCAGATATACTGCGGTGCCGTTATGACAAAAATTGGCTTTATTATAATTCATAACTCAGAAATACTTTTGTACATTATTATTATATGAGCATTATACAAGACATTTAGACTGTGTTAGACTACATGACATTACTGAGTGTAGGAACTATATGTGAATATAATTACAGTAAAATAGTATATTTAAAAGCCGTTTTAGTTGGTAACATTTAATAAGAGCACTGGTATTCGTAAATTGTCACCTTGTAATCATCTGTATTACACACACAATATATAAATTGAACTTATTATTTGAGCAATCAACTGATTGTTATAATAATTAGAAGATGAATATTGGGGGATTGTATTTTCGTTCCACCATAATCATATCATCTTGTGGCATGACCAGAAATTGAATTTGGAATGCCATTCAGTGTTATCTATGCTATGTACATTTGTTGTGAAATGAAATACAAATAGTTATTATGGACTAATGTTGTGTAGACTATATACATATACGCTGTGCTCGCTGAGCAAATTGATCTACTATGACGATAAAAGTATATATGTATGCTTGCTTTTTCATTATAACAAAATGGTAAGCTCTTGATTTTTGTGTGAAATGAAATGCAAATCATTGTTATTGTATCTATGCTGTGCTCGCTGAGCACTGCTATCTACCATGTCGATAAAAGGATGTATGTATTTTAGGTATTACATTTTAACAGAATGGTAAACTCTTGATTTTTTTCCAAATAATTTCATCTTATGTATGCAAATGTTAATATAAAAAATGACAAAAACTTGTGAATTTTACATCGTTTGTCATATAAATTCCAGATAAATTCAGACATGCCAATAAAATTTAATGAAGTAGGCAAATCTTCTAATCTTTAAAATAAATTATCTCTACATATACAACAGGTGTCCTTGGGGTTCTTATGATTTCTTAATGGTAAACACTCTGGTAAACATGTTTAGTTAATCACCCCTTAAGAGGGAAGCCTAATACATTTTCATCAATTAGGGAAAAAATTCTCATAGTCATGATTTTTACATCACTCATTTACAAAAAATAGCCCCACCACATAAGCAATTTTATTTTTCAAAAATAAAATTTTAAATATTTTTTAAACACAAAATGTTCAGAAATATAGGCATATCTTTAGGTACATAAATAGAAACAGTCAGCCACATGTTACTTCTGTAAATTCTGTGGTTCTTTCTTAGATTATTTATCAACGTCGCCCCAGCCTTCTTTTTTCATTTTGTGACCTTGTATTCAAGCAATTGATGAAAATTTTCTAACATCCATATCTGAGATTGTGTTTTCTTCTGTCATGAACCATATTACAATAAGTACAAGATTTTACCAAGTTTATGCCATAATCCAATGTTGTCAACCCATTTTTAAAGTGTGGACACAACAAAGATGTTTATTCCATTGATTGGATGATAACTGTATCTACCACTTCTCTTTATAAAATATTAATTCATCAGAAAACTATTTATGCATTTTTTACACACATATTATGAAATTAATACGCAGTAATACTTCCTGAAATGCTGAAATAAGGTCCGAGGTACAGTGAAAACTGTCTATGTAGGCACCTTTATATTTAGGAGACCCGTATTGTATGGACACATTTCTCTTCTCCAATTACTTCGATGCCATATTAAAAACCTCTCTGTTCAAGACATCTGCCTTACAAGGACAATTTTCATTTTTTAACAAGGGTATTCACATGGGATAGGTTCTACTGTATTTCATTGTACTACTGAATGGCTTTAATAATCCCCCCAGACTATTTCACTTGAATAATACAGAAAAAAACACAAGAGTGCAGTGAGGCATTAATAAAGTATAATGTGAGGCTACCAACATTTCAATGAATCACATATAGGTTTGTCTGATGATCTGTTGGGTTTGATAATTATCATCCTCCAATTTTTTTATTGCTCTTTACATACTAAACAAAGTTAAAGATATGTGCTTGTTCCTTGAATCAACTTATCATGATACATATAATTTTGTTATACTTTTTGATCAGTGTACTGGAGCCTACCAAAAGTAGTCCGAATCTCCTTCATGAATATTCACACACATAATGAACTACTAATGAGCTGTGGAAAGACCATTTTGTAATATATGTCATAAATGCTAGAGTCATATTTGAAATTACTATTTTTGCATTAAAAGGATATGTTTAAAAATTCTAAGGCTGGGGCGATTTAAAGAAATATCTCCTCTATACAAGAGATGTGTTTCTATCTAATGACACACGGTGGTTCAGTGTATGTACCTAAACATGTGGTCATTATTTATTTAGTTCATCTTTTCACAACACAAACACAATTTACTGTTGACAGTTTCGGCAACTCCTGTTACCATTTTCAAAACATCTCTGCGCATGTCAAGGTCACTCAGCACGACTTCCAATGCCGAAAATCGGGTCGTACACGTGAGAGAGATGAAAGGCCCCCTCGTCTCGGTTCATGACCTGCTTCTGTCCTCGTATCTTTATCGCATCCCTGATGGTTCTTGTTCTCCAATCCCCCTCCCTATCCAGTACACTAACTTCCTCCCAGTCTATCTCATGATTGTTTTGTTTCACATGGTCTGTGATCGCACTCTTGTTGATCTGGGTGAGAGATTCTTTCCTCGCTGCTCTGGTGAAAGATCCCCCAGTGTTCTGCTCCACATCCTTCATGTGTTCTTTTACACGGGTGCCCAGTTTTCAGCCAGTTTCCCCAACATACAAACTCTTGCAAGACTTACAGGGAATTTTGTACACCACTTCACTTTTTTGTCCTTAGGGTGAACGAGAATGTTCCTGATGGTCTGTAGGGGCTTCACCGCTGTAGACACTTGGTGCTTATTGAGGATACGTGAAATACCCTCTGTTACCCCTTCACGTAAGGTAAGATGACTAAACCTTTGGAGCCTGCTGAGTCCTTATTCTTTTTCTTTCTCTTGTCCTTTCCTCCTTCCTTCTTCTTTTCTATCTGTGCTTTCACTTTTTCAAAAGACCATCTTGGGTAACCACATTTAGCTAGAGCCCCTACTATGTGTTCTTCTTCTTTCTGTCTATCCCCTGTCTCTGTCACTATGTCATTGCACCTGTCGAGTAGGGTCCGGATCACATCTAACTTGTGTTGCAATGGGTGGTGAGACGAGAAATGTAGGTACTGGTCTGTGTGGGTCTTTTTCCTATATACAAGTAGTTTCACAGCACTATCTGCTTTCCTAACTATCAAAGTGTCTAGGAACGGAATGGTGCCATCTTTCTCCTCTTCATGGGTGAATTTGATGCTTCCTGTGGTATCTACTGTATTGAGATGGTCAGTCAAGTTCTGTGTTTCCCCTTCTTTGATCTTTTCCAATACATCGTCTACGTATCTTTTCCACAACTGCGGTCTGCATGTGATTGGTGAAGTGGCAATACCTTTTTGTTCCAGCCACTCCATAAACAGGTTCGCGACAATGGGTGACACTGGACTTCCCATGGCTGTGCCAAACTTCTGTTGGTAGATAGTGCCCCTGAACTGAAAATATGTGGTGGTCAAAATGAACTCGCATAGTTCCATAACATCATTTGGAGTCAAACGTGTTCTTTTTTTCAATGTTGTATCCTTACAGAGTCTGTCGCGGATGATGTCTAATGCTCGGTCTATGGGCGTGTTTGTAAATAGCGACACTACATCGTGGGAAGCAAACACTTCATCATCCTGAATCATTATGGTACTCATCGTTTTGGCCAAGTCTTTAGAGTTCTTCACATGGTGTTGTGTCAGTCCTACCATTGGGCCTAGAAGATACGCTAAGGCTCTTGAGCTGTTGTATCCTATCGAACCAGTATAGTCAACTATAGGACGTAGTGGGTTTCCTTCTTTGTGAATCTTGGGAGTACAGTACATTCTGGAGACGGTCTCTGATGTAGGATATAAATGTCTGTATTGAGTTTCAGTAATTTTGTCTTCTTCTTTGAATCGTGTTAAAATTGCTATGAGTTTCTTTTTGTAAGATTGGGTGGGGTCTTTTTTTAATTTTTCATATGTCGAGGGGGCCTTTCATCTCTCTCACGTGTACGACCCGATTTTCGGCATCGGAAGTCGTACTGAGTGACCTTGACATGCTCAGAGATGTTTTGAAAATGGTAACAGGAGTTGCCGAAACTGTCAACAGTAAATTGTGTTTGTGTTATGAAACTCGTTCAAGGATGTGGTTATTATTTCACAAAAAATGCCTTTTAAAAACATTTAAAAAAAATTCACTTCTGAAAAAAATTGAGCAAAATTCTTAAATCATGTTATTCCAATGATTATGAAAAGCATCTATATTAACTAAAAATTAGAAAAGTAAAAAAATGTTCTGGGCTTCCCCCTTAAATGTCATTTTCATTGGGTTTTTGGCACAGCTCCTAGTTCTATGCTCGCGGCGTCATTTTTTTATTACCCAGAAAATACTTATTAGTTTCTACCCCCTAGCTGGTACCGTGTACCGCGAGGCGCCAGTGCGGTATGATCTCTTGGTGTAATGTAGGGGTAAAGTAAAAAACACACTGATTTTGTCACGTGGATAGCAACGTGATCGTATTGTGTTGTTAATGAGTGTAATTGAGTGTAAAAACAAATAACCATCATATATCATATTTACCAATTACTCACCCAACCATAGGAGGGTAGACACCACACGTTGTGTTGCTATACTATATATTGCATATTGTCCTAGTTGCTGGGGTGCAATTACTGTGTATGCACGTCCATTATCCATTGCCACTGTCTTGTATGCACGTCCATTATCCACTGTCACTGTTTTGCCAGTCGTATGATCCGACAATGAAATCCATCAGACTTACTTTTAAATGTTTTATACCCATTTATATTCTCATGTATTTCAATAGCTTACATTCATACACTGCCGACTGAAGGAAAGCCTGACTATCTATTCACGTCCCGGATCTCAATATGAAATTTAGCAATTCATTCCGAAATTTCTTTGTTTTATGGTGGATTGGAAAATATGTTTTGGCAAATTATGATCGATCTTACAACTTTCTTGGCACGACTCAATGGGATAGGAAAAGGGGATTTGTTCATCAAGAGAAATACCGACTACGTGAGTCTTTATTTTTACGATTTCATATGGTAGAGGCATGGATGGTAGCGTAAGCGCATACTTGTGCTAGCAAACTTGTACATTTGAAAAGGTTACTTTGAATGTTTAATCTAGGTATCATTGTTCATATTCGTATCATACCAACCCTTTCCATTGATCTAGCAGACACCAGTACTACTGCAATTTTCATTTTCCCCCTGCAGTAAATACCACTGCAGCCAGCACCATCGAGTGTGGAGCAGAATGCACTAAGAACCCAGAGTGCTGCTCCTACAGCTTTGGGGTGGGTCAGTGTATCATGTCAAAGTGGTGTTCATGGGCCTCGGATCTGGTTGACAGCGACGACGACTTTGACGTGTACACCAGACACAACGGTAGGAACACGCCGAAGCTTATATATTTTGAATCACTTGGTTAACACATGGCACTCCTAGTTTATAGTGACATGCTTATCCGTGCTACTGTTTGTTATATGGTGCTAGGTGATTGTTTCGCTAAATATAATCCAATGGAGTTAGACGATGTAATGCCATATAGTCCTACAAACATTTACTGTGACACAGAGACTTCAATGTACTGTACATCGCATTTCAGTCCTCTGCAACGTAGTTGAAACACCACACGTAAACTTCACCATGGCGTAAGCTAGATGCACTACATATGGGTCCGTAATGGCGTCATTCAGTCACGTGCAGCAAATGTACGACAATGGCAAGAGCGTCTGCCGGTGGGGCTGGGTCGACAATGGCACCCAACAAGTGTATGTTATTGCTAATTTACATTAACAAATACTAGGATAGATGTCAGTAAGACTGGTAGACTCGCACCTCTCGTTGAGGAACCCACAGTGCATGGGACGGCGCAAAATTTAGGTTCACCAAAAGGGGGAAAGAACAACATACACCATTGGATAGCTTGAAATCTCAGCTTTCCGACCATGTATGATGGCAATGCATAACGAGTAGCTTTTTATTACAAAAATGTGTTTGTAAAACACCACTTCGAATTCGTTCGGGGCGAATTCTGTGTCATTCAACACAGCATGATTTTTCTTGAGTGTTTGGGACCCCATATTCAAGCTGTGTTTGATGATGTATGCAATGTGTAATATACCATTAAAAGGACAGATTGTCCTCTTTACAGTGATGCATATGAAATATTTCTAACTCCTATTAATATAGGGAAATCTTTAATTATAAAAATGTGTATTTTTAGGCACCCCTCATTTAAAAAACAATGAAAAAATACTCTCTAATTTTTAGCTTACGGTTAATCCCAAACACAGTGATCTTCCATTTTGGCAATCGATTATATATAAGACAAATGCTTATTCTTTAAGCTCGGCAACGGCGCCTAATATGTATTTATGTGTACCAATCTGAAAATTTTACAGGCTCATCAATGGATCCCTTTCACCACTAAAATTCTAAGCGAATGGTGACCTAAACCTCATTGAATAGAACTCAAACTTTATTTTCATTGTATAAGGACCACTAAAATAAGAAAAACGTTATCATATACCATTGGATGATTACAATCTCAACTTTACAACGGTGTATGATGTCATTGCATAATAAGTAGCTTTGCACGAGAAAAATAAATGTAAACAATATCCTTTCTAGTGTGAAAAAATACTCTAATTTTTAGCTTACGTTTAATCCCAGACATATAGATCTTCCATTTTGGCAATCGATTATATACCAGACAAATGGTTATTCTTTAAGTTCTGCAACGGTGCCTAATATATATTTATGTGTACCAATCTGAAGATTTTACAGACTCATCAATGGATCCCTTTCAACCACTCAAGTGAATGGTGACCTAAACCTCATTGAATAGAACTGAAACTTTACTTTCATTGTATAAGGATTACTAAAATAAGAAACAAGTTATCACATATCATTGGACTGATTACAATCTCAACTTTACAACGGTGTATGGTATGATATCATTGCATAATTAGTAGCTTTACATGAGAAAAATAAAATGAAAAAAAAAAATTCTTTCTAGTGTGAGAAAAGCTTGAGTAGGTCAGCCCGGGTGCCTGGATTGTAGAATCCACCCCACTAAAATTAGGTCAATTAAACTCTTAATTGACCCAGGCTTAAGCTAGGTAGGTCCCACACTCCGATTCCCACACATTTGTTATGTTATTTATGTCCATTACGAAGATGTGTATATCCTGCACAAGTCTAGGAAGCGAGAACAGCCCGCGGAACAGTTTGAGTTGTTGAATCACCAACATGTAGAAACCAGTGGCCAGTTTTTATTGTTCTCACATTATATTAAGGTGAATACGACCTTGTGCACTCGTGTCCATGGGTGTGTTACTCTTGGTAGGACACAACTTGGCTTGTGCCGTGGCCTGAAAGCCATCACCACCAGCACCAGTGTGAGTTCCACCCGGAGGCCATCAATCTGGTTCTGGAGGAGACCCTATAGTCTCGAGAACATATTCACAACGATTCTGAACGATGGAATTGAAAGAATCTGACTTCTTCAGGGGTGTCAGCCTAGTCTTCAAAGCTTTACTAGGTTGGATCTTATGCCCCTATTTCACCGCTCATTAACATAGCATTGATTGTAAATTCCCACGCCTTTTTGACCAATCTCCCTACTCGACCGTACTCAAGCTGCACTTGTTCAGACTTGTGCCGATCTCCGTGAAAATGCTGCACTCTGTCCAATTAGAAGGGGAGCTAAGCGCGAGAATCGTTCATTTTGTGATAAAAGCATGAAAGTTGGCACAGAGTTACCTTATGGCATGGTGAATGTTCCTGGGTGTGGAACCACCCTGGCAGACTTCTGGTTCCTGTCCAAATCAAGATGGATTCCAAAATGGCCGCCAAAATTTAGAGGCACACTTAATTTTGACTATAGTCTCATAAAACAACATGCATAAATTGCGTCTGCAGTGGCGGAAACGGACATAATTTTCAATACTTCTTGCAATTTCGAACATTAAATTTAATCAATACAGATGGGTTGGTTGAGGACTACTTTCCCACAGTGATTAATCGCAATCACCTTATATCATCTCTCAATCGTCCCGGCACAAGGGCAGTTTCGGCCCCACTGGTTGGTAACTCGTAAAGGGAGGGGGGGGGGAGTATGGGGGTTCTGTGCTGATCTGTTTCCTCGTCTGAATCAGAGAAGTATGTTTGCTAATGTGCTTGGTCTGCTCCTCATAATCCGTGGGAACTCTGACGTAAGGTGCCTGAACTCCATCTCACTGAAAGGTTGCGATCACAGGTGGGGGCCATCGTACTACCCTCATCAGGCAAGGGGTTCTCGGATCTGTATCCTAGATCTCTTCATGGGGTTACGCTAGACAGGGCCCAGACTACGGGACATAGCCCTCCTCATGGATCTGGGACTCGAGACGCAACTTCCGGATGAAGAATCACCTGGTCGGTGGCCTACAGTCCAAAACCATGGGAGAGCTATTGTCCGGTCGGGAAGCCTATTTGGCTCATCTTGATGGGAGTCCATGATGTTACTTGCGGGTGGCAGGACGTCGTCTCCAAACATGTATACAGCACAGCCTCGCAGCTATGTGCAGTAGAGCAAATGTGTTGAAGGTCATCCTTATGTGGTGTCCAACCTAGACACATGACAGCTCATCCAAACCTTGCTACACTGCCAAAGTAGCGCATAATCGGGGAGTGAGGAAACCTGGCTTGCGCCTATGTGTCATACTCAGCCCACTGCAGGAATCCCACCTCTCCATCACCAGTGGCAATTGGAGTGAATAGGGTACCAGATGTGGCTGGACGTGTGGCGGTCTGGATCTCATCCAGTGTCACACAGCCTTCAACATCTATACCAGGTGTGGCAGGGGTTGCCATAAGGACTGTTATGGTAGTAGACATCAGGTCTACCAAGTTTTAATATGAGATAGACCTGCTCAAAATCAGAAAGCCCGGCATTCAGATGACTGAAATAAGCATGACGATTCAAATGATTGTTAGACAAGAGTATTTTCTTTCAAATTTCTACATAATGCACCTGCCAAAACCAGGTAGACCACAGGTCTACCTATTGGCAAACGCTGGTAGACCAGCCAGTTTTCAGTTGAACAAGGGCTACAGGTCTACCACTGTAAAACCCTGGGTGTACTCTTGGTGTGTACCAGGGGCACATCAGTGACCGTTCCACAGCCTCAGATGTTTTCATTGTGACGGACTGTCCTACAATGTTCCTGGGAATCAGTCAAAGCATTGCGTCCAGAGGTGGATCGATCCAGGGTACTCATTTCAGGGCAGTACCGACCATAGAGACCTTGTTCATCACATTGTCAGCACCATGCCTTCCTCTTGTTGATTAGTGGAAGATGTTGCATAATTACAATTCTGTACCTGTGAAGCTTTACCTCTGAAAGGATAGTCCTGTTCCTAGTGTTCCGGTACCCCAGGTCTTCAGAAGTGATCCTGTTCCGGAGCTCCGGAATGGGCTGTACTGTTCCAGAACTCAAAAGTTCAAACGTTCTGGAACAAGTGTGGCTGTCCCGGAGCTCAACAGCTCCAGAATGGAAGTTGTTATGGGGGTCAAAGGCTCGATAATTGATGTAGCTGGTCTGGAGCTCCAGTGATCCAGAAAAATGACTCCTTCCCTCGTTCCAAAACATGGAAGTCCCTGAAGGCTGATACAACATGTTGTTCAGGAACTCTGAAACTCCGCGATCAGCTGGTTGAATTGTACTCGTCCTGAGCATTAAAGCTCTCGAAGGTGACAATCCAAAATCGCTAATGAGGCGAGTGGCTAGGAAAGATGCAGTTTGTACAGGGTTCGGTAAATCTGCAGCTGTGGAAGCAACTTGTTGGAGTGCACTGTTCCTGAGATTTGAAGCTGCGGAATCTGGCAATTGTAGCAGTCCCAAGTCATCCCGAAGGCCAGTCGTTTCAGTAGGTGCTGTTGCCAGCATACTACTACCGGAGGTCTGGTTTTAGTGCTGTACCCTCAGTGGTTGCCTGACAGATGAGGAAGGTACATTGAATTGCAAGCCCCATCCATGTCAGACAGGTGCACAAGAGTAGCTTGATGTATGTCAGGTTTCTCGTGGGTCATCTGCCCATTACTAGAAATAGTTATCGGTTCATGGGGATCCGGCAAGTTAACCAGAGGTAGCTCGCGGAGGGGGTGGTGGTGGTGCTACAGTGCTTTGCAATTTACTGCTTCTACCACGAGTTAGTGGTACATCAAAACGTTTGTCCATGGCAAGGTTTAGTGGGTTCAGTCAAAACCTACCGGCCTGTTGTAATATGGATAAGCTGCCTTGATGGGAATATGATGGAGTCAGAGCACGCACGCTAGGTGGGACTGGCGAGGGCTTGTCCGAGCTCACTGTTACACAAGTACGGTGGCCTTGCTGTACACTGATTTGTCTGTTTGCATCCAACAAAGCATCACCTCCGTGGCTTACTGGTTCATAATCCAATGTTTCCTGTCCATTGGCGGTTTGCATTTCACAAAGTCTTGTCTCTCATCCTGTGGTGAACCCGAGATCATATTTAGAGTAGACGGGAGTCAGCAATCGTTCAGGGTTGAGGCACTCTCAATGCTTTATCCCCGTTGTGAATATATTCCTGAGACTATAGGGTCTCCTCAAGGCACCAGACTGATGGCCCCCGGGTGGAACTCGCACTGGTGCTGGTGGTGATGGATTTTAGACCAGAGCACAAGTCGAGTTATGTCCTATCAGGAGTAACACACCCATGGGCATGAGTGCACAAGGTCGTATTCACCTTAATATTATGTGAGAACAATAATAGTGGCTGGTTCCTTCTTGTTGTTGCTTCAACCACTCAAACTGTCCTGCAGGCTGTTCCTGCTTCATGGACTTCTTTACAAGTGCAGGATATACACATCTTCGTAATGGACGTAAATGACGTAACAACTGTAGAATCAGAGCGTGGGACGTACCTAGCTTAAGGCTGGGTCAATTAAGAGTTTAATTGACCTAATTTTATTTCGGTGGATTCTACCTACTCTAGCTTTGCTCACACTGGAAAGGATAGATTTTACATTTATATTTCTCATGTAAAGCTATTAATTATGCAATGATATCATACGCCCATGTAAAGGTGAGATTGTCATCAGTCCAATGGTATGTGATAACTTGTTTCATGTTTTTCTGGTCCTTATACAATGAAAATAAAGACACCCTTGCAGAAGTTAAAGAATTAGGATTTTTCTGGTATATAATCAATTGCCAAAATGGAGGAAGATCTATGTGTCTGGGATTAAATGTAAGCTAAAAATTAGAGTATTTTGTTCACACTAGAAAAGATATGGGTTACATTTCTTTTCTCATGTAAACCTACCTATTATGCAATGATGTCATACGCCGTTGTAAAGGTGAGATTGTAATCATTCCAATAGTATGTGATAACGTTTTTCTTATTTTAGTGGTCCTTATACGATGAAAATAAAGTTTCAGTTCTATTCAATGAGGTTTAGGTCACCACTCGCTTAGAATTTGAGTGATTGAAAGGGATTGATGAGTCTGTAAAATCTTCAGATTGGTACACATAAATACATATTAGGCACCGTTGCAGAGCTTAGAAAATAAGCATTTGTCTGGTATATAATCAATTGCCTAAATGGAAGATCTATGTGTCTGGGATTAAACGTAATCTAAAAATTAGAGAGTATTTTTCATTGTTTTTGAAATGACGAGTGCCTATAAGACACATTTGTATAATTAACGATCTCCCTATGTTAATAAGAGTTAGAAATATTTGATATGCATCACTGTAAAGAGGACAATCTGTCCTTTTAATGGTATACTAGCTTATACCCGTGTGGTCAAAGAGACATGCTGAGAATCACATTGAATCACTCCAGTTACATAATCGTATAAGCAGATCCCAACTAAATCATTGGTGAATTCCATTGACTTGGTATGTAAAAGAAACATCTAAAGGGGAAATGTTAGTGTCCATGTAAATGGGAACATAATGCCCTCCATGGGCATAGAAAAAAGACAAATTTGGTGAGTGTATAAATATGTTTTTTTTACAGCATTTATTTTCAAGCACCATTGTCCTGACGACCCTTGCCCACGTCCTGACAGCACACTGACAGCATCCCCATACATGTACATACAAAATCCAAGATCAAGCCAAGGCGTCATTCATTGAAAGGCAGTTTTTTACTATGTAAACATGGCATGGTGACCATCCTCTGTAATAGCCAGTGAAAATCAAAGATGTTTCCCTCACATTGGCCATAAGTATTCTTATTGAGAGAGTACAAACTACAAACACATAAATAATGTTAACACACTAACTACACAGCAAACATAAGCATCAAGTATGATTCATTGGCAAAGATTTTCAGAACCATATAAGAACAGTCGATGATGAAAAGAAAGTCAAGACACTAATCATCCAAAAATAAAGGCCACTCCGCAATGTCCGCATTTTGACACCTACCACGCACTTCCTGATAGTACCTGCCAACATCCCCCCCATCCCCAGGCCACTAATTAACAACAAATACATATTATGTAGTTCGAGTCTTCACCACTGGTCTACATCATCCACTCCCACCCATCGTCCTGATAGCACCCACCCTTGTCCTAAAAATGCTCAGCCTCAAATCTGACACCAATCGCCAAGCCCTAATAGCATACTTCCCATCCTGACAACACCATGACTTGATAGCACACACCAGTACTAATATTACCACCCTCTCATCCTGCTTGATGCCACATACACATTGGCATAGCCCAGATACAGACACATTTTGATACTTACACGTATAAGTATATCTCAAGTAAGTCATTGATCACTGAAAATGCACTTGGCATCTAATATGCAAAAGCTATGGGATGAAAAATTAGTGTCTATGGTAATGAGAACATAATGCCCAAGGACTGGCGTCCAGTGTGTAATATATATTGGTGGTCTTTTTATTGACGTTTGCAATGGTCTATTTTATGAAGACTTGGAACTGTTATAAATCTTCTTATAATAGAGGTGGTGTATTTATATAGAGGTGGTCTTGATTGAAGGTTCTAATGTACACATAGGCCAAATGGAAAAGTGGTGGTAATCCTTAGTATTTGAACCCATGTGACGCCTTTGGCGTCTTCATGACATCACACTACTCCACATGACCCTGTCATGGCTGCCTCTGTCTGCTATTTTTGTTATAAAACTGCTAATTTATTTACCTAGTCATGACTTAGAAGTTGTAGAAAAGATTGACAATAGTAAATATTTATTGATATGAAATATATACTTAGATAAACATGTATACGACATGAAGCTTATGTGCTAATAGAGGGGATGGTGTTGTGTTTATCTCATATAAACATTTACGTAAACTTAGAAAGGAAAGAAAGGAACTAAACTTCATGCAACATGCTGGTTGGGCTTTAGAAAAGGTTTGTTGGGGAATAACGGATTTATCCCCCACCTCTGGTCAATCTCTCCTAAAAAAGAAAGGTATGGACATAACGATAATAGCAAGTCCATGACAAGTCCAAGCCAAGGAGGTGGTGGAGGCGGCAAATAAAATTATCACACGTCTATCTTAGTCTGTAGCAGAGAAAAGTGACAAAGATGTTGAAGCGCCACGATCTGCGTGAAATCTGAGTAGTCATGGCGTGTTATGGAACATTAGTTAGGAGGTTAGGGGTTACAGGTGAAAGCACATGACCTGGAAATAAACCTCTGTTTTGTAAACACCATTTTATTTACCTAGTCATGACTTAGAAGTTGTAGAAAAGATTGACAATAACTTGTAAATATTTATTGATATGAAATATATACTTAGATAAACATGTATACGACATGAAGCTTATGTGCTAAGCAAGTACTACATCTCTATACACCGTATGTATAAATACAATAAGTTCAAACCATAAAGGGATAGGTGTTGTGTATTAACCACCTAAAACTGCTAATTTTTACAACAATCAGGGCCATTTTGACGATGAAAAACATATTCGTGCAAAACTACACAGTACCATGAACGATGTCCTCTAGTCAGATGGCGTACAGCTAGTCAAGTTAAAGAGGAGATAACCGAACAAAGTAAAAAAAATTAGCGTATTAATATACAGGATTACACATTGCATATATCATCAAACACAACTTGTATATGGGGTCCCAAACACTCAAGAAAATCATGCTGTTTTGAATGACACAGAATTCGCCCCGAGCGAATTCGATGAGGTGTTTTTCAAACACATTTTTGTAAGAAAAAGCTACTCGTTATGCATTGCCATCATACATGGTTGGAAAGCTGAGATTTCAAATTTTCTAGTGGTATATGATGTTCTTTCCCCCTTTGAGTGAACCTATATCATGAAAATCCAGGCCTCGTCCCATGTACTGGATCCCACTTCTTTGAAAACTTGTATTTACCATTGTTACACCGTGTTCGATCTTTGGTTTTGGCATAAATTACTGTAGACTTCACGGAATTCTGAAGATGTAATGGTGAAAAAGCAGTGGCAAATGACATTGCTCTATATTATCCCAGGTACCCAATAGCCTTCTCTGGGGCAGATTCGACTCATTGTGGAGGATCAACCCCTGGCATCCGATCCCGTTCCAGGGATACCTCTGACACCCGGTGTTTCTTCGAAACAGGTGAATACTGGGTGGGATTTGCAATCTTTTCATATATTTAGATATTTGTTTGCACTGTCAACTACAAAAACACACAGCCAAACTGTACATCAGCATCAGCAGCAGCATCAGCATCAGCAGCAGCATCAGCAACAGCAGCAGCAGCATCAGCAGCAGCAGCAGCAGCAGCAGCAGCAGCAGCAGCAGCAGCAGCACGAAAAAAACACACACAACCATGATAACAAAGTTAGGCCCATCACACATACTTGATGGGTGGCGGCGGCAGGACGGCGGCGGCGGTAAAAATGTGTTTAAGAGGAATAAGGTTTTATATTGATTGCACAATGAGCACATCATTAGTTTAAATTGATATGTTGGAAATGCAAACACTATTTGATGAACTTGGGAAATGCTGATGAGTTATTCATCAACATTAGTCCACGCACACATAATGTCGAATATACTAAACCTTAAGAAGGAGGTTTAAATGGAACATCCATACATGCAGCTTAGTTTTATGTCTGCTTTACCATTTATACCACATAAACGGAGTCCAACTAAACAGAGTTGCTTTTTCAGAGCGAAGCACGAAACTGGTACACATGAAATAATAAAAGGCATTCTCAATTTGATTGGAAATGTTTTTCTTATATATTTACTTAGTTAAAATATATGCGATAAATCTAAATGTCATGGCCATTATCCTTCCTATGAAAAGTGTATCAAAACCAAATACTCTTAAACAACTTATTTTCAGAAACATGTGCGCTGCATGTTCCTTTAAAGAGTTACGAAACTCCACACCCCAAGTTTTGTCTTATTCCCACATCTCAGTTTCGTGCCTTTTTTCGATACCTTGCAATATTCAGCCTTCTTTCCGTACACCACTCTCACTAGAAATCCTTCCATACAGAAGGTACATTTTTCAACTGATGCTTTTTCATTAGGATTATCCCATTTATTTGTGCTTTTGGTTTCTTTTGCTGGTGCTTTGCTACAACTTAATGGTGTTCAGCATGAATCTAGAATATTTTATTGTTTTTATTGATCTTAATGGCCTCCCTCCCCCTCCCCACAGTCCTATTCTTTTCATCTATTTTCTCATCTCACTTCACTTCACTTTACGCCACCTTCTTACAACCCCCGTCCCCGGTCCGCCCTATTGATTATTGACATCATGTCATAAGAAAAGCATATTGAAATAAATGAAATAAAAAGGTAGAAGAAAAAGCAGAAGGTATCCACGAGTAAAATAGGTGTACAGTCAACATTAATTTTAAGATGTCACGCTAAAAGCATAACACTTCTCACAAAATGTTTTCATGATCTAACATTAACTTTAAATATGTTATTTGTCTTTACGAAAAGTTTAAGAGTTTCAGACCTAATTGCAAATAAGAATACCCTTCCCAATTGGCTAATTATGTATAAAATGTTTGGCTAGAAAGCGAGAAAGACTTTGTTGGCTTGGCTCTTTTTTATCCATTCATACAATTACATATTAATTATTTCGCATGGTACCCTTAAGACAATTGTTGTTGTTATTTTTAAGTGAACAATATTTTTTCCAGATGCCTTGCTGGTGGTGACAGAACCTTGGTACTGCTTTCCCCTGCAGCTGCAGTAAACGCCTTTTATCATTTTAGCGGTCATTGGATATATTTTTTACCTAAATTTAAACATTTTTCATATAATGGATATGCAAACATTTTCCAATGTATCTTTCTCATGTATCTTCACCCATTGAAAGCAAATACTCTGGCAACTGCTACAAACGAACATTGAAGTACTATCCATTAGTCCCTTCTGTAGGGGCAATGTTTCCACCCGAAAAGTACCAAAAGGTTGTTATACATTTTTAGAAAGGGCTGTATCCATTGATTATGAAAATCAATTTCTTGTGTGCGGCTGTTGGTGGAACAAAGCGTACTGCTTGATTGAAAATGGGTACCTAAGAAAAATTCTACTTATTAAAAAATAAGCTGTATCTCAGAAAATGGTGTAATGCATGTTATATAAAGCAGTGATGATTATCTAATTACATTTTCTACATGCCTATGGGCGTCTAAAACAAAACCAATACAATTTTTTTTTCTGAAATGTCTGTTTAAACTAAAAATTAATGAGTATTTTCGGGGGCTCATCTCACGGAATTTTTATGACCAAGAACAAGCGACAATACAAAGATGACCATGACTTTCCAGGACACTTTAGAGATAAGACAACCTCTTTCATATAGTATACCTATATAAACTTTTGAAATAAACAGTGACATCGCAAACCAGAAATAAAGATCTTAATATCTTACAGAATATAAGAACTGATGAACTGCGATTTGGATACTTCTCAAATACACTCTAACATGAATGTACTCATGATATGTTAGTTACGATGAGATAAATAGAACATGAATGCCTTGGACATTAATATTCTATGTAAATTGGTATGGTATAGTAAGATTAATGTGTATGTACATATTTTAAGATATAATTGAGATGAAATGATATCTTTTTATTCTACAGTTTAAATATTATCAAAACAGGATTCTGGTAAATTGAAAATATATGTATTTTTAAACTATGATATTTATAATACTTGCCACTTTTTTATATAGTATAATTATTTGGTTTTGACAATGTCATTATGTAAAATAGAAAATTTAACCCATAATCCATCAACACTTTCACCTCAAATAACCTTGGTTAAGTAGTAATATCGAAAAAATTAAAATGTGAATCAATTTGTTCATGTGACTGCTGTTTTCTCCCATTTTAATTCTATAGTCAATATTTGGTTACATAGCTATAATAAAGCATTTAAGATTCTTAAAAAGGTTTTCTTTAATTGTCACTTAAAAATATATAGGCACAATATAAAATCTGTCAAATTAGTCTTATGTAATTGCCTTTTCTCCAAAATTTTGTAAGCAACCATAACATCGAAAATTTACACAGTTTTGAGAAATCACTAATAATCAGTGCAGCACATAACCTGAAAATTTTCTCCTAGAAACTAGGCGCTGTCATTCTGTGATGTATGTGTGTTCAAGTGTGTAGACCTGTGCACGTGCTGTATTCATTTTTCTTGTCAAAGCCGCGACAACTGATATGCATGGTGTGGCACCACCCTAATCAGAAATTCTACTTTTCATACACACTTGTTGATTAGTGCATGTTAGGTCTCTATATTATATGCGTTTGTTGCATAACAAACAAAATGATCTTTTTGAAGCTTCTACGCCTATTAATAAAGAAATTATAACTTAAACTTTTAATTCAATTCTATCTGCTGAAGATTCAGTCTTGCTAATGATTTTTTGATTGAAACCAGATGTCCGGTTGATTTTTAAAAGTTGCATTAGAACTATGAAATACAATCTTCTGTTTGATGCATATTGTTTATGGTCATTCCACGATAAAAATGACCTTTTAATGGAGATTGTGCTATATATATTAAGAAAAGTTAGAACAAAATTCATACTATCAAGTTGCAAAATTTCATGATCATATGCATGTATCACAACATTCAACTTAGACTAGATACTACAAGCTACAGGGTATTCGGTATTTTAGTTTATGAATGAACACTAGTTTAATTTTTTGTAAGATATTTGATGGCATTTGTTATAGGAACCAATCATGTAACCTGTTTAATAGAACCTCTCTATTACTCTATTATGACCACTTGTAAGACCGACTGAAAATGGTTTCAATGGATAAGTGGTCTTTATATGGAGGTTCCCATAGGAATCATTTTTTGAAGGATTGGGACCGAGAAAGGTGGTCTTATTATAGAGGTGGTCTTAATTGTACACTGTAGGTTCTACTAAATTTATTACCGTTTACAACCATCCAAACAGCCATTGATTTTAGGTGAAACATTGTCAGCGTATGCATCTACATTTTCTGTAGAAGTATACAAACATCTGATTTTTAAAATGTGAGCTCCAAATCAGTAATAGATTTTCAGAAACTATATCACTTTTACAAATGTTCATAACATATAACTTGTTACTGTAGGACAGATAACATTGGATATATATTATATAATATATATATATATACATATACTTCATATGTATATATATATATATATATATATATATATATATACAACTTTTCCCAATGTAAAACTTTTCCCAAAACTCATCAAAGTATTGTTAATGGATGGATAATAATGTTGGAATAATATCTTCACGTATGGTAGTTACTGGCAAATATTTGATTACAGGGTTTTCATTATCATTTGTTATTTTAGGATATATTGTTATTCGTAACTTTTTTTCATACTAGTCACCCGAACATGATTTGCTTTTTAGTTAAGATGTTAAGTCATCAAAAGAATATATTCTTTATCGTTGACTATTGCACAGTTTATTAAAAGAATGATAAAAACAGTTTTTAAGTTCTTACTGAGTATATTATTCAAAATAGTCTGAGAATCACGAGAACACAAAGTTAAGTTAGTTGAAAAAGCTTTGTATAAACATGTACAAGGCCCTGATGACCACAAGGCCCATAAACCACATGGCAGGATGAATCCTGCTGTCAACACACACGTGCACACTCTGGGTAAAACGGTGGCCAGCACACTGGGCACAAATAGATGGTCCGGTTATGTGCTACACTGTAATGGCAGATCTACAGGTTGTCCAGAAATTATCACTTTCACTGTCACAGTTCAGTATATATTCCATATATCTAGTATGAATAACAATATCCGGATATAATCCCAAATAAATATACTTTACTTTTTACAAACACACACTATATTCAAATTTATAACCACCATCATATGATACTACTACAGTATTACCGGCTGAAATGCCAGGAAGCACCTCAGAATTACCGAAGCGTAGCGTGCATAAAAGGCTAATCTAGGTAGATGTTCAAAATTGACAGCAATATGAACCTACATGGAGTTTGAAAATATATGCAGTCTCCTATAACTTTTTCCCTTAGTTTCTGGTCGTATGATAGGTCATTTTGAAAGGTCTCAATGACCTTTTTCAAATATGGTTTTGGATATTTTTGGAACAAATAGTGTTTGAGCT
>CM032669.1:30551035-30566551 GCA_019095985.1 Streblospio benedicti | reverse complement strand
CATTGGTTAGACCATCTTCAAATCAACCTATTGACCGGACTGAGGTAATTATCTATAAGGCCAGCCTTAACCAGTCAAGTGTTGGCTTGCACCTGGATTACACAATCATTACACAATGGGAGTAATTAGCTTTAATTGTTTGAAGTACTACACCATTTACAAAAAACAAAAAACAACAGAACCTATTGCCAGAAAAAAGGTAGGTGGATTATAGAATGCCACACGGGACCAGGCCGGCGAGGAGAGGTAGCCACCGGCTAACCTCGTCACAACAAGTAGAGAGGAGAATCACCTAGTTGTCGGCCTACTGTCCAAAACCATGCAGTCTGGAAGCCTCTTTGTCTCATCATGATAGTTGTCCATGATGTCACTTGCTGGTGCAGGACTTCATCCTTCCGTGTCTCCAGCACAGCCTAGCAGCTATGTGCAGTAGAGCAAATGTATTAAAGGTCATCCTTATGTGTATCAAGCTTTCTAGCATGAGCTGCTGTACAGTGTGCTCTGACAACACCCACTCCAGAGGGCCCAGTTGTTCAACCTAGACACAAGACAGCTCATCTAAGGTACCAAGTTCAAACCCTGTTACACTGCCAAAGTAACGCATAGTGGGGGTGTGAGGAAACCTGGCTGCGCCTATGTGTCATACTCAGCCCACTGCAGGAATCCCACCTCTCCATCCCCAATGGTAATTGGGGTGGGGTGATGTGGCTGGACGTGTTCTGGATTCCAGTGTCACACAGGACTATAACAGGTTTTTCACACGAGGACTGACAAAAAAACGAGTTGATTGACATTGAAAGCTTCCGTAGAAAATAATTTGACTGTAGCCTTTATCACTCTGCACGTCTACCTAAACCTCGTTATTTTCGTCTATTTGTTAAGGCTAAATTTCTTCCGAATGGGTTTTTATAATTTATTAAATTCCGCCTTTCATTAATGGTATGATTATATACTCCTGAAATTGCCAATGTGTTGTTCTTTGGCATTTTATTTCTTCTTCAGTTTTATTTACATTTAGCAACAGGTGCTTTGAAAGGTGTGTTGCAATTTTAGAAATTTACAATTTCGACTTTATCTGTCGGCTTAAAACACAGTTTTCAGTAAAGCGGTAAAAACTTATTTGAACAATAATTTTAAAAATATCACTGCATAAAACATGTAGGTTGCTTTCATGTTAACAACGAATTGTAGTTATTGTATTTAGGAATCGTAATATAGTAAATAGGCCCACCTACTCTTTACTAAAACTTACAAAAACGTGTTATCAAAATTTTATTTATAAAGGCATTTTGGCCATTTTGAACCTGGGGGGTTCAGGTACTCAGGTGCTTATCGCCCTGGGGGTTGTTGCCGGGATAGTGTTTGGCTAATAACCTTACCCTAACCCTACAAAGGATTACAACGGAGTTGAACTGAACTGAACTGAACACAAATTCACCACTGGTACTAGTCACGAACAAGGACTGGTGATTAGTTTTAAATAATATGTTTCTGGCCCTCACAGTAAATATATACCATGGTAAACAACCAATTATCCACTACATTTCAACCAACGATTATTGGTATCATAATGTTCCTCATAATTGTGGCTATCCAATCATAGGCGGTCGCATCAGTACACTAAATTGTTATTAGCCCTATGACTATATAATTGAGAAAATAAATTTGAAAGAAAGGTAACAAACAGATTTTTTTACCACGCAATCTTCTATCATCATATTGTTCTCTGAATCAAACTACTTAAAAAGTTCATCAGTCAAAAAACACTGGCACTAATCAAAGACTTAGATAATCATCATTTTGTTTGAAAAATTTGGCAATATTTACATTTGAGCTACAGTTTCCTCTAAGATCCGGAAGTGGAATAGGTGTCTCACGTGAAATTTGTAATAATGCAAACAGAAATCTCCACTAAAAATTTGGCACTATGCAAACCCACAATTATAGGTCCCAAGTCACATTTTATCCAAAAGGATAAAGAAGCACTATAAATTAATGATTATAGTTACTTTATTGAGTAATTAGGGGACCGTAACTATATAAATCGTTTTATGGTAGCAACGATAGGTCTAGATGGAACCCGATACATAAAAAACTCACTTATGTGTTATTTTATTAAAATTCGACGATGGAGCTAAAAATTGCCATTTTTATTCAAATATCGGCTGAATCCTGTCACAGACCTGCCATTTTTTAATGTTTTTTGTACGATCGCCGTATGCAATCACATGACCGTCTATTGTCGAGTTTTACTTTGCTGGTTTCCAAAATTGCAGCGCACCACTGCAAACACAAATAACACGAGTAGCTGTACAATCGAATTGCGTTTTCAATGAAATGGAAGCGTGCACCAGCAGAAGACCTGATTTGTTAAAAGTCACCCCCAATTTAATGGCGGAGAGCAAACTCATTCTAATATTAACTGTACAGAATTCGTGATATAACGTTGCATATTTATTTGTATTAAAACCCTGACTGTATGATAAAAACTTTTTTGAAATATTAACCCATTCATATACCTTTGTTTCAGTGAGTATCCTTTGAATGCATTGACAGACACTTGGCCTGATTCTATAATGTGAGCTTCAAATTCATCATCGTCTGTAACACTCGTGTTTGGAAGATAATGCCTGGACAAAAGCGTCCGCTATGTACAATTGACTACCTTTTTGTACTTGACCTCCAAATTATATGGTTGAATGCGCAGTAACATCCTTTTTGTAGTCTGGTAGGTGCTTTGTGAATGGGCTTCTTGAATATTGCTTCTAGTGGTTTGTGATCTGTTTCCACGTGTACTGTTTTTTGACCATATAGATAGTCATGGAATCGTTCACATCCATATGATATGGCCAGCATTTCCTTCTCTATTTGAGCATAGTTTTCTTGCAGACTTTGTCATTGCTCTGCTTGCATACTCAACTGGACGGGTGTCTTGTAGTATAACAGCTCCCAGACCTTTTGAACTTGCATCAACTGACAGTGTTACGTTCTTGTTGACATCAAAATATGCCAACACTGGTTCTGCAGTAATTGAAGCTTTCAAACTATCATGTGCTTTCGACTGTTCTTCTCCCCAATGCCACATAACGTCTTTTTTAAGTAATAGACGTAGAGGTTCAGCTCTTTGTGATAGACTTGGGATGAACTTTGCCTAAGTAGGTAATAATACCTAGATATCGCTGCAGCTCTTCTTTAGACTTTGGATAATTCATTTGTTGCACAGCTTCAATCTTCTTTGGATCTGGGGTTAAACCATCTTTGCATAATGTATGGCCAACATAGGTGACAGATGACCTACATACCTGGGACTTCTCTGGATTCAAACGTAAACCTCCTTCACGTGCACGTTGGAGAACAGCAGGTAGCGTTTATCATGCTCTTCTTTTCGTGGACGCCCATATGAGTAAGTCATCCACGATAACTTCTACTCCTTCGGTCTTCTACTATGTTCTCCATTTCACATTTGAAAGACTTCACTTGCGCTACAGACTCCAAAAGGAAGGCTTTTAAATGCATAACGCCCGAATGGTGTGTTGAATGTACAATGTTTGCTGCTCACTGCACAATGGTATTTGCCAATAGCCATGATTGGCATCCAAAACTGTGAAGTATTGTGCTTTTTTGGCATACGTGACACAACGCCCTCCATTGTTTTCATTGGATAATGTTCACGTCTTATTGCTTTGTTTAAATCTGATGGATCTAAACATACTGTAGCTTCTTGTTCTTCTTCATGACTATGACTAGGCTATTCACCCAGTCGGTTGGACCATTCACTTTGTCATGCGGTGGAAATGCAAAGACTCAAGAATGGTTTCTATTATTTATTTCCAGCCTAGATTACAAGAATACATTGGGTTATATACCCATGGAACTCCGTTCCCTGTGTAGACTACTCAAGCACTCAGTCATGCAAATAGACTGTATTAGACTACTGTGTATGCTGAGTGCTAGATTAGTGGAAATGCCATATCACTTCATGTCATCCTCCCCCCCTCCGGGGTATAATTTTGATGCATTGAAAGGCGGCTCAAAATTAGAACCAATTAATCATGTAAGCCAGATGTGAAGTGAGTAGGCAATCAAAGGAGCGGCTTTGTGCGCTTATGCACAGGGATACGGTAATGCAACAACGCACAAATACAATACAAAACAGCACGCTCGTGCAGAGCGGTAATGCAAAGTAAATAAACGAGTGCTAAAAAAACTACATCACTAAATAAATGACATGTAAACAGTAATCACATACAAAATTCAATGATAATAACAAATGAATATATATAGCATCAAATATAGAAGAAATAACTAGTGTTTACTTGAAGAAAAAAAATGTGCTAAGCTACGATTGATACACAAAATACAAATAATGAATCCATGCACAAGCAAATGTAATCCAATATATAATAGTTACAACATGAAAGAAAAAAATAATAAAGTCACTGCAACTTCGTATCTGAATATGTCACTGCGTGCAACACCATTAAACACATTGTTCATTAAAATATAAGCATGAAAAACTAATAGTCCATGCAATTATATAAATTATGCAATATTATTCACACAAGTTCAAAATTGCCTAATCTTTTTCTCTATGTATCCATATCAAATATCCTTAAGCACTGTTCATTTATAAGATATACCTTTGAACACTTTCTTGAACACAGCAAATCTTTGCATCTTAAAAATAGAGGTCCTTGACCTTTATAAATTCGACACAACTTATCCTCTTGAAACTTCCTTTAACCCAGTATTGATTTTAGAGATAGTGACTTTGGCGTGAACAAAACGTTGGCAAGAATTGGTGTAGTGTTCATAGTGCACATGTATAAATAGCGCATGTACATTAAGTGCAACGAGATTGTCACTAAACACATCTGTAGAATAGAGTAAACTTTGTACTGTATGAATTCTGGCATCCCGGTGAGGAGTAGGTGATAAACATTTGGCATCTTTAACTTTGGAATTTGCACTGTATGTGAGGCCGCCAATAATGAGGTGATAACTAGCTGATGATGTTGTGCGTGTAGCGACAGACAGCGTGTGGCTTCCTGGTTTCTGGGGGGAGTTATCTAATGATTGTAGCGGAATGTGGCATGGTTGGTGTGACATTCTGCAAATATGAGGTTTGTCCATAAATGAAATAAATGGAGGAATTTCTGATAATATGTCCTGAAAAACAAAATGACTGTCGTTCTTAGTGTGAACAATACGAATCATTAACGCCCAACGAGTGGCAATCGTCAGAATGTTGATGACTCATGTTTGGAGGACGTTATGTTGCATACCGTTTGGAATAATTTGCATGATGTGAACGAATTTGCCTCGGTGATGGTCGTCACACACATGGTGTGGGATCCGGCAACTACGTGAATGAGTCGTATGATGTGAGCAGATTCACGGGTGAAATCGACGGGAATGCAGAATGAGACCAATTAAAGTTGATGGTGAATGCGTTCGCATGATATGGTAATTGTTGAAGTATGACAAATCCTTTCCAGTAACTGTGGAAAACATTGATGGAGGAATTTCAGATATGAGTATGTTGTTGTTGAATTGAAATGAATTGACGAGTGCCACGGGTGAAATTTGTTAGTTGCAGCCATGTGATTGCCCTGGGACACGGCAATTAGTTTTAAATGAACTCCAGGGTGATTGTCAACGTTGTTCACCTGGTGTTCTCATGTTGTCCGTGTCGTGACGTGCTGCAAAAGTGTGAAAAGACGGGCGCGATATTGACTGCTTTCCTTGTCATGATTGCCTGCATCACTCTTGTGAGAGAAGAGGGTCTGGACATGTAGAGGTAGCAAGTGACCAGGATTTGCCCAGGAATCATGTTGAAGTGAGGCCGAGCCCCTGCAGAGCATGTACGATTAGGAGAAGTGCCATCAGGTTTCAACTGGGAAAAAAGGCGTGAGGCGGCGCGTGCCATAGCTGGTGGGTAAAGAAGCTTTTTCATCTTTGGCAAGTCTCACAATTGGCGGAAACAGAGGTAACAGGCGCCGGCCGTACAAGAAGGCCAGACATCCGCCTGCTTTGAGTCTAAGTTTTGGCTTTTGGCGCGTGGTTGGTAAGCGATTCGTGGCAAACCAAGTTTAACTGAATCAGGTGGCACACATATCAAAACAGAAGAGAACGCCAGGGGTTCCTGCCAACCGAATTTTTTGTATGGTCTGATTGTCCTGGGACCAGGACAGTTGATATAGAGGGCCATATAAGCCATGTGCATGCTCGCTGGACACACAGTAATTGTAGCGTTAAGATTTAGTGGGCGCCAGGTCGTGTTGCAGATACATGATGAGGTCAAGAAAGTGTCCATGTGCCCTTGTTTGGCGGCTATTGTGGCCTTTGTAGGTCAAGTGTTATCAGATACCCATTTGTCAGAATGGGCATTATCAAATTGAATGTCCTCGTCGTGTCCTGGTGCGGCTTGAGTTGTATCAGCATTATCTGAAATCAATTTGTCAGGGCTGACGCTATCAGTGTCGGCTGCCACAGCGTGTCCGGGTGTGAGGTCAGCAGGGCGTGCGCTACCGTTTGATGAACGAAAACCAGAGCGTTGGTCATCGTCTTGCGTCCTTGGCGTTTGTGAACAGGCTTGTGATGTGAGGTCAGCAGGGCGTGCGGTACCGTCTGATGAACGAAAACCAGAGCGTTGGGCATTGTCTTGCGTCCTTGGCGTTTGTGAACAGGCTTGTGCTATCGGGATGTGTTCAATGGCATGAAGCTTGTATGAAATGTCCAAGGTCAGCATATGCCTGGTGAAATCCAGTACAGCGTGCGAATTATGGAGGAAGGTGCGACCTAATATCAACGAACGGTTTAACTGTGAGAAAATGTAAAACTTTTCATTCAAAGTCAATGAACCGATGGTGAAATGAAGGGTGATTATGCTAACAGGCGTGAAAGATTTGCCGTCTGCCGTGGAAAAACATTTATCAGTGGGTAGCATCTGGGACTTGTAGGCGGGCAGTAGGCGACGGAGAAGAGATAAGGCGCAGCAGGAGACTGCGGCCCCGTGTCTACAAGCGCGCCAACACTGCGGTTGGTCGCCTTAAAGTGTAACATCACCACTGAATCATGATACAGGCGGACGTCCATGAATCTATTATTGTTGATGGCGTGGAATGATGGGATTGGAGATGATGAATGATTAGTGGTGGTTGTAACGTGTGGCGCGCTTAGCAGTTTAAATCCTGTGGTGGGCAATCTACCACATTCATCTCATGTGCTTGGCGGCGAAAATGAAGCCGATGCTCGGGCGCTGCTCGCGCTGCTAACGAGGGAGCGCATGTCAGTGTAGTTATCGTCCTGTATTTCTGCTGCTATCTCTGGTAACAGCATGGAACGGTATGTGTCCACTTGAGACTCGAGGGGAGGGTTGCATTCTGCAAACCGCTGTAAAATGTCAGCGCTGAACTTCGCGCACTGATTCTGAGGTGTTTTGTTTCCGACGAACGTAATTCCGACGGAATGACAAGCTCTTTTGCGCCATGGAAAAACTATTGCCAAGTTCGGTCATAACTGTCGCAGCAATCGCCGCCACTGTGCCGAGGTGAGCTCGAAATAGCGAATTCTTGCCATGCCGTCCAGTATAGTGGGGATAGCATTCGTGCATTGGGCGTCTTCAAGGGGCCAGTTAAAATAATCAAAATAGATTTCGGAGATCGCGTTGCCATTTCTCGAATGAGGAGTACACCGAGCCGTCGAAACGCGGCAAAGTTACTGAAGGACCACGATGCGTGGGACGGGCGTGGCTGCTCGGGGTGCTGCGTGGAAGTGGTCAGTTCTGACAACTTGTCGCACAACTTGTTCAGATCAGGGCCGTCGACACATTCAACGCTGCCACACGCCTGTGAGCGCCTGGACACCTGTTGGCGCAAATCCCCACAACTGTGTCGTTGAGACTGGCCACGTCGGCAAGACTGGCTTTTTAATTGAGCCACATCACACTGTAGCTGTGTGTTAGCGGCTTTCAAGTTCGTGATTTCTCCCATGTCGACAATGGTGGTGTTGTCGTCCGAGGGATGGTCGCCGTTGGGATGCTTAAAACGACTTCACTGTCGCCTTCTGAGAAAGTCAGGCCCATGAGATGGATGGGACCACGTGAGGCGAAAGCCGCTATCAAGTGGTGACTCCTGTGGCGACGGTGGTCTGGAAGTCGAGTCTGTTTTTAGCAGGGGTTGAGGTGTTCATGAATTAAACGCCTGCTGGCTTGTGAAAGGTCTGAAAAATATAAAACAGATGTATATCACTAATTCAATCCTGAAATCTCCACCAGAATGTCATGCGGTGGAAATGCAAAGAATCAAGAATGGTTTCTATTATTTTTTCCCAGCCTAGATTACAAGAATACAGGTTGTTATATACCCATGGAACTCTGTTCCCTGTGTAGACTACTCCAGCACTCAGTCATGCAAATAGACTCTAATAGACACTTCATGTCAACTTTTTTCAATTACATCTAAATGAAGTTTCAAGGTCATCTTTTGAGTGGTTGTCTTAAATGGAGGCTGTATAACAGGTATGCACTTTTCAATTGTATTGTGTGTTTGACAGACTTTCAACGTTCCCAAACCGCTTAAATTCATCCTTGAATTCTCCATTAATGAACCAGTGCGATGGAAGACCCAGTTCTTCTATGCCAGGTATCCCAAGCACTGAAGGTAAGTCTTGATCGACAACATTGAATGTTATTAACTTGTAGGTGTTTTTATATTAAACTTGTAAAGTTATAGTGCCAAGCACTGACACTCGACTTCCATCATACACTCTCAGTTCAGACTTGCTTCTGGTAAGCCTTATGCTTGATGCATTCACCACAGAATGCAGTGCTTTCATGCTGATAACGCTGCAATCAGCACCTGTATCAATTTTGCACCTTAAGACTCGTGAGCCAATAAGCAAATCAACGACCCATTTTCCTGTATTTTTAGAATCAATACTGTAGATAAGCAGTTCTTCATCGGTTTTGGCTTCATGTTGCTGTTCTGCTATAGTGTGTATATCTTTCTTACCCGCCTGACTGTATTTTTTCTTTCTACACACATGTTCAAAGTGATTTTTACAGTGACAGAAACCACATTCTTTCCTGTATGCAGGGCATGCTCTTGGAGCATGTGAGCTACCACAGTAACGGCAGTTCGTGACAGACTTTGGTCCATTTCCTTTGTTTTTTGCAATGGCATTTACATGGTGCATGGACTGTTCATTCATTTCTTTTATTTGCATTTTGGAGACTTCTGAGGCACGTGCTATATCTAATGCCTTTTGTAATGTGAGAGATTCCTCTCGCAGTAAACGTTCTTTAACTGTTAGGTCTTTGATACCAAATACTAATTTGTCTCTAATCATGTCGTCAGTAATGTTAGAAGGATACTCACAAGCTTTTATTTTCTGGCGTAGTATAGTGACGAAACTGTCTATGTTTTCTTCTTGCTGCGTACACTTCCAGAAATTGTATCTTTCATAAACAACATTTTTCCTTGGATTACAATATGTGTTGAATTTTTCAAAAACACGACAGCTTTTTTTGCGTCACCTGGCGTGGCAAATGTGAAGGTGTTGAACAGTTCTAAGGCTTCTTCTCCAGCAAAATTCAAAAGCAAAGCCACTTTGACGTCGTCGTCTACTTCTGCTTTGTCTGATGCTGTCAAATAAATCTCAAATTGTTGCTTAAACCGCCTCCAATTGTCACTTACATTGCCTGAGAGGCTGAGGGACATTGGCCTGTTGTATGATTCCATTTTCTCAATTTTTTTATTTTTTTTTTTCCGACACCATAGTATGATCTTGAGATGTGATGTTTATTGGTCAGTTCCCGCTACATGAATGAATCAAGACTATGTACAACAATTCAGTCACAGTTCCAACTGCAGTACATTCACATGTACAAATTATACTCAGCAAGTATCATGACAGAAACATTATTTAGTAATGCTACAGATGGGTCCTACTTCAAGTGGTCTCAAACAAGAGGCGGTCTCTATATGGAGTTTGTCATTGGAATCATTTTCAAAGCCTGGAAACAAGAAACATGATCTCATTATAGGGGGTGGTCTCAATATAGAGGTGGTCTCAACATAGAGGTGGTCTTAATCGGAAGTTCTGCATTACTAATTGATGGACAAAGTGTTTTTTTCATGTTATATATAAAGTTGAACCTTTAATTAAGATCACATCTATATTGATACTACCTCTATAAAAAAGACATTATACAGAAATTGTAGATAATGTCAATAAAAACATTTCTTTGTACTAGAGAAAGTGCCATTTCCATTATACGCACCAGAAAAGGCATCGGCGTGACGATGACAATGGTGTTTTTAATTTGTCTGTAGCTTGAAAATTAAGATAGTTATGAAGACAAACACCTTGAGACGTTTGTACAGAGGAAATGCTGGCATTTTAATAGCATTCATATCATCCACCCATATAACATCACCTTCTCGTTTGCTCTAGAGGTTAGCATATAGGTGTTCAAGATGAATCTTGGTTTTTCCTTGGTATTTATGCAGATGACTGCACATCTGGGTGACCCATCAGGCATTCTTGTGATGTGCGGATCTAGCCATGGTTTCCATATAGTGACAACACCAACTTCTCCCGTTGGTTTCATCCATGGGCTGATGGGGTCTCCATCATCAAAATACTTGCTGTAGTGGCAGTATTCTTCTAATAGGTTATTCCTCAGTGATTCTTCAAACCTTAACAGCCAGTGTTCCTGGATAGAGTGTATATCCACCTTATGGAAAAGGGTTCTTTGTGTCAAATAGAACCTTTTGGTGCCAACGGTTTGTGCGATTTTCTTTTATGAAAAAGAAGGTTCTATGTGTCAGATAGAACCTTTTGGTGCAAAAGATTTGAGTGATTTTTTTATGGAAAAATGTTCTATGTGCATTTTCTATTATAACTTGTTTATAATGTGTTTTTCAGTACTAGGCCTTTTCCAGATGATAAAATGTTATCATATCTGTGTTGCAAACAATAATTGATAATTGTAGAGCATAATTTGTAGGTGCTAGAACAAAATAATCTTAACTTCAATTTTCTCAAAACTACCAAATCTGCACTAATAACCTTTTTCCAGGAAGGCAACGATATACTCCTTATCAAAGATTCGTCTGCATATTGCCATTTTAAAATAGTATGGGTGTCATCCAGTAACGTATACCTTTGCTGTCATTCTGCAGTAAAATGTGCACATGAGACCCATGACTGGTAGTATAAGATGGTAAGTGTGTGTATGTTTTGTGTGAGTGTTTTTTTTGTTTGTTTAGGTTTTGTCACAGCTGGTGATATAATTTTTGCTCAAACTGAAATTTATAGGATATGTTTGTTTAAATCCGACTATGTATGTGTGCCACAGATTTTAGTATGTCTTCAGTTATGAATTTGAGAAAAATAAATTTTTGCTAGCATGTTTAGCATATGTATTATGGCTTATTTAAATATGGAAATCGACTATGTATTTTCTCACATATGGAAAAGACTAGAACATGAGAGTGTGAATTTAATTTTCAAAAGAATGGGTTATAGACAATAAATCACTAAATAAAACAAGCAAGCAAAATTACATGCTAATAACACAGTTGTGAACACTGCAGCTTAATAGCTTCAGATATATACAGGGAAGGATTAAATCTGTGTTTCATCATGTACCAAGGTATGCACCACTTTTTAATGACACTTTAAAAGACATACAAATTCATAAAATGTGGGCACTGTCAGACTTGGATAGATTAAGGTTTATTGATTCAAAGTGGCATGAGGAAGAAGTGTCAGCACTAAGTGACCTTGTGCAGGAGCGAATCCGTCGCCTCCAGAACTCCAGACAACTGCACCAGTGCGCAAAAGTTGGTGGTGAAGATTAGCAAGCCATGCGGTTCGATGCCAGATATTATATAGGATGCTGTGCTTTTTGTGGCTTTTGGCACAAATCGCACATTTATTCTGAGTCTTCCAAATGGCAATACTCGTCAGGCGGATGGGAAAATACTTTTACCTCTCAGTGAGACCTGTACGGACCTAGAAGGTCAATCATCAAAACGGTGGAATAAGCATATACAGATTAACAAGACACAGGTAGTTGAATTAGACCACATCAGCTATGAGCTGCACCCATGGATCCCTCAACTGCCAATGTCGATTCCAGCCGATCTTTGCCCCTAGACTGGAACAACTACACACGAAAGGCCAGGCCTCTGGTTTCTTGCTCAGTTTCTCAAGTACATATTACGGCCGCAGCCTCACTTACAGACAAACCTTGACGACATCGAAGCAGGACTGCACTTCAAGCATCCCATAGTCGGTGTACACATCAGACGTACAGACAAGATAGTATATGGAGAGGCAAAGTTCTATGCTATAGAAGAGTACATGACTGAAGTGGACAACTGGTGGGACCAGTATGAAAGACATCATCCTATTGTACAAAGACGAATCTATCTTGCCACTGACGATCCAAGTGTGTTATCCGAAGCAAAATTAAAAGTACCCCAGGTATCAAATAATCTCCAATCACTCATTTACCCAAGCTGCTCAATTGGATTCCCTGTTACACCGAAACCTCCCTATTGGGCATCATCATTGCAGACGTTTACTTCCTCCTCGAAGTCTGACCACATTGTGTGCACACTTTCCTCACAGGTGTGCCGCCTCGCGTATGAGCTCAAGCAGACATTGCATCCAGATGCCACACAGATGGCAACCACCATAGACACGGAGTACTATTTCAAACATATACCACCTCACTTCTACAAGGCTATATATGCACACAATTCTGATGGTCCATATGAAATAGACCTGTTGCCAGGCGATCTACTTGATGTCGAAAAAAGTATGTCAAATGGGTTCAGTAAAGGAAAGAACAATAGAACTGGATTGATAGGTTATTTCCCACATTCAAAATCAAAGAAGTGTTGAATATTGTAGATTTCCCATCAATAAAATAACACATTATTTCTAAGCTAATATGGATAGCTGAAATGTATCTTCTTATACTTTCTTAGATTAGAAACTTCAACATATTGATGTAACTCTCCCACAGTGGGGTGATATGAATGGAGAGGAAAGATGCTAGTATTAGTAATCAGATAAATCCAATACTGAATCAAGATATGTAGGGCCCTGTTCACATATTGCACTTAAATCAAATCAGAATCTAATCAAATCATTTTTTTTTTTCAAATCAGACATAGACTCAGAAGGAGAATAATTTTCATCTAATAGTGTTTATTTCTATTATTATATAAACCCTTCGTGTCAACCATATATTAAATGCAAAGATAAAGAGCAAGTGCAATTGTGACAGCCTCTAGCTCTAATAGATATAAGGTCTTTTACAGAACCCTAGGAATTCCACTGATATTAAATATGCAGCCTCAAACATCCTGCCCTGTTAGCCTTTAAAACCAGAGTGTTTACTAGCAACAGCTGCAGAAGCAGCAGAATATGTATGCATGGGTGATCAGTCAAGGGTCAGCCAAGACACTGCAGCTCCATGCATGGGTGATCAGGTAAGGGTCAGCCAAGATATTAAATATGTAATCTTGATATTTACCGGTTGGAGCAACAAAAAGACAATCCTTTCCTTGCAATACATTTTCCAATATTTCTTTCTGATGTTGTCTAACAGCTTCATATCCAATATTTTGCAAGCTATGTCTAATTGCTTCAATATCCATGATCAGATAACAAGAGTATCAAATAAACAAACTATTACAAAACAGAACGTCATCAAACATTCCCCAATATAAATAAACAGTACCACATGCTAAAGCTTCTGTTACTAACTGGGGCTGGCTTATGTGTGAATTAATCAACCAGAAACATATTACAAATAAACAGTACCACGTGCTTAAACGGGAAAATACCCCCAACTACAGCTGGACTGTTGCTTCTAAAATAGAAGCCATGTGCTTTTAGTAAATGACGTCAAATTAGCAAAACATTTTGCAACTTCAGAGGCTTTTTAGAATAGGCCTTAATGTCAGACCATTTAAAAACAGACTGACATTGGGGGTGTAAACTTTACAATTAAGATCTTCACGAATTCGAGGAGAAAATATCAGAATTTTACAGCAGTGATATCCAGCGAAAACATATTGCTCTGTGTGTTGCAATTAGCTAGTTGCAATAGTACTGTTTAAATAACAGGTAATATATTTAAGTAATTGAATTATGATGCCCACTGCTTTATACCATATGAGACAGATCAAATTAAAAACAATTTATCGTAATTAGTATCAACTTAAATCTTGTGAAGTTCAAAGTAAAACTGTTACAAACGGCAATCCGATACCAGACTCAAGCGACACAGCGTCATGTCTCCAGGAGCCCCACTCGCTACGAGAGGTCGACCTTTTTTAGTTTAAATTTATTTGTGTGAATAATACTTTGTATGATTGTATTTTATAATTTATTTTGATGGATGTGATGTATATTGGTTATACTACAATGAAATTTTAATATTTTATCATTTTTCTGGAGGATGCTTTTTCCAACTGACATCTCTACTAAAATCCGGTACTAGCAGGAGTTTTGCGTTGCACAATAGCACCCTCACCGAAATATGCGTTTAAAGTTACATGTCGTACTAGTCATATAACGAAATAGGAAGTGTTATAAAGATATAACAGCAATCCTATTTCAATATAAAAGAATGTTTATTGATGCATGTTGATTTCAATAGCATTATTTACAAATTTACATTTCAAACATGGAATCTTTAGAACATCATACATATGAATATTCTGAAACAAGTCTTACAGCAAAATGTTTATATTTATCTTGATAATAGATTAAATCACAACGTTTTCATATCAACTTTTGTTTTCGTGATAATAAAGTACAAACGTGTCAAAATTGTATTTCATCAGTTCCGAAGATGCTTTATGACCCATTGAATTCAACAAAACCAAACACGACGCTGAAACATTACTTGCTTTCCAAATATTTCATTTGGGAACTACCTCGATCACAGTTGATGACGTCACGGAAGGATATCAACTATTTTTGGTGAGAGTCAATCTCCGAGATTGATCACTACATGAGAACGTTATGATATAACTTATTTATTTTAAAAACGAAGCGGACACTCGTTGAGTGTGCAGGAGCCCGCTGTTTTATCGATCTGCAAGAACTGCCATTTCTAAGTGTAACAATAGGCACAGAATTTCTTACTTCCGGTGACCAGATAATGACCTATAGTCTGCCTCTTTACTAGTTAGACCATGGAAATAGCAGTTTTCAAGAAAATGTGAACTTAGCATATCAGTGACAATTTCAATATCGATTATCGGTGCTGGGAAAACGGTAGGTAACCGATTGCATCGGTAGTAAAACATTTCGACCTAACCAGCCACTCTTAGAATTTATAGAGTAAAAGTTACTCCATTAGGGGAGTAAAGCACCTATGTCTAAATTGACACCCCCCAAAACATTATGGAAAAAAAATACTCCCTATGGAGTAAAATACTCCTTAGGAGGTTGACAAGTTCAGCAACAACTGCCCCCCTC
>CM032669.1:30527874-30546212 GCA_019095985.1 Streblospio benedicti | reverse complement strand
ACAGAACCTATGATCCACATCCCACAGTTCAATTTCAGAATACATTACTAATAGGCAGTCTCACTTTCATGTGCACTTTCTCTCTTCAACTACAATCTGAATTTGAAAGATCATTTCCTTAAGTTCAGACTGTTATCTGCTTCACTATTTGTGTGCAGTCACAGGAATAGTAGTGATTGTCTTTCCTGTTTATACAATAACTATCCAGGCACCCCAGGAGTTCAGGGACACCCCTCACCCCCCTTCAATGGGGGGGCACCTATGAATAAAAAAAGTACTTCTCCTAAGGGCTGAGTAATTATTTAAGGCGTCTGGGCGTTGGAAAAAAACTGTGGGGGGGGCAGATGTTTGAAATTGAATGTTGTGGGGGGGGCAAAATGTGGGGGGTCAGAAGTTCCAAAAATTGAAGTGCTGGGGGGAGAAGATTAAAACAAAATATGGCGGGGGGGAGGCATATATTTGGATTCTTAGAATTAGTCCAAATTCTTTGAGGTCAGGAGAGACTTTGTAGCCCACAAACATCAAACAATTGACCCCTCAATGATTGTCTAATGGACAAACCATTTAACACTTGTTTCAGCTAATGACTTGTAAACATGACTTTTTATATTGCCTTCCATATCACAGAAAACAGTAAAATACTTATCCAACAGGAACTTGATAAGCACAGTGTATTGAGATACAGATTTGCATTTCATTACACACACAATAACCACCACTGAACAAACAGGGCATTGAAGTCTTTGTAATTTCTAGGGAACAGCAACCAGGAATCTTTAGTATGGTTCATTACATAACTGACCATAGACATTGTTGCTAAAACAAACACAGGCATATTTCTGTGCATTGTCTTTTATGTAAATATACTTGAATATACTATCAATTTTAACTGGTAGGAATTTTTTCACCTCACAAAGACACTGAATTTTTAACACTGGCCAGATGGGCTAAATCATCTTTATTGAAAAGGATAAACTTTATACTGCATAGCATACTAATCATATGTTGAAGTCAATTGTTCATTGTTGGACAACATGATGCAATATTTCACTTATATTCCCCAACATGCTGACTCATACAAATTATTTTAAATTTCTGCACTATTGCATGGGGCAATACTGAAAATTATATTGTACATGCATGGAATATACATAAGATAGAATTATATCCTTCATTACTTATACACTAACTTATATTTTAACCGGTATCTTATATTTCACACCACTTCATGTATATAAATCTAAATTAACATAAAAGGTACTTATTGTGTACCTTTTATTGGTTTCTCTGTAATAGATTAATAGGGTATTGCATGTGTTGGAGGGGAGATAGAAAAATCTATCACCGAGCGGAGATGCTGTGCTGTGACACTCCCCAGGTGAGAGATTTTTCTATCTCCCACCCAACATAATGCAATACCCTATTTCTCCCACTTCTTTAGCATTTCAAAAAATTTGGAAATGAGTAAATTGTGCTTGTTTTGTTTTCCGCACATATGCCATATGACCATTACTAGCCCCCAAAGATGGACTGCAGATGAGTGCGTTTTTCGATGCTTTCCAACGCAGACGTATGGCTTTACGCTCGCGCGCTTTGGATTCTATGAAACGTGGTAAATTTATGCAATTTTCCCACCCCAACAGTGGGAGATAAGAAAATCAACCGTGGGATATAAGAAAATCTCCCACTGCATGTTCATTCATAAATTCCCATGAAAGTGGGAGAATATATGATCAATGCACAATTAAAAGTTGTAGGATTTATATGTAGTATGTCACTGTAAAATACATAACAAATCAAATCAATTCAAAATATATGAACTACATCAACATGAATGGACAGCTATATTTAATGAGAGGGTTATGTTCTATATTTTGGATCATATTTCATCATGATCATATTCGAAAGGTGGTGCAAACAGTATTTATCTTCACAACTATTATTTACCTTCATTCACTTGAAAAATAATTACTAAGCTAAATGTGAAGTACAGTATTTTACTTCAACCAAAGATATTATAGAATTCTATAATATCTTTGCTTCAACACACACAAATTGCAATGACATGTCCATTAATGCAACCATCAAAGAATCTTGGCCAATCACAGAGCTATTCGCTACTATCTGCAAGTTAGCCCCGCCTTCATACTAGGGTATTTAAACCTTCATGACTGCACAAGCTACACATTGTGTTCTCCAACCACTGACGGTCCTTCCCTTTTGGTGTTACAATTTATCTATTTTTCAAACTATCACATGCTTAATTGATTGAAGCACACTGGATTACTTTGGATAACTTTTGCATAACTTTGATATTATCAACATGAATGCAGCATTAAAACAATTTAAAAACACTGTCCGCACCATCAGATGAGGTGAGCAGTACTGTTTATTTTCATTTGTAGATTTGTAACACATTTTGCAAAGAGGAAAAATCTAACTGCAAGTCAGTCACATTTGTTAACTTACATTTTTGATTCTGTGAGCTTAAATGCAGCAAAATTAGTGACAATAGTATATCAATCAATTGCTTCTTAAAGAAATTTGAACTTCACACATGGCATACATTCAGTACATGTACAGGAAATTCGCAACTGTAATGCTCTATTCATTAGAAAGTGCAATTCATAGTTAATTCAACAAGTTACAACTACCACTAGTGGTAACACTTCTGCAGTTCATATTATCAGCCAATGTGCTTTACAATTCTTCCAGGTAGTCGAACAAAGACAGAAGGATGCATACGGCATCAATTTCAACTACCAAGACATCCTACCTTTGCCAGTGGCCGAAGCAATGCGTGTAATGGCTCTTGATCGAGGGATACCCGTGGAGTTTATTTTTCTTTCCTTTGCTGACAGCTGCAGCTGGAATGTTTCGTTCATGTGCACAAATTCGTGCGCTCAGGGTGAGTGACGCCTATCATATTTATCATGCATTCAATAATGCCTCCACAGCTCGAAAATATGGCCCATCTCCTACGGACACTTTTTGTATGTAATGGAAATGAAAAGGTGCAAAAAACACGGAACATCAGCTTTTTTAAGAGTTCATAGAAAACGTATTGAGTTTGTATAGGGGCCTGAAAAACATAGCCTATTCACGGTGTTCAATCAATCTCCAGTTTTGGTGAGTTATAAGCAGTTTTTGTGAGGAAAATGTTTACTTTTGAAATCGGCGGTTTGGATTTTCCACTGTAAACGGTCTAAAAACCATTTCTGAGCACAATTTTTGCCGTCCATGCATTATAAGAATACTTCTGGCACATACTGATGCGATTTATTTCAACTCACATGGGCTGGTTTCTGCTGCTAAGTCTGCAATACATGACCACCCACCTTCAAAATTGAGGTCATCTGATAGAAAACGACGAATATAGTGGCTGTAAAGACGTAATTCAGGCAAAATATGAATGAGAATGTATCTCAAACTTGATACAAAACAGATTACACTAATCCCATGCTTTTTAAAACCACATAACTGGCTAAAATTACAAAATGATTTTCAACTCGCGAAAACTGTTGATTGTACATTTCTGTAGATTTGGAGACTTTACACAATATAGAAGTTAATAATATAGATGCAATGCATAAGGTAGTTTTCAGTCAAGTATAAGCTACATGCCTGACCCAACTTAGTCGACAAAGCAATATAAGGCAAAATAGCACTCGCTTTTCGAATAGTGGACAGCCATGTAGAACGAGGGTCTTCAACTATTGCAGACTTAGCAGCAGAAACCAGCCCATGTGAGTGGAAATAAATCGCATCAGTATGTGCCAGAAGTATTCTTATAGTGCATGGACGACAAAAATTGTGCTCAGAAATGATTTTTAGCCCGTTTACAGTGGAAAATCCAAACCGCCCGATTTCAAAAGTAAACATTTTCCTCACCAAAACTCTTGATTTCACAAAAACTGCTTATAACTCACCAAAACTGGAGATTGATTGAACACCGTGCTATTGAATGGATTTCAAATTATTTTTTTCACAAGTTCAATGCCCCAAACCTGTATTGCAATAAATAATAAGCACTAAAAAGATTACACAACAATCGGTATTCTTATTACCGTAGTTGGCCCTTTTTTCCAGTCAGTCACAGGAAACAACATGGGCTAACAAACCCAAGACGTCAAATCAATAACTAAGTACCGTAACGACCATCCAAGTGCCCACCCTCGTCAAAATGTCTGTAAGAATTATGTAACTGCAGTGTAACAGCCCACCCCCCAGTTTGAAAAATTTCAATTTAACGCATGGTAATCAAAAATGCAGTAATCACGAATGTAATAACAACAGGAACACGTATGATCGCAAATGGATCACACAATGTAAAAGTAACATTATCCTATTCTTTCTATGAAGTCTTGCTTGCATATAAATTGAAGTTGCTTTATTTTCACAATTTTTAATTCCCTGAGGGAGCTTTATTCGAAACACAAATTACATTTTTCATTCAGTTTTTAACATGACGTATTACATACGACTTATTGCTGTATGTAGCTCAATGTACATTACTATTCAATGGAAAACACACACTACATGTATGTGTCAATGCTTGATCCCTCTAACATCCCTCCCTCCAGCTATTCCCTCGGTGTATGATTGTGCGTGTGACGTGCAACGTATGTTTGACATAACTGTGCTTTGTGACGTGCACCTTACGTTTGACATATACAAACGTTTAACGTATTACCTTTAACAAACATGGTCTTGTAAGTGACCTTTCTAACAAATTCTTTCTTCTTGTTTTTATCATTAAAACAAATTTATTTGGTTTGAAATGTGACATTATAACGACCACCAAAGTTGTCCTGAATGTACATACATAATTTGAAGTGTGTAAGTCTTCTGGTTGAAAAGCTTTTTGTGACGCAAAAATCGCCTCTTCCTTTATATATATAGATGGTTTCCATAATACCTATGCTTCCTATTCAAGAACAGTGGAATCCAAAAAGCAATATCTATTTTTGTGAGCATACAGCCCACCATACAGATACAATTGGCTAGTTATATGTTAGGTCTATGTTGTAATCGTGTTTATGTTTATGTTGTTTTTTTATGGATGGCAATTAAATTGGCACAGACTTAACTTCTTCAATCGACTATATGCTTTCTTCTGTAGACATGGACCGAACCACCGATTCTATGGTCGATGATCTTGGGGAGAAAAGGAGATAAGAAGTCAACAGCACTCGCCTTATTGAAGATGCATTGAAATCCGTTGATGCGCATGTGTGCAAGCTGAGAAGCGCTCAAACAGTCAGACTGTTGGTATGTAATTTTCAATTAATTCTCTTTAGAAATGCTGACAATTATTCCTTTCTATCATGTACGTTGCATTTTTCAATTCACACACATAACTTTACACTTTTTAACATATTACATGTACTTTGTAAATATAACATTGCTTCCTTATCTGCTGCCTCTGGATAGGGGACGGTCACCTAGTGACACAAATTGGCAAATAATAACCTTAAGGTGACTGGGTTTTTTTTCTGTTTTTTTTAACTTTTTTAATGGACATCTTTAAGGGAATACTAGTTTATTTTCAATGTTGTACTATTTATTAAACGGTAAACTATGAAGGTTTTGACATGAACATTTTATCTTCAATACTTTTTCCCACTAGAAACCATTTTGTGACCAGCTCGGCGAAAAAACGATTACTCATTTTTTTTTAGGGCTTATAACCTAATATATGGGCTCAAAAATAATTTCTTACTTTTTCAATGCTTTGTATCCTACAAATCATAAAGAACTACAGTGTTTTTAAAATGAATCTTTTATCATCAGTACTTTTCTTTTTATGATTCTGGAGCTAAGATTCTTAGCCAAATATCAACATGTGTGATAATAAGAATCAACTATGATAACATTGAGGACAGTTAACTAAGAAATTAATACATTTTAATACTAATTATTGGTGAAGATGAAATTTTAAGATCTATTATTTTTCTTCTAAAGAAAAGCAAGACTTTTCAAGGATCCCCAGATCCCCAGACACCCAGTATTACAACTTCCAATGTTTTCCACATTTTCAGAGGACGACAAAGACCAAGAGGAAACAACTCCAACATTTTTTGGCCAATGCCCAATTCACCTGGCCAAAACTGTTTGATTGTATGCTGGCAAATAATGGCTCTTTAATCCTTTTAATGGATGAGGTAAGTGTTCACTAAACTATTTCCATAAACGTGATACACCTACATAATTTTGGTTTACGAACTATATCTCCTTCTATGCCACCCATCTAATCAGCTAGCGTCTTCATTCAATCACGAAGCCGCCGTGTTCTTCCCACACAAACAAAAACTCCGGTAGTAATCAAATAGAAATGGAAGACTTTACAGCACATTTTCGAAGGAAATCTTATCACTTTTTCAGTGCACAGGCGCTACCTACCCTCATTTCTAAATGTATAGTCATCTATGTATAAGCATCATTCATCCATTTGGCCTAGGTTTAGAGTCATGGTTGTGATACCGACAAGATAATGATTTCAGTGTGTCCGCTTTTCTCACTTGTTTTGAACCAATAACAATCGCATGTATGCTGAGCATTTTATGTCACAATCAGTTCCACTAAATTACACATTATGTCTAGCGGCCACAAAGTAATACAATGACATTGGTATCATCGCGATTAGTTACATTAAATAACATTTACAGGTCCTTTCAGCAGGGTTCCTGCATCTTGCAGACCATGCATTTCCATGATTTTCCATGACTTTTTTTCATATAATGTCATCAAAATTTCTTTAATTTTTCCATGCTTTTTTCCATGACGTCACCAAATAAATAAATGACTTATTTTCAAATAATTGTACTAAATTTATTCAAATCAACACAAACAAAATGAATTTAGTTTGTGCAAAATAAAAACTGGCATTTTTCAGTTTTCCTTCATTGCTTCACACAGGCGAACTGCCGCCTGTTGCGGTTAACTTTTTCCTGATAATAACATCATTCTTTACATTGTGTCTCTGTAATGCTATTTCATTTATTGCTAGCTGGCTGCTTTCTGGGGAGGTCCTGGACGCCGAAGCAGTGAACAAAAACATATGTTGTCGTTTCACGGTGGGAGACTCATGGACGAGGTCAACAAAAACAGCGGGAACCCTATCCATCGAACGAACCCACTTCAATTATACTGGTCAGTTCCAAACACAACAGTCAACAACAAACACCATTACATTAACAGACGTATTCTACACTTTGTGTTCATCACAGTTCATTAACACCGAACCCAGTCACTGTCAATGTCACAGTTATCAGTCAGCATGTGTGAATCCGGTTATGTTCTCAATTATTACTTACATACACACTGCATCCACACTGCAGAACATCATAACATAATTCTATATTCACGTTTCCTGCATTCATTTTTAAGACCAGTGACTTCACATTGCTCAAGCTATGTTTCATAATGTCTCCTTTGAAAAGGAAATCAATTACAAAAGACACCAACACATTTTACTTTCTATAATTTCTGATTTAAATGCCACATGTAATATAAGTGAAAACATTTCTTCTTCAGTTGGAATAATTTTAACAATACAAGATGTACAAGTATACAAGGTATGATCAACTGCTTTGAACAGAAACACATACGTTTACCCAGTGCATTAAATTAATAATATTTTTTTTTCAGGATTTGCTCAACCGGATATAGGCAACTTGCATGCTTAACCAGCGACTTTGAGGGCTTCAATGATCGGCATTTTGCGATCATTTGCCCTCAGACTCCCTACACAACATTCCAGAACTTGGGGGTTCAGAAGAGGAGGAGCTCGACCTTGGAAATGTGCTGATTAGATTGAGAACAGCAGCCGACAAGGCACATTTACTGGTCACCTTAAGTCCAGAGGCAATGGCCAGTTTACGGTTTTACAACAAGATGCTGCGGCTTATGAAAGACGAAGATGCATTAATCCTCACAACATACTAATCCCTTTAACCGTCACATCCAACTACTGCTGGACTCACTTTCAGTGCATTAAGACATGATGAAAAAAATTTCTCTACTTTAATGTCACAATACCATATCCACATTCCATGCACAACCTCGCACTCCAATGTCTGTACTAAATGGCTATATTCAACTTTTTATTTTCAGCTGGAATCCTCGGAGGATCACCGAGGGGTGATGGCCAAGGCCCAAGGGCAATGCCTCAGAGTCGCCATGGTCCTTCAATTTGTATTGTGGAGTATGCTCCAAGAGCTCAATAAAAAGGAAGAGATGGAGGCCTTGGGGCTTCAGAACAAGAGGATGCAACAGCTCCTCCACTAGTGATTTCAGAACAGATCATGGACAAAGCGAGTGAGTTATTACACCATATTTATGTACATGTATCTTTAATTACCTATGTCCATCAGTGCAATGTGCACACAACCCATATAACAATACATCGCTACGTGTGGAAACATACTCAGTTAGGATCTATCAGTCATACATTCCAATTGCTATCACCAGGCACGGTGTGTATGTTTCATCCAGCTAATTGTTGGGGGGCAGATTTCTTGGTACTATCAAACTCAGGGTTGGTCATGAAAAAAAAACATTACCTTAGAAACCCAACCAAAAACCCGGGTTATTTTGGGGCTGGTTTTTTTCAGTGGGTTTTTTCAAAGTGGGTTTTATTGGGTTTTTGGCTTTTTTCAAAATACCTGTATGTCATTAATATTATTTAGTCTTTTTATTGTAGTAAAAATTGTTCAAATATTAATTTTTTTGATTCATAATCTGTATTGATTGGCAATTGAACAATTATCAAATCTATACAAGTCAGAAAATAACTCCATAATAAATAATGACAGGTGTTTAGACATATGGAATGTATAAGAGTATAATATTAATCATGAAATTGAAAACACAATAAAAACCCACGTGGGGTTGGGTTTTTCTAAAAAAGGGGTTTTTTTTCCAAACCCTGTTCAAACTGCATAATATAGAGGTAGGTATTGCCCTCAGATGTCCACAGGAGTTACAATTTCCAGTTTTTTGTGGTTCCTCACCTACATTCATGACATACGCCAGTCTTTTCATAATATACTTCCATTTCATGGCACACTGTTTGGCAAATGTTCGGATCATAATTATTGTTACTAAGCATTCAAAATTTTGAACTTTCTTTCAGTTGCAATAATGTTTCACGCCATCAAACAGAAATTGGCACTCATGCCACCATGTAATGCAGGAAGCATACACCTGTCCGAACAGACATTGCTTTCACACAACAAGTAGATCCACTGAGGCACTTAATTGTGCATTTCGGTACATCCAACGTATTTGCACAACACTTGGAGAAGGAGATTATCTGCCGTCACTGTAAGTACTTTTGCTATAACAATTTGTAAATCACTATGTGATTCACAAGTTCCAGTTATACATTCAAATACAAGGTTGTCTATTACTACAATGATCACATCACATAATCCATCATCCATGACACTTCACTTAAAGATTACATTCATTGTCAATATATAAGTGGATTCCAATATGTTTTGCAACTCGGTAAATGTATTCATAACTGGACAACCCTAAACCAATTGGTTTTTTTTCAATAAGTCACTTCAATAATATGTCATAAACTGGTCCTCATGCATGCCATGTTCCATTTGCAGCTTTGCTCAGAAAAGGTTAGTGCCAGCTCCAAAAGGCACAACAAAACTTAATGTGTGCCAGCATGTACTGCCTTTCATACAGAAATTGGATGAGGCAGGTATATGCAAACTGGGGAAAAATAAGATCCACGCCAATGCCATGGACAAACATTCCCCGGACACTGTGACATGGCTCCAGAGACATACAAATTTGCTGGATGATCAGCAACCGCCAGGTCAGTGCCATTCAACATACAAATTCCCTCAAAACAATATTATGCTCCTAATGAAAAAACCTTCAGCAGTTAACAGTTACTTTTTTTCTTCTTTGAATTGTTGTCATGTTACATAGGAAGCCTAAACTAACAATACTTTTGGTGTACATTGTCACCACATATTGGGCAACACACATTGCAGCCACAAGTGCTGTCAATTTCAAAAGTTTTCGCCTGGCGGTCACACCACTTATATTATATATCCAATCGTTATACACATATGACATACGCAATAAAATTATCAATAAGGCATTACCTAACCAAATTAGACAGTACTTTTAATATCGCAATTTACATTAGTACGACTTCCACGCCTCCCGAAACCTAACATTGTTACCTTTTGCCATTGTCCTGTACCAAACTTTCTAGGACCTGATGACGGTTGTCCACAATGATGACGCCAGTCTGCGCTCTATGCAACCAATGATGGCCCCAAGCAGAATACAGTCCGATCACAGTGACAACAGTGAAAGTGGTCACCAAGTTATTTATCTGCAGTAGGCGGCGACCATTTTCACTTCAGTGAAGACGCACATCATGTGCCTACAGAGGACATATTTCCAACACACCATACGGTTTATAGGTAAGTCAAAGCCTAGTGAAGACTGTGTGGTTAACAAACACATAATCTTCACTGACAGTGATGGTGGGTTCAAAACAATCATTACCACTTCTTAATTCAATCCCTCATAATTTAAATCTCAAGACTTATGTTCGTTTATACTATTTACCGAAGTATACATGTGCTATAGCAATAAAGTCCACTGCACCCTTTCATACTGTTACACATTTACTTCTTCACGGACCCATATATGCCTCGGGGGGTGGAGCTACTTTTACTAGCTACTTTTAATAACTTAACATTCAAGTGATATTCTTTAGTCAGGTTTGTGACTTAACGTCCACATGTCAATTTCTTTTTTCAGACCCAACCCAACACTGGACGGTAAACAATGTCAATGAAAGGAAATCAGCAAACTCAATTTTCCTCACACATATACGGAAAACGAGGAGGAGCAGGTTGATGATGAGCAGCTCACAGAAAATTCAGAATGTAAGCCACTTCCATTTTACATCAATGTCTAATTACATGTATCGATCACAGAAAATTAAAAATTTCTTTCATTTATTTTCACAGGCTATTCCAATTATTAGATTTTGAAAACCATGTATGCAACTCCCACACCCAAATAACACAAAAAGCATAACATGTGGCCTATTATTAGACTAGCGGCCCCTCAGAAGCCTTTGCCTGTCTCCTACGGAGACTATTTTTGTATACAATGGAAAGGAAATTGTTAAAAATGACAGGCAGATGAGTTTTATATTCATGGGTTTGAAACAAGAGGACCGTTTGGGTCCTTATATATCGCCACATGCCGATAAGGGTGCTGGTGAATGCTCACTAACATTATGCTTCAAATGTGTGATGTTTTTTCCTTATGAAAAAATGAAACATTTTCACTTCATACATGATGATGGGGGTCAAATTTTGCAACCACAATCATGATTCAAATAGTACATGATGATCAGACAGCCTTTCAAGTTTTTGTGAAAGTCTTGTAGAAATCACATGAAAAAAAATTAAAGAATTTAGTAAATGTTACTTTTGGTAGGCAACTTATTTGCAAGTTTGGTGGAAATCAAATGACAAGTGAATCAACTACTCAGTAAATATGAATTTTGTTTAGCACCCATGGGGGATTGGGATAATTTGTCACCCACCAGCAAGATTCATATAGGATATCAGCATATTATGACTCCAAAACATGTTGTTTGGTGAAAATAAACAAAATTTATGCCATTAACAGTTAAACAGTTCAAGGCAATCACAGAATTACTCATCCCTGTGGCGGCCATCTTGGATTTTCCTATATCTATTTGATCAATGTGACTTTATTGCTGATTTAGATTCTATGACCCCAAACATATAGTTAGCACCAAAATCACAGTTGTATCATTAACAATCAAAATGTTATTAGCTTAGGAATGTATTTTACATACGGCGATCATGAATATTGAAAAATGTTAAAAGCAAATTTTAGGGCTTAATGATCGGCTTTTTGCGATCATTTGCCCTCAGACCCCCCTACACAACATTCCAGAACTTGGGGGTTAGAAGAGGGGACCTTAAATTGGTGCGGGTTTAAAGATTGAGAACAGCAGCCGAAAGGAAACATTTACTGGTCCCCTTTAAGTCCAGAGGCAATGGCCATTTTAGGGTTTTACAACAAGATGCTGGGGTTTATGAAAGAAAGATGCATTAATCCCCAAACTAACCCCTTTTTAACCCTCACATCCAATTACTGCTGGACCCACTTTCAGTGCATTAAGACATGATAAAAAAAATTTCTCTACTTTAATGTCACAATACCATATCCACATTCCATGCACAACCTCGCACTCCAATGTCTGTACTAAATGGCTATATTCAATTTTTTATTTTCAGCTGGAACCCCGGAGGCCCCGAGGGTGATGGCCAAGGCCCAAGGGCAATGTTTTCAGAGTCGCCATGGTCCTTCAATTTGTATTGGGGAGTATGCCCAAGAGCCCAATAAAAGGAAAAATGGGGGCCCTTTGGGGCCCTTTTAGAACAAGAGGATGCAACAGCTCCTCCACTAGTGATTTCAGAACAGATCATGGACAAAGCGAGTGAGTTATTACACCATATTTATGTACATGTATCTTTTTTTTACCTATGTCCATCAGTGAAAGGGGCACACAACCCATAAACAATACTTCCCACGTTTTGGCTACTCAGTTAGGATCTATCAGTCATACTTTCCCAAACCTATCACCAGGCACGGTTTTATGTTTCATCCCAATTGTTGGGGGGAGATTTCTTGGTACCATCAAAAATCAGGGGGGTCATGAAAAAAAACCAGAAACCCAACCAAAAAACCCCGGGGTTTTTTTGGGGTGGTTTTTTTCAGTGGGTTTTTTCAAAGTGGGTTTTATTGGGTTTTTTTTCTTTTTTTTTTAAAAAACCTGATGTCATTTAAATTTTTTAGTCTTTTTATTGTGAAAAAATTTTTCAAATATTAATTTTTTTTATTCATAATCTGTATTGATTCAATTGAACAATTATCAAATCTATACAAGTCAGAAAATAACCCCCAAAAAAAAATGACAGGTGTTTAGACATAAGGGGGTGTATAAAAATAATATTAATCATGAAATTGAAAAAAACAATAAAAAACCCCCGTGGGGGTTGGGTTTTTCCCAAAAAAAAGGGTTTTTTTTTTCCCAAAACCCCGTTCAAACTAAATATAGAGGAGGGATTGCCCCCCAGGGTGTCCACAGGAGTTAAAATTTCCCGTTTTTTTGGTTCCCCACCCCATTCGACATACGCCAGTCTTTTCATAATATATTCCATTTCATAAGTTTGGCAAATGTTCGGATCATAATTATTGTTACTAAGCATTCAAAATTTTGAACTTTCTTTCAGTTGCAATAATGTTTCACGCCATCAAACAGAAATTGGCACTCATGCCACCATGTAATGCAGGAAGCATACACCTGTCCGAACAGACATTGCTTTTACACAACAAGTAGACCCACCAATTTAATTGTGCATGCTGTACATCCAACGATTTGCACAACAACACTTGGAGAAGGAGATTATCTGCCGTCACTGTAAGTACTTTTGCTATAACAATTTGTAAATCACTATGTGATTTCACAAGTTCCAGTATACATTCAAATACAAGGTTGTCTATTACTACAATGCTCACATCATATAATTCATCATCCATGACACTTCACTTAAGATTACATTGTCAATATATAAGTGGATTCCAATATGTTTTGCAACTCGGTAAATGTATTCATAACTGGACAACCCTAAACCACTATGTTTTTCATCAGGGCAAGTCACTTCAATAATATGTCATAAACTGGTCCTCATGCATGCCATGTTCCATTTTGCAGCTTTGCTCAGAAAAGGTTAGTGCCAGCTCCAGTGCTACCAACAAAACTTAATGTGTGCCAGCATGTACTGCCTTCATACAGAAATTGGATGAGGCAGGTATATGTAAACTGGGAAAAAGAGATCCACATCAATGCTACGTACAACATTCCGCCGGACACTGTGACATGGCTCAGGAGCAGTTGGCCAAATGTTGAGATCAGCAACCTCCAGGTCGGGTGCCATTCAACATACAAAATTTCTCAAACAATATTGGGTTCCTTATGAAACCTTCAGCAGTAAACAATTGCTTTTTTTCTTCTTGAATTGTTGTCATGTTACATAGAAGCCTAAACTAACAATACTTCTTGGTGTACATTGTGCATCACCACATATTGGGCAACACATTGCAACCCAAAAAGTGCTGTCAATTTCCAAAAAGTTTTTAGTCTGGCAGTCACAACACTTATAATATATATCCAATCGTTATACAAATATGACATAATTTCAAAAAATTATCAATAAGGCATTCTTTACCTAACCAAAGTATACAGTACTCTTTTTAATATCGTAATTAACATTAGTACGACTTCCACGCTTCGAGAAACCTAACATTTTTACCTTTTACGTCATTGTCCTGTACCAAACTTTCTAGGACCTGATGACGAATTTATCCACGATGATGACGCCAGTCTGCGCTCTATCCAATCAATGATGTCCCCAAGCAGTATACAGTCCGGTCACAGTGACAACAGTGAAAGTGGTCACCAAGTTATATCCACAGTAGGCGGCGAACATTTTTTCACTTCAGTGAAGACGCACATCATGTGCCTACAAAGGACATATTTTTGAACACATATACGATTTTCGAGTCAGCAGCCTAGTGAAGACTGTGTGGTTAACAACCATATAGTCTTCAGTGACAGTGATGGTGGGTTCAAACAATCAGTACCAATTTCTTAATTCAATCCTCATAATTTAAATCTCAATACTTATGTTCGTTTATACTATTTACAGTATACATGTACCTAAGTAATAAAGTCCACTGCACCCTTTCATTACTGTTACACATTTACCTTTCTTCACGGACACTATATATGCTTCGATAACAAAGCTACTTTTAAGATACTTTTAAGCTTTTAATAAATTAAGCATTCAAGAGATATTCCTTTAGTCAGGTTTGTGACTTTAACATCCACATGTCAATTTTTTTTTTTCAGATCAGACCCAACACCGGGGTAAACACTGTCAATGTAAGGCAATGTAGTTTCAATTTTCCTCCAACATATACAGAAAACGAGGAGGAGCAGGTTCATGATGAGCAGCTCACAGAAATTCAGAATGTAAGGCCACTTCCATTTACATCAATGTCTAATTACATGTATCGATCACAGAAAATTAAAAAAAAAATTATTTCATTTATTTTTCACATTCATTCCACCGTTAGATTTTTTTGAAAACCAGGTATGCAACTCCCACCCAAACAACACAAAAGCATAACATGGGCTATTATTAGGACTAGCTGGCCCCTCAGCCTGGCCCGTTCCTACGGAGACTATTTTGTATACAATGGAAAGGAAATTGTGAAAAATACAGGCAGATGAGTTTTTTATATTCATGGGTTGATACAACAAGAGGACCATATTAGTGTGTGTGAAGTTTCCAGGTGAAAAATGAAACATTTTCACTTCATACATGTACCTGGGGGTCAAATTTTGCAACCAGAATCATGATTCAAATAGTACATGATGACTGCACAGCCTTTCAAGTTTAAAAGTCTTGTGAAAATCACATGAAAAAAAATTAAAGAATTTTAGTAAATGTTGCTTTTTTGGTAGGCAACTTGCGTGCAAGTTTGGTGGAAATCAAATGACAAGTGAATCAACTAATTAGCAAATATGAATTTTGTTTAGAAGTACCCATGGGGATTGGGACTCAATTTTGTCACCACCAGCAAAATTCATATAGGATATCAGCATTATATACACATATTATGAGTTGAACAATTGGCATGTTTGGTGAAAATAAACAAAAAGAGGAAGACATTATTTAGTAAAAATGATTTTTACGACAAACACAGTGGGGTGGGGGTTAATTTTCCACCCACTTCAAATTCATTATCATAATTACACAGGCAGACAACTTATGTGCAAGTTTGGTGAAAAATCCATTCTAAAACAAAGAAGTCACATTTTCTCATACTGCTCAGATTGAAAAGATTCTACCACTCTTCAGTGGAATAGAAGTGATTGGGTGGGGGTGGGGTATTGCAAGGATTCGAAGATTTACGTTCTTTTTCTAAACAGGTTTCTTTAGATCACCTAAATAATCAAACAGCAGGGTTGGCATCGACATATGTCCCTGACATATCTCGACATTTATGACTTTATTTAGGAAAAGTCAGGACATTTCTACTTTTATGAAATTTATTTTTCTCAAAATTGGACAGTCGGACTTTTAGGGACATTTATTTTTCTCTAAATTCTCGTTTTGACTTTTATGACATTTACATTTTTTTTCTCATAATTCTGAGTCATTTTGACTTTTATGACATATATTTTTCTCAAATTTCGTAGTTTGAACATTTATGATAAAAGTCAAAATGCCTGCGCAAATCTTTAGAATAATTGCCTTGTATGTCAACAAATCAAGCGTTAAATGTCAAATGAAATTAAAAGTTTTCCCATTTGCATTTGCATATATAAAGATATATTTGACTTTTATGACATTTTCTTTCCAGATATAAGTATGTTTTACAATAGATATTTTTATCACAAATATAATGAATTTTCTGATATAAGTATCAAATATTCAAATATGTCAAAATACGAATAGAATAAAAGTCATAAAAATTCGTAGATATATCACCAAAAGTCGACTTTTATTGACTTTCATTATAAAAAGTCATGACATATACCAACCCTGTTGACAAACAGTAATTTCCCTTCACTAATGCCTTGGTGATTACCTGGCTACCAATTTGGTGATCACAGTTCCATACAGTGCACGAGTTATTGCATAACTTAAAAGTATGCCTTTAGAGAAAACACAGTTGTCTGTAGGAATAATAAATTCTAATTCCTTCTTATCTTCTTGCTTTCATTCTCCTTTGAGAATAGGGGACAGTTCTTTAATAATCTGCATAACATTATCCATTTAGTAAAACGGCCTTCCCAGATGTCAAATGTATTACAGCCATAAACCAGTTTACATTCTTATTGAACAAGTTCATTTCACACATATTTCAATGGCTGATAGTCCATCTAGATCAAGAAAAATCTTACAAGATCTACAAAGAGTGCTTGTCCCCCCGGAGAATTCAGTTGAAAAGAAAAAGCAAATATTCAGCCCTCAACCGACATCACGAACAGAAAAGCCAACTACCATTCAATGCATCTGGTGTGAAAAAGATAAAGATCCTTGAAAATTCAAAAGTACACTGGCAAAGACAAGTTCTAGGTGCCATGAACATCCGAGTAAATAGACCAAAGTTGAAAAGTAATGACGGACTTCAGATTCTGCATGCTTGCCTACCCTTACTGAGGCAGGAGTGAGCAGCCAGGGGGAACCAGCACTCTTTATAACTAATTTGTGACCTACCTACCACGACAAAGATGGACTGACAATGCCTTCAAAAATTGGGGGAAATGTACATAACCATATAGCAATGGTTAAAAGGCATTTTTAGCTTCTTTACGCTTTCCAATGTATTGTTACAATTCATTGGTATGACTCCATCTCTTAAACATATCTTACTGTTTCAGGTCCTATAATACTGGGGTCGCCCATATCAGCCAGAGTCAAAAGTCAACGGCGATTCAAGAAAACAAATAGCCAGTTCAAGGACTTTACAATGAATTAATAATGCTTAAGAACATGCACATAACCATCTCTGTCGGACATCACGAATCGTGGTAAATCCACACATGCTTATTTTCACCCATCACCATCTTTATGAGTGAACTGGCAGAGAGAACTGTTGCAGTAACAAGTACGGAGTATAATTGAGTATAATGCGTTATTGTCTTATATTAAAGCTTCATCACTTCTGGGTCTTAATTAGTTGTATGGATACTTCATGTGCATTGACTTATTTACTTACTACTATGTATTTTAAGCAATCGTACTTCATTTATGTGTCACTTTAAATTTTTAATATGTGAAATACATTATGATGTTCAATTCAATACTGGTTACAATAAACACGGTGATTGAATCAGGGTTTACTTATAGGCATTAAACACTTTCATTTTTGATATTTATAGTCCTAGTACAACTATGCTGTTTTCGGCCTGTATCGTATTCATAGTGTGTCAAACATATGATATGGCACGCGTTTTGACTAAAAATATTCAGGATGAACAAGACTTGTGCCAAGAAGAGAGCAGGCTTCAGGTCTAATCATTAACAGGCTTAATTCATGCTGCTATGACAATATCGGCAATCAAATGAACAAGTGGTCCACGGTACTGGGTTATGTTGTGCTCCACTAAGTACCCTTGTGCTTTTAAGTTATTATATTGACATAGTACAAAGAAATCATACAATATTTTA
>CM032669.1:30509328-30527774 GCA_019095985.1 Streblospio benedicti | reverse complement strand
CACATATATTTATACTTTGCAAGTTCTTGCTACAGGCACTTTCAAGTTTGTCAAGATTCTTCTTTCATGAACCACACACCAAGATTTGCAAGATCGTCAAGATTTTCAAATATAGCAAGCTCATTGGAATAACCACCTACATTGCACACTTTGCAAGTTCTTGCTACTATAACTTTCAAGTTTGGCAAGATTTACTCTATATCATTGCTGCCAGGAAGAAAGCTTGGCAATATTAGCAAGTTTTGCAAGATTTTAAAGAATTAATGTGGTTCTGCTTTGCAATATCTTGCTACAAGGACTTTCAAGTTTGGCAAGATTTCAAATGTTTCACCGGCCAGTTTGGAATAAAGATTTAATGTGGTTGCTTTCCAGCAGCAAGGACTTTCAAGTTTGTCAAGATTTCAAATGTTTTGCCCAAGCAATTTGCCAAGTTTTGCCAAGATTTGCAAGAATTTTCTCATTAAATACTTAAGAATATTGTAAATTTTGAGAATATCAAGATTTTCAAGATTAATTTTCAAAATTATATACCAAGATTTTCACACTTTTATATTCTTGCTACAGGCACTTTCAAGTTTGCACACTTCTCAAGTTCACCTACAGGCAAGATCGTCAAGTTTGTCAAGATTCTCATTCTCATGAACCACACAGCAAGATTTGCAAGATCGTCAAGATTTTCAAATATAGCAAGCTCATTGGAATAACCACCTACATTACACACTTTGCAAGTTCTTGCTACTATAACTTTCAAGTTTTGCAAGATTTACTCTACATCATTGCTGCCAGATTTCAAAAAGAAAGCTCATTGGCATTTACATTGCACAAGTTTTGCAAGATTTCTAAAGATTTAATTTGGTTTGGCAAGATTTACTCTACATCATTGCTGCCAGGAAGGACTTTCAAGTTTGGCAAGATTTTGGCAAGATTTCAAAGATTTAATGTGGTTCTGCTTTGCAATATCTTGCTACAAGGACTTTCAAGTTTGTCAAGATTTCAAATGTTTCACCGGCCAGTGGAATCAGCTTGCACCAGCAGCAAGCTTGCCAAGTTTGCCAAGATTTGCAAGAATTTCTCTCACTCATTAAATACTTAAGAATATTGTAATTCTTGAAACACACGCTTTCAAGATTTTCAAGATTATATAACCACATATATTGTATACTTTGCAAGTTCTTGCTACAGGCACTTTCAAGTTTGTCAAGATTCTTCTTTCATGAACCACACACCAAGACTTGCAAGATCGTCAAGATTTTCAAATATAGCAAGCTCATTGGAATAACCACCTACATTGCACACTTTGCAAGTTCTTGCTACTATAACTTTCAAGTTTGGCAAGATTTACTCTATATCATTGCTGCCAGGAAGAAAGCTTGGCAATATTAGCAAGTTTTGCAAGATTTTAAAGAATTAATGTGGTTCTGCTTTGCAATATCTTGCTACAAGGACTTTCAAGTTTCAGCAGCAAGCTTGCCAAGTTTGCCAAGATTTGCAAGAATTGACAAAGCTGACCACAGTAATAATAGTAAGAAAGGGAGAGATGGGTGGGTGCTTTTTGCCACGGGAACACTGTGTAAGACAACTATTAGAAAGTAGAGTCAATGAGCAACTCCAATTTGAAAGTGTCCCCCTGGTTTTTCCTCCTCACTGTATGCTTGCTAACTTAAAAGTTACTGGTTTGAACGAAACCGGAAGCGACAGACATTGTTGACACTAAAACTGTATATCTTATGAAACTAACAGATGCATGTTGTTAAGTACACATTAATTTTGTTGAAATCGTGGATATTTGATGACAAAAGTTGAGCTGATGAGTATCGAACATATATTAAATTTGTGGTTGATTGTATACTTGCTTTGGTTTTGCAAGGCAAAAATTTTCCCCTTGTCAATAAGGCTTCCTGAGGGCCGATGTCGAGTGAATGTCTGACAGTATAAACACTAGACATCACATGACATTAGGAAGTGTGTCGGTGGTGGGGTGGGGGTCGTGGGCTGCCGCATGTTTCGAATGCCCTCGGCATCAGTATACTGTCATTGCCGTGGGAAAGCCTGTAAGCACCTTCGTCGCGGTTCATGGTGTTCATTGTGCTGTGTATCGCTATCGATTCTCTTATATGTTTGTCTGTCACATTGCCCTCTTTTCCCAATATTTTTGTGTTATCCCAATCCGGGGCATTGTTGTGTTGGATCATGTGGTCTGTTATCGCAGACTTGTGTTGTTCATTGGCAGAGGAAAGACGTGTAGCTCTGGTTCGAAGACGAGCGTTGTGCTCATCTACGTCCTTTTGAGCTGACCTGCTGTGAAACAGCAAGTGAGCTTTTGGGATCACCTTTCGTCCTTCCGTCAAGGAGTCAAATTTTCTAAATAATGTCTTTATTTTTCATTTGATTTTCACCAAGCGTGTACACAACTTATATGGCTGTGTTATCATCATATCATATTTGAATCGTTCCCCTGGGTGTAAAATTGATCCCTCCCCAGGGTTCCATATGAAAGAAATTGAAAATTGCTATTTTCCAAATAATTTCTTTACTTTTCATTTGATTTTGACCAAACTTGTACAGAACTTATATGACTGTCTCATCATCATATCATATTTGAATCATTCCCCGGGGTGTAACATTGAACCCTTCCCAGGGGGTCCATATTAAAAAATTTATATTAAATGAAACTTTTTCATTTCTCACACATATTAAATGAAACTTTTTCATTTCTCATTTGATTTTCACCAAACTTGGCCATAAGTTGTATGCTTATGTAATGATCATACCATATTTGAATGATGCCCTTTGTTGACAAATTGACCCCCCACCCCGAGGGGTATTTTAAAAAAAAATCATAACTGTGACTAGTTTGTTTGTTTTTCAATTGATTTTCATCAAACTTACAAATAAGCTGTATGCCTATGTAATTATCATATTGCATTTGAATCATACATCATGGGTGGAAAATTGACCCCACCCCCCAGGGGTACTCCTACAAAGTTCATATTTACTTCTGGTGAGTATTTGTGTTTCGAAGATGCGGATTTACTCGATCATGGTTCTAGCTTGTCAAACAATGTTATTGTATGCTCGAGTGGAATTTGTCTTCATATAATGGCTAATGCACTTGTATTCACTTTAAAAGCGCATCGTAAATACAAGCTGAGTGCGCTATAATACAAGGGAAGACGGTATGTGAAGCATAACCTGCTGGATGTTATGGAGGGGTAGTTGAGAGAGGAAATATTGATGAAACCTTAATTAAGAACATGTAATCTATTCAAAAGTTTATTCTTGAATGTGTTCATTGTGTTGGTATGAAATATTTAGTTCATCACGTATTTTCAGTTTAGAGGATCAATCTATTAACAGAAGTTTGGCACAGCTATGGGGAGTCCAGTGTCACCAATAGTAGCAAACCTGTACATGGAATGGTTAGAGACCAAAGCAACAGCCACAGCCCCAGTGACTTGTAAACCACAACTATGGAAGCGGTATGTGGATGATGTGTTAGAGAAGATAAAAGAGAGGAGAGACCCAGAACCTCACAGACCATCTCAACACAGTGGATGAGACTGGTAGCATCAAGTTTACGCATGAAGAAGAAAGAGATGGATGCATTCCATTTCTAGACACACTGATTGTGCGTAAACCAGACAGGAGTGTGAAATTACTAGTTTACAGAAAGAAGACACACACTGACCAGTACCTACACTTCTCCTCCCACCACCCTTTGCAACACAAGCTAGGTGTTATACGCACCCTTTTAGATAGAGGGAATGACATAGTGACAGAAGAAGTTGACAGGCAGAAGAGGAACAACACATAGTTGAAGCTTTGACAAGATGTGGCTATCCTGAATGGTCGTTCGACGAGTGAAACACCAGATAGAAACCAAACTTGAAAGGAAGAGTGAAAAGAACAAGAAAAAAAAAAGAAGCTGAAAGATCAAAAGGCCAGGTTATCCTACCATATGTGAAAGGTGTTACAGAAGGGATCTCAGAATTCTGAACAAACACTTAGTCTGCATTGGCTTCACCGCTGTAGCTACTATCAGGAACATCCTAGTACACCCGAAAAGACAAAGTAGATAAGATGGACAAATGTGAAATTGTGTACAAGATTCCATGCAAGTCATGTGATAAAGTATGCGTCGGGGAAACAGGCAGAAAGTTTGGTACCAGACTGAAGGAACATCAGAAGGGCGTGGAAGCAAACCAGAAGGGAGCATACACCAGATCCACAAAAAAGAGTCAAAAATGGAAATAAACAAGAGTGCCATCACGGACCATGCAAACCAGCACAACCATCAGATAGACTGGGAGGGAGCCAGAATAATAGACAGAGAAAGTGAATGGAAAACCAGGACCATCAAAGAGTCTGTACACATCCGAACCTGCAAGCAGGTTATGAACAGGGACGACGAGGGGGGCACCAACTCGCGCGAGTTTATGATTCCATCCTCGTTCAGGATCAGAATATTTGACTTGTGACATTCGTCAAGTACAAAGTACATTGATGATTTTTCAATGTACTTGAGTCCAAGTACAAGTACTTTGATTGTACTTGAGTCCAAGTACCAAGTACACAGGTTGAATGTTCAATGAAATACAAGACAAAGACTGACATTTTACTGTATATCAGCTGGATATACATACGTTTTTGTTAAACTACAACCATGTATTATATAGCAAGTAGAATGTGTTGAAAAATGATTGAATATTCATAAGGAATCTGTTGAACTTTGACCCTTTGCCAACTAATAAGTACTCAGAGAGCACAGCATTGCTAAAACAACATTGACGAAGTCCACGAATTACTAAGTGAAACTGAATCTGTGTGTCTCACTATTGGACAAGTCGTCAGTTTAAATCATTCATGGGTATTACAGCCTTTTTATCAAAGATTGAAAACTGCAGAGGGTATATGTGAGATTGACGTAGGGTGACATGCCCTGTAATAGAAGCAAATGGTAAATTGTATTTCTTTTATAATAGACAGTTTGGTTACTATTTCTTTATCATTCCGAAGATGTTTTATTATTTCTTTCAAATAAATTGTATACAGGTATACAGCGGAGAAACATCACTCACAGTTGTCTCTTTAAAGTTCAAAACAATGGTTTTTGCGAGGACGTGAATATTTACTTATCGTTTCGTTAGATTACAAATGTATCATATACCCATTGATCTGAATAACAATTCATCTTACTATCTATCTGCTATAAGCATGTTAAGAAAAGATGAAGGACTTCAAAGCATTTCCCCGGATTGGAATTTCCCTCCTTAATTATCAAAATGACTTGCTATCAGAAGTAGCATGCTTGCATTAACTCTCTTAAGGAGGTTACACAATAGCCTTTTGTCTGCCGTTAACCTTTAGACAAACATTCTATTGTGCTGCTTTCAATGAACAGGAAATATCTTAAACTGACCAACATAAGGATTCTGTAATTAAACTGGTCAGTTTTTCAATTGAATTGTCTGAGGGTAGTATAGGTATATGGCCATACATTTAGAAATTATGGTGTGTATTGTATAATTGTATAATTTGGTGTATAAATAATAATAACTTTTCGTGTTATATAATTTTCGTATCTATATTATAAATTTCAAATGTAATTTAAAATTAAATAATAATAAAAGATCATCCATAAAAAACGTGTATATGATATTAGGTCAAAGACATGTGGATGGTATCTATATGTAATAGCCATTTTCGGAGAATTTTGTGAACTGAAACTTGTTTTTATTATGAAGTATTGTCATTTGCCAGTGGCAAATTGTTTGAACAGATTTGCTTTACATATAATAGTGCCTTCACTAATTATAAAAAAAAAATTGAAAATACAATACACTTTTTGGTCATAACTCATAAATATCATGTGTTCCAAATGTAAGCTTATATGCATCAAGCAGCATAACACCACACATTTTTAAGTAGAAGGATAAAACATGGACATTTAATGCATGATGATGGTGATATCATTTAACGTTTTACCATGGAGAGTTAGACATAATTTAGGTTAAACACAAAAACTACACCACTTGTTCATTTGATTGCCGATATTGTCATAGCAGCATGAATTAAGCCTGTTAATGATTAGACCTGAAGCCTGCTCTCTTCTTGGCACGAGTCTTGTTCATCCTGAATATTTTTAGTCAAAACGCGTGCCATATCATATGTTTGACACACTATGAATACGATACAGGCCGAAAACAGTGATAGCTGTACTAGGACTATAAAATATCAAAAAATGAAAGTGTTTAATGTCATAAAGTAAACTCCTGATTCAATCACCGTGTTTATTGTAACCAGTATTGAATTGAACATCATAATGTATTTCACATATTAAAAATTTAAAGTGACACATAAATGAAGTACGATTGCTTAAAATACATAGTAGTAAGTAAATAAGTCAATGCACATGAAGTATCCATACAACTAATTAAGATGTCTTCAACAGAAGTGATAAAGCTTTAATGTTAAGTCAATGGCATTATACGTGTGATGTGGTTTTTTATAACAGTAACTTTACCTTGTTACATTAGGACTGTTGTTATAATAATTAGAAGACTTGTACTTTTCCTTTTTATTCATTGTTTATTTAATCTTCCTTTATTGTGCGGTACAAACAATATATATTTAATTAAGTTAAAGTTTAAAAGCCTTTCTCTTCAAAATGAACAGTTTAAATTAATAACTTTTCAATATACAAATAACCACTGCTTTGAATTGTAATGGTCGGCAACAATTTTCACTTGCTCCTTCATTTTCATATGCCAGTTAACCTTGAGTTAAAAGGGTCGAAATAAACCTATTTTTATACAAAAAGACTTGGTAGTATTACAAAATAACAGAATTATGTACAGTCAAACAAAATGAACAGAATTATACCCAGAAGTGATGAAGCTTTAATAAAACAACGCATTAGGCATGTACTTGTTACTGCAACAGTTCTCTCTGCCAGTTCACCATAAAGATGGTGATGGGTGAAAATAAGCATGTGTGGATTTCAATAACGATTCGTGATGTCCGACAGAGATGGTTATGTGCATGTTCTTAAACATTATTAATTCATTATAAAGTCCTTGAACTGGCTATTTGTTTTCTTGAATCGCCGTTGACTTTTGACTCGGGCTGATATGGGCGACCCCAGTATTATAGGACCTGAAACAGTAAGATATGTTGGTTAAGAGATGGAGTCATACTAATGAATTGTAACAATACATTGGAAAGCGTAAAGAAGCCAAAAATGCCTTTTAACCATTGCTATATGGTTATGTACATTTCCCCCAATTTTTGAAGGCATTGTCAGTCCATCTTTATCGTGGTAGGTAGGTCATAAATTAGTTATAAAGAGTGCTGGTTCCCCCTGGCTACTCACTCCTGCCTCAGTAAGGGTAGGCAAGCATGCAGAATCTGAAGTCCGTCATTACTTTTCAACTTTGGTCTATTTACTCGGATGTTCATGGCACCTAGAACTTGTCTTTGCCAGTGTACTTTTGAATTTTCAAGGATCTTTATCTTTTTCACACCCGATGCATTGAATGGTAGTTGTCTTTTCTGTTCGTGATGTCGGTTGAGGGCTGAATATTTGCTTTTTCTTTTCAACTGAATTCTCCGGGGGGACAAGCACTCTTTGTAGATCTTGTAAGACCTATTTTTCTTGATCTAGATGGACTATCATCCATTGAAATATGTGTGAAATGAACTTGTTCAATAAGAATGTAAACCGGTTTATGGCTGTAATACATTGGACATCTGGGAAGGCCGTTTTACTAAATGGATAATGTTATGCAGATTATTAAAGAACTGTCCCCTATTCTCAAAGGAGAATGAAAGCAAGAAGATAAGAAGGAATTAGAATTTATTATTCCTACAGACAACTGTGTTTTCTCTAAAGGCATACTTTTAAGTTATGCAATAACTCGTGCACTGTATGGAACTGTGATCACCAATTGGTAGCCAGGTAATCGCAAGGCATTAGTGAAGTGAAATTACTGTTTGTCAACAGGGTTGGTATATGTCATGACTTTTATAATGAAAGTCAATAAAAGTCGACTTTTATGACATATATCGACTTTTATGACTTTTATTCTATTCGTATTTTGACATATTTGAACGTATTCTTCATTTTGTGATAAAATATCTATTGTAAAACATACTTATATCAGAAAATTCATTATATATTATATATGCGCATTTTAATATTTACATTTATGATTTCGTGTTGACATACAAGGCAATTATAACATGTCTAAATGACTCGGGAAATGAGAAAAATAAATGTCATAAAAGTCAAACTGACTCACAAATCTTGAGAAAAATAAATGTAATTAATGTCCAAATGACTCGAATTGGGAAAAAAACTACATGGTATATTTCTGATTTCATTTTGACATTTATAACATTTGTTATTTTGTTGAAGGTTCGCAAGTCAATTTGACTTTTATGACATTTATTATTCTAAAGATTTGCGAGGCATTTTGACTTTTATCATAAATGTTCAAACTACTCATAAATTTGTAGAGAAATATATGTCATAAAAGTCAAAATGACTCAAGAATTATGAGAAAATAAAATGTCATTATGTCATAAAAGTCAAAATGACTCGAGAATTTAGAGAAAAATAAATGTCATAAAAGTCAAAACGACTGTCCAATTTTGAGAAAAATAAATTTCATAAAAGTAGAAATGTCCTGACTTTTTCCTAAAATAAAAGTCATAAATGTCGAGATATGTCAGGGACATATGTCGATGCCAACCCTGCTGTTTGATTATTTAGGTGACGAAAAGAAACCTGTTTAGAAAGAACGTAAATCTTCGAATCCTTAAAATACCCCCACCCCCACCCAATCACTCATTCCACTGAAACAGTGGTAGAATCTTTCAATCTGAGCAGTATGAGAAAATGTGACTTCTTTGTTTTAGAATGGATTTTCACCCAACTTGCACATAAGTTGTCTGCCTGTCTAATTATGATAATGAATTTGAATCATACTTGTGGGTGGAAAATTAACCCCCACCCCACTGTGTTTGTCGTAAAAAATCATTTTTACTAAATAATGTCTTCCTCTTTTTGTTTATTTTCACCAAACATGCCAATTGTTCAACTCATAATATGCGTATATAATGCTGATATCCTATATGAATCTTGCTGGTGGGTGACAAATTGATCCCAATCCCCATGGGTACTTCTAAACAAAATTCATATTTACTGAGTAGTTGATTCACTTGTCATTTGATTTCCACCAAACTTGCACATAAGTTGCCTACCAAAAGTAACATTTACTAAATTCTTTAATTTTTTTTTCATGTGATTTTCACAAGACTTACACAAAACTTGAAAGGCTGTCTGATCATCATGCAAAATTTGACCCCCAGGTACATGTATGAAGTGAAAATGTTTCATTTTTCACCTGGAAACTTCACACACACTTAATTTGGAAGCATAATGTACACGTGAGCATCCTCACCAGCACCCTTATCGGCATGTGAGCGATATAGGACCCTTATGGTCCTCTTGTTGTATCAACCCATGAATATAAAACTCATCTGCCTGTATTTTTCACAATTTCCTTTCCATTGTATACAAAATAGTCTCCGTAGGAGACGGGCCAGGCTGAGGGGCCAGCTAGTCCTAATAATAGCCCATGTTATGCTTTTTGTGTTGTTTGGGTGGGAGTTGCATACATGGTTTTCAAAAATCTAACGGTGGAATGAATGTGTGAAAATAAATGAAATAATTTTTTAATTTTCTGTGATCGATACATGTAATTAGACATTGATGTAAATGGAAGTGGCCTTACATTCCGAATTTTCTGTGAGCTGCTCATCATGAACCTGCTCCTCCTCGTTTTCTGTATATGTTGGAGGAAAATTGAAACTACATTGCCTTACATTGACAGTGTTTACCCTGCGGTGTTGGGTCTGATCTGAAAAAAAAATTGACATGTGGACGTTAAAGTCACAAACCTGACTAAAGGAATATCACTTGAATGCTTAATTTATTAAAAGTAGCTTAAAAGTATCTTAAAAGTAGCTTTGTTATCGAAGCATATATAGTGTCCGTGAAGAAAGGTAAATGTGTAACAGTAATGAAAGGGTGCAGTGGACTTTATTACTTAGGTACATGTATACTTCGGTAAATAGTATAAACGAACATAAGTATTGAGATTTAAATTATGAGGATTGAATTAAGAAATTGGTACTGATTGTTTTGAACCCACCATCACTGTCACTGAAGACTATGTGGTTGTTAACCACACAGTCTTCACTAGGCTGCTGACTCGAAAATCGTATATGTGTTCAAAATATGTCCTTTGTAGGCACATGATGTGCGTCTTCACTGAAGTGAAAATGTTCGCCGCCTACTGTGGACATAACTTGGTGACCACTTTCACTGTTGTCACTGTGACCGGACTGTATACTGCTTGGGGACATCATTGATTGGATAGAGCGCAGACTGGCGTCATCATCGTGGACAAATTCGTCATCAGGTCCTAGAAAGTTTGGTACAGGACAATGACGTAAAAGGTAAAAATATGTTAGGTTTACGGAAAGCGTGGAAGTCGTACTAATGTTAATTACGATATTAAAAGAGTACTGTATACTTTGGTTAGGTAAAGAATGCCTTATTGATAATTTTGAAATTATGTCATATTTGTATAACGATTGGATATATATTATAAGTGTTGTGACTGCCAGACGAAAACTTTTTGGAAATTGACAGCACTTGTGGCTGCAATGTGTGTTGCCCAATATGTGGTGATGCACAATGTACACCAAGAAGTATTGTTAGTTTAGGCTTCCTATGTAACATGACAACAATTCAAAGAAGAAAAAAAGTAACTGTTTACTGCTGAAGGTTTCATTAGGAACCCAATATTGTTTTGAGAAATTTGTATGTTGAATGGCACCGACCTGGAGGTTGCTGATCATCCAGCAAATTTGTGTGTCTCCTGAGCCATGTCACAGTGTCCGGCGGAATGTTGTGCATGGCATTGACGTGGATCTCTTTTTTCCCCAGTTTACATATACCTGCCTCATCCAATGTCTGTATGAAAGGCAGTACATGCTGGCGCACATTAAGTTTTGTGCCTTTTGGAGCTGGCACTAACCTTTTCTGAGCAAACCTGCAAAATGGAACATGGCATGCATGAGGACCAGTTTACGACATATTGAAGTGACTTGCCTATTGAAAAACGCCAATTGGTTTAGGATTGTCCAGTTATGAATACATTTACCGAGTTGCAAACATGTTACGAATCCACTTATATATTGACAATGAATGTAATCTTAAGTGAAGTGTCATGGATGATGGAGTATGTGATGTGAGCATTGTAGTAATGAACCAACCTTGTATTTGAATGTATAACTACGAAGTTGTGAAGTCACATAGTGATGTACAAATTGTTATAGCAAAAGTACTTACACTGACGGCAGATAGTCTCCTTCTCCCAGTGTTGTGCAAATACGTTGTATGTAACGAGCATGCACAATTAAGTGCCTCAGTGGGTCGACTTGTTGCGTGAATGCAATGTCTGTTTCCGACAGGTGTATGCTTCCCGCATTACATGGTGGCATGAGTGCCAATTTCTGCTTGATTGCGTGAAACATTATCGCAACTGAAAAGAAAGTTAAAATTTTTGAATGCTTAGTAACAATAATTATGATCCGAACATTTGCTAAACAGTGTGCCATGAAATGGAAGTATAGTATGAAAAGACTGGCGCAACTCATGAATGTAGGTGAGGAACCACAAAAACTGGAAATTGTAACTCATGTGGACATCTGAGGGCAATACCTACCTCTATATTATGCAGTTTGATCAGGGTTTGGAAAAAACCCTTTTTTTTAAAAAAACCCAACCCACCTGGGTTTTTATTGTGTTTTTTCAATTTCATGATTAATATTATACTCTTATACATTCCATATGTCTAAACACCTGTCATTATTTATTATGAGTTATTTTCTGACTTGTATAGATTTGATAATTGTTCAATTGCCAATCAATACAGATTATGAAATCAATAAATTAATATTTGAACAATTTTTACTACAATAAAAAAGACTAAATAATATTCATGACATACCGGTATTTTGAAAAAAAAGCAAAAAAACCCAATAAAACCCACTTTGAAAAAACCCACTGAAAAAACCCAACCCAAAATAACCCGGGTTTTTTGGTTGGGTTTTTCTGGGTGGGTTTTTTCATGACCAACCCTGAGTTTGATAGTACCAAGAAATGTGCCCCCAGCAAGAAGCTGGATGAAACATACACACCGTGCCTGGTGATGGCAATTGGAATGTATGACTGATAGATCCTAACGGAGTATGTTTCCACACGTAGCATGTATTGGTATATGGGTTGTGTGCACATTGCACTGATGGACATAGGTAATTAAAGATACATGTACATAAATATGGTGTAATAACTCACTCGTTTTGTCCTTGATCTGTTCCGAAATCACTAGTGGAGGAGCATTTTGCATCCTCTTGTTCCTGAGCTAGCCCCAAGGCCTCCATCTCTTCATTTTTATTGAGCTCTTGGCGCATACTCCACAGTAGAAATTGAAGGACCATGGCGACTCTGAGGCATTGCCCTTGGGCCTTGGCCATCCCCCCTCGGTGATCCTCTGAGGATATGCTCTGGGAGTTCCCCTGGTCCATCCACAGGTGGGTCACCCCCCTCAGGTCCAGCGCTATATAGTGCAAATTATCGCTTAATTCACACTACCGGCACACACTTGAGAAGCTCCCTCAGCTCTGGTGGCTGCAGCACAGGGAATTCCGCATGATCGCCTTTCAGGAGATGCTGAAACAGGTTATGTTGGCTCTTTCTCTTCACATTACAGCCTACAGCCCTTCACAGGACACATGAAGAGGGTTATAAACCTCACATGCCTCTCTGAAATGCCGTTCCAGCTGCTCCTGGCTGGTGAGGACGGCTGAGCATGTCTGGGATGTACATGGGTAGAATGTACCATGTACTTCTGCAACAGAATAGTGGAAATCATCAGACCTTAATGGTTTAGGTCTCCGCTTAGAAGACACAGGGGTTGATGTGTAGCGTGTTGAGTTTGGTTTAGCCCCTCATTATTATCGGAGTGGGTGAATACAAATGATCGACTACAGAGTGGCCATTCCCCAGGGGATCTATGAAAGTTTGGTGCATAGTGTCTTTAGTTTGGGTAGACCCCTCATCATTATCAGATTGGGTGTGATACTGACTATAGCCGTTGCCCATGGGAACTGTCCAATCGAAAGGATCTGGATCTCCCGTATACAACTTAAGATGGTCTACATGTACGATCAGGACCCGAGAATTCTCAGATAATTGTATCCTATAGGTGACTTCACTCGCTTTCCCCAAAAATAAATGGGGACCATACCATGTCATACCTAACGTCTCCCTGGGGGAAAGCTTCCTGAGAACCCAGTCACCTACTCTAAATTCAGGACTACACTTACTTTGGTCATATAATCTCTTTTTCAAGAGGGCAGATGTTTTCAAATTTTCTTGAACACATTCAAATGCTTCCTGAGAGGCAGCTTTTACCCATTCCACGTATTTGACAAACTGGGTTCATGGGATCTCGTCTATGTTGAAACATTAAATCAACAGGTAGGTTTATCTCTCTCCCTAACTTAAACAGTTCGGGGAACAGTTTGTGCTTTCCTGTATACTAGCACTGTAAACCATCATTACATATGGGAGATGATCATCCCAATCATCCCTGGCATCATTTACAGCACATTGCAACATTTGTTTCAGAGTTCTATTTGCTCGTTCTACCAACCCATCTGACTGAGGACGATAGGGGCAGGTCCTCGTCCTAGTGATACGCAACAGGTCACATAAGCCCTGAAATAAATTGGAGTCAAACTCAGACCCTTGATTGGAATGAATTTGTTGGGGAACACCAAATCGACTAACAAACTCCATGATTATTTTATCAGCAACTACATGGACAATGTGGTTTGGAATAGCGTATGCCTCTGTCCACTTGGTAAAATAGTCACATATAACTAGGACATAATGTTTCCCATGTCTTGTCTCATTAAACGGACCATAGATATCAACAGCTACTCGCTCTAATGGAGCTCAGACGACTACCTGACGCAAGCTAGCATCGTTTGTGGACCCCCTGGTTTTACTTTAGCTTAGATGCTGCATTTCCTACACCACCTCTCCACATCCCTACGATAACCAGGCCAATAAAATCTTGCCCTAATCTTCTTTACAGTAAGAGTTACACCAAAATGTCCACCAACACAACCCCTGTGCAGTTCATTGAAGATGAGCTCCCCGTCTTCCTTAGGGGCCACTAACTGGAGTGTCTGTGGAGGTTCCAGCGTAGGGGAGACTACACCTTGTACAAAATGCCATCCCGAACTTCAAGCTCATGCCAAAGGAACAAATAACATTTCACCGCAGCTGAACAGCCTGCAATTTGGTCAAAATTGGGTTTATCACTAGATTGTAATTTCCACGTCAAAATCTGGGACACAACAGAATCAGACTTCTGCGTTCGACGTAGCTGATCATCAGTCCAATTAGCGATCCAACCGTTCACCCCCCTCAGGGACCTGGGAACCTTCATCCTCCACAAACAAAAATAATCATCCATATCCTTCCCAATCAAGGCACCCTTACAATCTAAACAATCTTCCCTGGGGCAACGGATTAATGGCAACCTTGACAGAGCATCAGCATTCCGGTATTCCCTTACCTTCCTATGTGTTAGGTCAAAATCATATGTCTCCATGACAAACAACCAGGGGGCCAAGATGCCATCAATTTGTTTAACTGTAACAAAATCTATAAAGTAATAAGAAAATATTATATTATTAATATATTAATGAATTAGATTGTTCTTTATATTTGATAATTTAGTGTGCATATATTATACTTTGTAGTTTACCTTCTTCAAGAGTCAATAAAGAAAAAATAAAGTGTGAAAAAACGTCAAAATGGTCAATCGTTAATTGTCACTTCATAGTAAAATCAAAGTGTGCTGACTGTACAATTACATTGCTACAAATGACAGCCAACACAACCCATAAAGCAAACTAGAGAAACAATATAGTACACATGGTGCACCACTTTATACTCTGATTATAAAAAGTGACAATCACACCTTAAAGTGAACCTCCGGCCATAAAAATATGGTCTAAAGTACTCCACAAAAAATCGGACTGCCAGTAGCTCCCTCTTAGTGGTACAGTATCTCCGCTCATTCTTCGACAACGTCCTACTCCCATAAGCCAAGACCCGCTCTTCACCATCCTGAATCTGTGGTAGGACATCGCTTATTCCATTCCCCTGGCATCCGTGTCCAGGATAAAGCTGCCAGTATCTTGCTGTGGGTATGATAGCACAGGGGCCGATGTTAACAATGCCTTTAGTTTCACAAAAACCTTCTCACAATCTGATGACCACAAAAACCCTCCCTCTTTCATTGTTTGCAAATAATGGAGCAGCTACGAAGGCAAAATCAGGGATGAATCTTCTGTAATAAGACACCATTCCCACAAACACACGAGCTTTCGTCTTACTGGTAGGGACTGTGCACCTCTCTTCAGCAGCAACCTTTTCTGGATCACACGATATCCCTTCTGATACTATATGGCCAAGGTATTATACTATATGTTTTAATAGGAAGCATTTTTTTCATGTCAACGTTAGCCCAGCTGTTTTAAGATGGTCAAACACAGCTTGAATATCAGACACTGGTGGAGCGTGTATAGATTACAAACAACAGTTACCTGTCATAGTTTTATTATACTACGTAAACTTGAGTTTCATGATGTAGAATATAGAGAAATATAGGATATAATGTAGTTTCGAGGTGAAAGGAGGAATCTGCCCACGGCACAATAATTCAGGCCTTTTATAGCCAAGAACTATGGCTCTGACAAGTACAGCAATGCAACAGTAATCCCTCAGTCAACCCAAACAAACACAAATGGAGGATCACGGTTGCATCGCCAGATATGATGTGGGACAATAAACTTGTATACATAATGTCGGAAATGATTAATTAGTTATTTGTTTTACAATCTTCACTTTCCGGTTGTGCGGGACGTGTTGCGCAGTAAAATTAATCAATACTAAACAGTTCATTGACTACTTCCGGTCGTTCTGCGTCATTGTAGACTAACACGACTTTAAATATTCTAAGCTAATCTTTACCTATCACTTATCCTATGTCATTCATATAAAGTACTTACCCAATAGAATTTTGAGTGAGGATTATGAATCTGTAATCGGATTTTAGTTAGCATTGAAATTGACGAAGATATGGGCAGAATATTTGTCTTGGTCAAATTTGCAGACAGTCAGTGATTGGAGCAAAGTTGAAAACTTTTTCAATTTACAGAGTGACTAGAATAAAACTTAAAATATACACTTTGAACTATATCACGTGTAATAAAATTGTCACAACTAAGTATTCTACATCTAAAGTTTCCAATAGCTTTACTATAAGTACTTTAAAGTGGTCTACACCATTAAACATATGATACTGGGACATGCTAACACCCTTAGGAATATCAAGGAGATGTCTAAAAACATTATTATATGCTACAGAAGCTTTGTTAAAGACATTATCATTAAATACAGTCCAAATTTGACTACCATACATACTACTAATAAAAGTCTTAAAAAGACATATTTTAACACTTTCAGAGCAATATCTAAATTTACTAATTAAAATATTGCCTTGTGTATAGATACATTTTGTGTGACGTGCTATATCATCGTTACTATCTAGTTGTGAAGTAATAATCACACCAAGATACTTAACTTTTTCTACAATAGGTACAATCTCACATCCAAGTGACATATTGGGAACATGCATTTTTTTACAACTTTTTGTTTTAAAGCAAATGTACTTAGATTTATTCCCATTAAACTTGAGTGTTGCTCAGCAAACACACAACAGATATTCAGTAATTTTTTCAGTGCACTTTGGCACGGAGCGACATTACACGTATCATCAGCATACATAAGATGATTGCACATTCAACCATTAATTTTACAACCAATTTTTGACTCATTTCACATAATAGACAGGTCATTCATGTATAGGTTGAACAAAATTGGGGACAAAATTGCCCCTTGGTGGACACCATTGGTTACATTAAAAGGATTAGATAAGGATGAGCCCCATCGAACACAACACTCTTGCTTAGTGTACCAGAAAACAATTAGGCGTACTATTAAAATGGGAATTTTTCTTTTTAACAATTTTTTAAACAAAGTCCAATGATTCACCCTGTTGAATGCTTTAGACGCATCTAGGAAACATACATAAACCGGAGTATTCTGAGACTTGTAAAATTCTATTATTTGTTGAAAACTAAAAATACAAATATCTGCACCCAGTTTCTTCTTAAAGCCAAATTGATTAAAATTAAATTGTAACTCATCTTCAATTAAATTAAGCAAAACAATTTCCAAAATCTTAGAAACAATAATTGTTAATGCTACTGGTCTATAATTATCCTTACTATTTAGTAATGCTTTTTTGTCTTTAACAATGGGGACAATTATTGTATACATAATAGAATTAGGAATATAACCATGCATTATCATTGCATTTAAAAGAGCATGCTTAAATATTTAAAACCTCTGTTTTATCCTTAAAATCAGTATTGGAGTTTAATAAATTCTCATAGTGGTCTTTCCATATATTGCATATGTTATTCTCTCCAACTGCACCATCTATCGATGAAGCCAGAGAGTTAGCACCACTTTTACCCAGTTTTTTAACTTAAAATATCATTCTATTCAGAATGTAACACCATCTTTTAATAGCAGAGATTTAGCAATAGAGTCAGCTATGGCTTTATCTTTTATGGACTTACAAAACCAAAAACACCTTTTTAAAATTGGCTTTTGACTCTTAACATAGCAACATGTATTGGACCCTGTCTAGGGTTCGTCATTAACTTGCTAATGTATAAAAGCATCTCTTGCTCGAGCATGAGCCTCTTTTACATATTCATTCCAGCCAGGAATGTGTTTGCCCTTACGGCTTCTGTCATTTATGGTAAATTTATCAGAGAGCTAAGCTGTTAACTATGTCATTGCTCATTTGGTCAATGTACTCGCGATGAGAGTCATCCTTACACTGTGAATTATTACAGCATAGAATATTACTATTAGTCTTTATGTTAGGCTTTAATAGCTTTCCAGATTGAAGTTTGAAATAATCTAGGTTACTCGAGGATAAAGAGGACCATTTGAAAGCGCTACTACTGTCAGCATTTTGAAAAACATTTTCTGTGACCTGGTTACATGACTCATTAAATGAAACTTTCATAGGTAGGTGATCAGACGTCATGAAATCAAGAAGCACAGTAAGATCACTTACAAGAACATTTCCACTATTAGTGGTTATAACCTGATCAACCACCTTACAGTATCATGGGCACTGCTTACAAATGTC
>CM032669.1:30491354-30509228 GCA_019095985.1 Streblospio benedicti | reverse complement strand
AGAAAACTAAGGAGTGTTATCCACTTTTTTACAAATGTAATAAAAAATGAAAACATATTTAACCTCAATCTACGACACTATTACATACCACTGTTCAGTTTTAATCATTTGGTTTCCAGGACTACAGTCAACCTGAAGGTGCAGACCGACTGGTATGTGATTCATGCAATTTCATTAATAAATTATCCACTCATAATGACATTTCCATTTTTTTAAAAAAGCATTTTCCATTATTATCCAACCAACAGGTTTCACTGTTTTCATCACAAATAGACCAGTCAAGTGCAAAGTGCAATAAAGCCTATAGATGGTCCACTGAATTAATCAATTTTGCGCTTACTCTATTTACCACCAGCCCAAAATGCTACAAAACAATAGTACAAAGTAAATTTCTTAATTTACCTTCCATTTCACTTTTGAAACTATATAAAAATTCTGTGAAACAACATACTGGAATAAATGATGACTTATTAAATTGGTTTTATCTAGAAAATAAAAATAAAAGTGCAGCTAAATCTTCAAATTATGGTGGACTTATTGTTGATGAAATGTCCATTCAACAAAAAGTTTTTTTGACCAAAAGTGGGGGGAAAGAGAAGTTAGTTGGGTTTGTCAATGTTGGCGAAGGCAATGTTGTAGATCCATCCAAAACCAATAAAATGGCAACAGATGTCTAACAGTACATGTATGTTGGACTGAATGGTGTGAGATGGCCAGATGCGCATTATGCCACCACAGGGGTAATAGCTGCTGAAATTGACTGTACATTTTGGGAAGTGGTTGGGGCTTTAAAAAAATTTTGTTTCAATGTCATATATACTATTATGGACGGGGCATCAGCAAATAGAAAATTTTTGAAACTTAATTTTTATGGGGAAGATCCAATTAAACATAACATGTCCGCAAATACTATTTTCGGTAACCCAATTGTAATTTTTCTTTCTGATCGATCACATATTATCAAAAAAATTCGCAATAGTATTAAGGCCAGTAAAATTCAAGAAAATTCCACAAGATTTTTGAATATAAGTGGTTTCCCGATAGTATGGACAATGTGGGAAAATGCCTACCTATGGGATCTACAATTTTCCCCAAGAAATTATAGGAAGTTGTCAAATACTCATATTCATCCAAATCACAGTGAACTGATGAGAAACCATCTTGCCTTTGAGGTCTTAGATATAAGTATGCTCGATTTAATGTGGAAATATCAAAAGTCATTAGTCAATTCACAGGATGCAGAAGGTGCAATTATTTCATTAAAAATTACATCAAAATTAGTTTCATTCACACAAAGTTCGCAATTAATAGATTCCGTAAATTGCTCACTCTTAGATGACCTGAGGTCAGTGTAGATTTTTTCATAAAATGGCAAGAAAATGAAGGACAGGATAAAACTAAAATTTTAACAACTGAAACCATGAAAGACATTCAATTTTATATTGTAGGCCTTTTGGAATTGATTAAAGTGTCAAGAAAATGAAGGACAGGATAAAACTAAAATTTTAACAACTGAAACCATGAAAGACATTCAATTTTATATTGTAGGCCTTTTGGAATTGATTAAAGTGTCTTTAAATTTGGGAATTGAAATTTCACCTATTAATATAAATTCTGACCACATAGAAAATATCTTTTGTCAACAAAGAGGCATCTATCATGGCAATAACACAAACCCCACCCTTCATCAATATTCATATGGAATAAACAGCATAATAATCGGTCAAAATGTAATATCTAATAAATCAAATGCCTATAAACGATGCACCGGTAATTTAGCTTCTTCTTTGTCAGTTCCATATAAAAAACTAAAAAAATAGAAGATATGATACGTTGTAGGTTGCAGTTATTACAGGGTAGATGCAACTGAATAGACTTGACAGAGAGCAGGTGACTGATTGAGGCTCTAGTAATTTAAGTACATGACAATGTGATTGACCTAATATGTACTGTCTAGTGTTTCAATATATTGGCCAGAGATTTACAACTACAATTACATTGGTACACTAGATATATACACATTAGAACACATTTATATAGGTGCACATTTTTCTGTCTGAACTAACAGGCCTCTTTTCATACTCTTCCTGAGTCGGCCCAGGAAAAAGAAGTCTTTTTTAAGATCATTATTTGCTACACTCATTTTCATCTGCACAAACTAGTCATGTTTCTAATTATAAACATTTATGATACCAGTTCAGAGAGCCTTTTGGATAAATTGTGTAGATTTTAATTCTACTCTCACTGTTCTGCCAGTGGGGTCGCATAACACATCATATGTTGTCTGATAATAAACACATCTGTGCACTGTATTGATATAGCTCTGGTTTACATATTGATCATGTATTTAACCTACAAGAATATATGTGAAATGTTGTGTGTACATCATTCACTTGTTACTAAAGTACAACCGATTGTTTGTCATGTAGACCATGCCAAGTGATTACAATGAATGTGTTAATTGTCTTGTATTGTCATTTATTCCAGTATGTTGTATGTCATGAACATGTACAAAAAATTATGACGGATTTCTACTCACCTGAAGAACTAGCAGAGGCTAAAGTGATCCTTTTCAAACATGTTTCAACAGAGCGTAGGCTTATTAAGCACATTGGGTAAGGTTGAGCTAAAAACGATGTGAAAGATATGATTAAAGTCCTACTTGAATGTGAGGTTGATAAGGTACCAGCTTTTACTGCAATGAACCTATCCAAAATCCCTCCAATTCACTCTGACAATTATGATATTGGCAATCTTCTCACTAATATGGAATTGATGCAAGACCAAATCAAAATACTCATGGAGGGTCAGCAAGAAATGTCCACATTTCTTGCTAGAATGCGCAATACAGAACATAATGTTTTCATTAATGTACCTACAATATCACATAGGAATGTGCATGTTGAGAACTCACCTGGTGTAATCAGGTCAGATAATGCTGAACTTAAGGACCATGGCAATGATCTAGGAGGGGCCTGGAGGGCAATAAGGAGCAACATCTTATTGACTCATTTCCATTAATGTACCTATCGGTATATCTGATAGGAATATGCACATTGAGAACTCTTCTAGTGTAATCAGGGCAGATAAATAAATATTAAATGCTCACAATTCATTAGACATCTTGCACAAGTCATCATGACAAAGTTGTACACTTTTTCTTGCATATCAATAGATAGGAAAGGTCAAACTGATGTTCAGCCAATCAACGCTCCATACTTGTACCAAAGTAACAAACTACTGAATAATGCTGGTTTGTCACTTTTGCTTTTGACCATTCAAAGAACATGAAATGTAACAATTATGAATTATTAATAAGTAGTGTTTCTCACTCATTACTATGCATGATTAGCACTTTTTAAATGTCCTTGATCATGAATAAGTAATAAGTAGCATTATCAGGTTAAAGGAAAAAGGAGATACATCAGTTTAAACTACATCCACAATTTTTCTAAACTAAGATTTTCATAGCTATTGCAACCAGAAGGATGCAACTGGAATTACTAAGCCAATGGTAGATAGTCTCTTCTCACTGTAATCCTTTTATAATCTCTTTTCTCAAGTGTTTCAGAATTCAATATTTACAGTGCAAACAAAAGAAATAACCCAGTGAATGAAATTAAAGAGCATGTTATGATAAACTTGAATTGTGATGTTTTAAAATATTATATAATAATTTCCTTACAACACATACTATAATCTGTATACTTGGAATGATTTCATGGAATATGAAACTTGAGTCTTCTTTAAACAGCCATACTCTCATCTTTCTTTGACAAAAACATATGCCATCAAAATCCCTTGCCCATTTAGCTCTGTTATCTGTCACCTTGATCTTACAGTGAGATTATGATTTTTCATATTGTCTTGGATATCTAGGTATACATGCCCATGCTTCAATTTTACTGTTTTTTTTCATACAATAAATTTATAATGGCTGGATTTATTGGCCCAGAGGAAACTACGCTGGTTTTAAGAGGATATAATAATGAAGGACACAAGCTGAATGCTATTGCAGCGTACGTGAAGGCCCATATCCATAATTTATCTCCCGTGTACAATTTTTATTTGGCGTCAACCACAATCCAGTTGAAGAGGCGCGTGACATATGGCTTGAAGAAGGAGCTAAACAGGTATGTAGAACGTACTTCAATCACTAGTTGGAGGTTTATGGCATGCGTTTACATGTTATTACTTGTGAACCTTCATAAAATGATCAATTTGCTGTGCTGACACAAACCAATGGATTTTTATTGTTAGGATTTTAAAAATTTCGTCTGCAACAGCACGTCCTTATTCAGACACCACACAAAATCTAACTCAACTCTTTTAGGCAATGAATTATCACATAAGTTACGTTGTTCCTATCATACCTAAAATGTCAAATGAAGTACATTCTTTTACAGAATAGTTCAACAAAAAATTTTGGATGGTGGAGCACCAGGTCAGTTGGGACAGGGGCGGGACGGTTGGGACAGGACAGTCGGGACAGGCTGTTGGACAGGGGCTTGTTCAGTTGAGACAGGGGGCGGCACAGGTGATTGGACAGTTGGGACAGGGTGCAGAACACTTGGGACAGGCAGTTGGACAGTTGGGACCGGCTGTTGGACAGGGGCTTGGTCAGTTGGGACAGGGGGGCGAGACAGGTGATTGGACAGTTGGGACCGGCTATTGGACAGGGGCTTGGTCAGTTGGGACAGGGGGGCGAGACAGTTGGGACAGGTGATTGGACAGTTGAGACTTGGGGTCGGACAGTTGGGACAGGTGATTGGACAGTTGAGACTTGGGGTCGGACAGTTGGGACAGGCGGTTGGACAGTTGGGACAGGGGGCGGGACAGGTGATTTTACAGGTGGGACAGGCCACAAGCCTAAAATCTATTATACAATTTCACAGTTGACTCAGAGTAGAGATTAATGGATTTTTTAGGGCGTGTTGGGGTGTGGATACCCGCGGCCTTGAGACAAGTGATTAATGGCTATCTGGACGCCGCCTTGGAGCCGTTGGCAGCACACCTGGATAACTGAGTACGGCTCCTATACTAACCGTTCTCAAAATGGCGGACAGCAAAATGTGCTCCCACAACGGGTAGGAAATTTGGTTTAAGTACTGAACAGATATCAACAGTTTTTAGTAATCAATAACTACGCAGTATTTATTGAGTGTTAAATTGGGTCGCCGGACCTGCACAGCTTTTGTAAAGAACGTAAACTCGTTTCGAATTCCGTTACCTACTTCCGTATACAAGGGGTCCTGCGGTCTTGGTCATTTCAAATCAAGCAGCCGAGGAACGCACATGGTGCAAAATTTAGAGCAGATAATGGACAATTAATACACATGGCATACAACCTCCGTGGACAAAGACAAGACTATAAGGTTTTAAATACGAAAGGAGTTAAAAATATGACAAACGATAAGGATTTGCAATCCGAGGATAGTGGAAACTCAAACAGCGTGGATACTAGTAGTGGCAGTACGATGGATAAAAATAGCGCAAACGCCGATGAAAGCAGCATTAGTAGTCGCCGAAAAGCATTGGAGGCGACACGGCTCCAACTCGAGCAAATAGAAGTCGAGAAAGAGGAAATAGAGCTCGAAGAAAAACAGCTAGCGGCTCAGGAGAAGCTAGCCGCTAAGAAGCAAACCTTGGCGGCACGCCGGGCAGCGCTCACAGCACCAACCGCACCATCGCCTCAACAACAGCAACCGGCGGACAACAACGACCACGCCAGCTTGTCCGACCGACCACGTGACCCAGCGCCAGTGACCCCAAACACCCTCGCGCACGACAAAGAGCTCAACGCTGCCTTAGACATCCTCTCAAAAACTACTAAGGGTAATACGTTTGGGTTAAAGGATATCTTAGATTCACCACGCGACAAGGAGGAGACCGGCAGACCCCATACCTCAGGCAAGACACCGCTATACATTACCGACTTCGTACTTAACCCTTTGGCCAGCACACGTGCTTCTGAACAAAATTTGGGCCGAGGGCTTGTCCTGAGAGATGCACGCACTAAAATTAAAACCGAGGACGTAACTGTAGAGCAGTGGGCTGGGGCAAACGCGCGCATACTAATTGAACTGTTAGACTCAATAGAGAGGGAACAAGTAGTGGACTATTTAAATTATACTGCCCAAATGGCCGACCTAATGCAGGTTTGCAAGCGCTCCTCAGTATTATTACTGGATGAGAGCCATCGCACCAGAGTTCATCAATTAGGCATTAAATGTACAATGTACTACCATTCACTTAGCCTTTACAATAGTGTACAAATTCAACAAAATAATTTTTGCCTTGGGTACGGTAACAACATTTGTTGGATACGGTAACTAATGTGTAAATGTGGCAAATCTGGGAGTACGGTTGATACTTTTTGCAGAAATTGAGAACGGTACCTACCATTTAGTTAAATTCTAAAAATCACTTTAATCCCTAATCTTATTATAAATCTTTGGTTCTAAACCCTTCATTGTGCAGCATTTACAATATAACATACCACATACTGTTCCTAATATTTTGAGATGGTTAAATTAGATGTAATTTTGGAGCATTCAAAATAGCAGTGGGTTTTTTAAGTCAAATGTACTCTGATACAAACTCAGACGTCGCTGGAAACAAATAACTTATTGGGTGTAATTTTCCCATGATGTGTGATCATGGAAGGAATTTGTAACTGACAAAAATAAATGGACTTCGCCAGCTTGTGTAAAACATGTTATGTTGTATTTGCATTTTAAATTTTAATCATGCAAGGTATTAAGAGTCTGTAAAAAACATTGCAAAAAGAATGCCCACAAATTGCTGTCTAAATGTGAATAATAACTGCAACTATCTACCTGAGATAAACAAGTGTCACATTTGCAGGACAATGGCCTCGCCTTCTCTGTTACTACTGCGATAAGTCTGGCAGCAAGGATGAGGAGATGATGAACCATCTAGCTAAATACCATGCCAACAAAAGACTGAGTGTAAGGCATAGGTGGTTAGATGAAGCAAGTGGAATCTTGTTGTATAAATCACTGCATTTCGATACAATGTGTGGTCTTGTGAGCAAAGTAGATTCTTTGAACAGCCATGTAATTGTCAAAAAGCGACCACAAATAGTTTCCAATGAGGAATCATAAAAAAAAAGTCAAGACAGGCAAGCCTAGTGACATAAGTCTTAAATATGGACCTGTACACACACACAAGACAAAAGTGATATGCAAAAGCTTGAGAAAATCTTGCCAGATGTTGTTCACTCTCTAAATGATATGGGATGACCAGATGATTTCGGCTCAGTGTTACAAGCTATTGCAAAAGGCAAGATACAGAATAATATTGCCTTACACCTCCTGCTAGATGCGGGGCAGTTTCTAAGGCACGACACACCACACAGCATGCAATACAATCAAACAAGTTTAGATTTCTGGACCCTGCTGATGAAGGTTGTACATGGAAAGGGTATGCGACTTCTTGAAGGAGAAAACAGTGTGTACTCTAGTGTTGTACAATTCATATATTTGTATTTGACCAACACCATTATGCCTTTGGTACGCAATGTGTATTTGAGTATCATTCTAGTATCATTTGAGTAGCATTTAGTCCAAGTTTGTATGTCGTTATCTTTCGTCGCTAAGCATTTAAACCAACACTGTTTTGGCTAAGACTTTGATATTGAATTACAATATGCATTGTGCATTGTGGGGTCTTCTTGCATGGCTACAACTACAGACTTGCAACTCAGATTCCCTTCAGGAAATCTCAATGTCTGTTTAGTTATGACATTTCCTCATGAATGACTTTCATTTTTTCTCGGGAAAGGTGTTGTTAAAATAACATCGGTAATGGAGTAGTTCATATTTCCTGTTTCAGGGCTTGAATACACAGCAAGAATGTTAGTCAATGACTATGTAGATTAAGTGCTCTCTTCATGGGTGTGATAAATAAAGAAGATGCCAATTATGTGATTTTTAAATGTATAAGTTTATAAGTTATATTTGATAGTCTATGTTTTTTCCAGATCCCTCGTTACCCGATACATTTGTCATTTACACGAAACTTCAAAATACCTCCTAAAGCAGTATTGAGTAAACAAAGTCAACCATTTCATGTGGATGTACAAATACTAGGAATATTAAACGAACCACTGAAAGCTTTCGCCAAAGTAGAGGAAAAGTAAATGTGAAACTCTCATTTGATGGGAAAAAATTGGTGACAGGTTATGGCAAGAAATTAGGGGAAGAAGATCTAGGAGGATATGACACAAGAACGAAAGCTAAGACTAGATGAATAACTGCAGAATATGTTTGTCACTAAAGGAAACTTTTCCACAATCTGCAAACCCTAACAATGTTGTAAATTTCAGTAAAGAATATAAGGCATTAATTATAAAAGGAATGACAGTTCTTAGTGTTCGCATAAAAGAACTCAGAGTTTAGTTACCGTATTCATATTTAAGTGCAAGTTACCGTCCTCTAATCTTTAAGTAACCTTCTCATTGCATTGTAGTTACCGTATCCTCTATTCAACTTTTGAATGCCGAATTGCTTAAATATCTGCCATGTAAATTGATATTTGGTGTTTATCATGGTCTTCATACGGTACACTTGCTTTGTCAATGATATTGTTGTCAAAGTTGTTCTAGAATGTCTTATATTTGAGCTAAAAAATATCACTTACCTAGGCTGCTGCTGTCAACATCTGCCACTTTGAGAACGGTTAGTATAGAAGCCGTACTCAGTTATCCAGGTGTGGGCAGAGTATGCAGGGGAATTGATCACCAAGTTACTTGAGGTGAGTGTTATGGTACCATGGGTCAAGCTGACGGATATGCCATTCAAACCATGTCAGTTGATTTACAATATAATGATGAAATTATCCATTTCCCAAGAGATTTTGAAACATAGCTTACCGTTTCGGCACCATATTTGGCATAGACTAAAAGGCACCATCCTCTCAATTTGGTGGATAGACTACCAGCAGTGAACTGGCGTAACATTACGTGGTACGTATTGATGTTTAATTCTAGTGTAACAGGAAGGCCTTACTTACGGCCGGGGAGTAACCATAGAGTTCCCGGTTATCCTAGACGATAGAGTAGAAATCCGAGGGCGTCTAATACAGCCGTGAGCCACGATTTTGGGCTTAAAACCATGCAATTCCCAGCAACAGAGATGGGCGCCGCCATCTTGTCTTGCAAGAGATGAGATCCCACAAAGGTCTCGCACCACAAAAACAACCACAGAATACGACAAGTTTATGAGCTGTTGTGGAATTAAATCTCCGAATGTGATGATCCAGGAATAGAGGCGACGTCTGTTATTGTTTGAGAATGGGAGCACGCCGACTGTTATGGTGGGAGGATGCGGGCACGTCAACATCTACATAAATCACGGGCTTGGGACTCCTATAAAAGGGATGGGGCTTTCATAAAAAGATAAGACAACCAAGTGAGAGAGAAACTGCGAGTCGAGACCAATAACAGAGAGTGCAAAAAGCGAAAACGGAATTGAAAGTTCGAACTATTATGCTTTAATATTGGATAATCAAGGAGAAAGGAAGATGTAAGTATATCGAATTTATTCTAACCATAATAAATAAAATACATAGAATGGGGATCTATTGGCGAGAAGTGCTGTTGCACGCCAAAATAGAGGTAATTAGTAAATTAGGTTGGCATGATATCACCCATTAACGTTCGAATGGGTCCGGTCGTTCATCCAGCAGTCACGGGGGACTACATGACGCCTAAAGAGTAGTAAGGGTAAGTGCGGTATTAAGGGAAAATATTTAAAATGTTTATTGAATATCAGTCAACAACAAAGCGGATGAGATAGATCAGTCAACAACAAAGCGGATGAGATACTTCATCTGTGATAATAATGTTGATTTATGCGCAATAACAGAAACATGGTTATCTAGTCACATATGTGATGATATTAGTATTAGGAGTATTACACCACAAGGGTACAATAATGAACACATCCCAAGGATCTCTGGCAGAGGTGGTGGAGTAGCTCTGATCTTCAGGGACTCTCTCACACTTAACCTAGTTAAGAGATCGCCATTGATGTCATGTGATTTTATAGAAGCATTGTTCTCAACTGGTAATGACTGTATTCATTTAGTTAACATGTACAAACCTCCATCTACTAGTAATTATGGGCAACCACACTCTGTCTTTATGGAGGAGTTTTCCGACTATATTGATAGTTTGTCAACTCTCTCAGCAAAGTTGGTTGTTCTTGGCGACTTCAATTATCATGTAAACGATGCCAATGATAAGGAAGCAGCTGATTTCATAAATCTTCTGTTTTCACTGAACCTAACACAACATATCTCCCAACCAACCCATGTACGTGGGCATACTCTGGATCTTGTCATTACCAGATCAAATGATGAAATTATAAGAAACATTGAGGTTCTTCCACCGTCAATATCGGACCACTCACCGATATTTTTCACCTTGCCATATCGCCAACCTTGTAGCAAGAAGAAAACGATAACATATAGGAATATAAAAGCTATTGATCTTAGTCTATGGTTATCAGATGTGTCTAAATTAGATTTGTGCACAAACCCTTCGGACGATTTGGATGAACTTGTTGATCAATACTGCAATTCACTTGGTAATCTGCTTGATAAACATGCACCACTAAAGACCAAAGTAATTCCAATACGTTTACAAGCAAAGTGGTTCAATAATGATATAGCTACTGCTAAAAGAAGTAGACGCAAAGCTGAAAGATTGTGGCGCAAAACTAAATTAAACATTCATGCAGAAATCTATAGAGTAGAGTGTCATAAGGTAAAGAAACTTTGCCGTAAGGCTAAGAAAGAATACTATGAAAAGTTGATTGAAGAATGTAATGGTGATCAGAGGAGACTCTTTAGAATAACGGAAGAGTTGATGCATGTCGTGAATCAGTCAATCCTTCCTGCTCATGAAAACGCAGAGGAGTTAGCTAATACGTTTGCAGATTTTTTCCAGGAAAAAATTAGGAAGATTAATAACACTTTTGATAACTCATCCCAGCCACTTAATCATGACAAGGCATCATTTCACACTACATTAGATTCTTTTTAGACCAGTCACTGAAGAGGAAATGCGCAAAATAATTACTTCAAGTAATTCAAAAACTTGTATGCTTGATCCCATACCCACTAGCCTTCTGAAAGCCTCACTTGAAAACCTTTTACCGGTGATTACAAAAATCGTAAATTTATCTATAACAACATCAAAAGTTCCGTCAAAATTTAAAACTGCTATAGTGTTTCCAATACTGAAAAAGATCAAATTATACAGGGAAGATCTTAGTAACTACAGGCCAGTGTCAAATCTACCTTTTATTGGAAAAGTAACTGAAAAAGTTGTAGTAAATCAGATGAAGGGCCATATGACAGTAAATAAGCTTTATGAATTGTTTCAGTCTGCATACAGAGAAGGACACAGCACAGAAACTGCGCTTTTATATGTATGCAATGACATACTCACCTGTCTGGATAAGAAGAAATGTGTGCTGCTGTGTCTGTTGGATCTCTCTGCAGCATTTGACACAATAAATCAATCATTCTTATTGGAGAGGTTGGTGAAGTCTATTGGCATCACAGGTAAAGCTTTAGAATGGCTTCGTTCATATTTTGAAGATAGGAAACAAGTTATTAATATCAATGGTTGCACTTCAAAACCACATACCCTGGATACTGGCGTTCCGCAGGGATCCATACTAGGGCCTTTTGGATTTCCTATATATCAAGCTCCTCTTGGATCTATTATCAGCAGTCATGGCGTCAAATACCATCTATATGCAGATGATACGCAGGTTTATGTCTCATTTGATCCACCAAATGGTGATCAATCTATTAAAATTCTAGAGAAGTGCATAGCTGACATTAGTAAGTGGATGCATAGCAATCACCTTAAGTTAAATCACGGTAAAACAGAGTTTCTTGTTCTCTGTTCTAAGTATAACGATTGCAGGGTTGAAAATGTATCATCAATCAAAATTGGGGAATCTTTAATTACAAACTCTAAGTCGGTTAGAAACATTGGAGCCATACTAGATACACATATGTCTATGGTTGACCAGATTAACTCTATTTGTCGATCATGTTACCCTCATATACGTTCCATTGGAAGAATAAGACATCTTATTACAAAGTCTGCTGCAGAAAAGCTGGTACATGCTTTCATCTCCTCTAGGCTTGATCAGAACAATAGTCTTCTCTATGGTATTCCCATGTTACACATTAGAAAATTGCAAAGGGTCCAAAATCATGCTGCGCGCATAGTGACATTGACGGCAAAATATGTTCATATTTCCCCTGTCCTGAAAGAACTACATTGGCTACCAGTGATTTTTAGAATAAGATATAAAATTCTGTTACTCACTTTTAAATGTATACATGGTCTTGCCCCATCATATTTATCTGGTCTGATTACTGTGTACAAGCCAGCCAGAGAACTAAGATCTCAAAATAAAGTTACCTTACGTAGGAGTAACTTCACAAACAATAGCTATGGATATCGTGCTTTCCAAACTTGTGCACCACAGCTTTGGAATGAACTACCTGATGACATTCAAATTTGTGATAATGTGAACAGTTTCAAATCTTTAATCAAAACTCATCTTTTTAGAATTGCTTTTGATTAATTAATGTTTTTATATTATGTTGATATTATGTTAATTACGTTTTGTCAAATTATGCTTGCTGCGTATCTGTTTTTATCTGTTTTTATGATTCTTATTATGCTGTGATAGTATTTTATATAATTGCTATTTGATACTATATCATCTGAATTATGTCGTATATTTTTAAATGTTCAGTGCATTGGGCTGTCGATTTACAGGAAATGCGCTTTCCCAGGCTAGGCCCGGAGGGGGGGTCACTAGGGACGACGCTCCTGCACATAGTGGGGCGACCCGGCTGCCGAGCCCTCGTTGGCATATGCCACAAACCCAATGTTATGCAACAATTGAAGAGGCCCACAATTGAACAATTGAGTTGATGCCTACAGGTAGATAAACTGTGTCAAGGACCAAGTGGTCCAGCAGCAGTAGTATGTAGTGCGCTGCAGTGGTAGGCTTGGTAGGCTTGATGGATTAGCAGCGGTAGTAAATCCCTGCGAGTTGCATAAGTGGTTCACTCCTCCGAGAGCGGAGTGGCGACAGCATTGGGCGGTGGTCCAGTCAGTGGCGTAAGTTGCCAACGTAGGCAGAGCTCCTCCTCCATTTCATGTTATATACAAAGAGTCTGTCCAAAGGTAGCTTGTGCCTAATCAAATCAATGGCTTACGCTTTTCTTTAGTTGTCTAATCATGTAATTATTGCAGGTAACCGGAGAAAACCAAGATTCAATCAGTATGATTAAGATGCAATCCAAAAAAAAATGACACAACGAGAAGTAGGCATTCAACGATCACAATGTATGCTACGGACCGCTCTATTATCCGCGCCTTATCCGTTGCTGGCTGAGCCAGGACAACTAATGAAGGTGCACTCAAGGGCCAACGGAACATGGTCCCAGACGAGCACATTCGCTTTTCCTTGTAAAAAGAACGGGTTCCCCCAGGGAAATAAATTCCCCGGGTTGCCAATAAACAATTACCGGTATCTGCCATTTTGTGTTGTTCTCATTGGGTCAAGAGCTTTAGCTTAAGGCAGGGAAAAACGGAAACCGCACACATGCGTCGCCCATCCATAACCTGGTCTTAAGTACTCTACGACCCTGTACTGTTATTCCAACGTGTACTCTTATTTATTTTTCCGTAAATTGCCACCCTGTACTCTTATTCCAGCCTGTACCACTATTAAATAAACCCCATCTTCAATAGCATATGTTGTGGCTAATCTACAGAGATACTCATTTCTGTCCATACCAATGAATATGCATATGATTGGTAGTTTGATGAAAATAAAGACTGCCTGTCAGCATGATCATAAATTGTTGTGTAATATTGTTGTGCGTGTCGAAAGAGCACATTTATTATATGATTATCTAAACTTTATATCATGAGGAACCTGCACCTTTGTAAATTGCACCAAACTAACTCAACATTAACAAAATAATAAACAGCGAATAAGTTTAGTCAGAGGGCAGGGAAAAGCCAGGGAAATTTGATGTCCACTAAAAGTGGGAACCCTGAAAGTACATAAATCATGCTAAAAATGAAACTGCCAGCATGGATTAACATTGACAGGGTTTGATGCCTTAAAGACGTTGACTTTATGTCATTTTAGAAAATATATTTATGATTTGTAAAGGCAAGGAATTCGACTGCATTATGAGTGCAATTAGTCCAATGGTTTTTAATTTTCGGTACATAAATTTATCCTTGCAATATCAATAGACGAATGGCTCCATATGGCCGCATTCTTTCCGCTGTAGGAAAAAATCAAGAGTTTTTAATTAACGTTTCTTAGCTTTTTACGCATGTCCAAATGATTTCACACTAACAATATATTATTTGGACACATTGGTTGATAAATGAAGAACGCAGTTCCTACCCCATATACCTGCTGTGTATCGGACTCATCTGCAGTGCGCATCAGACTAGCCTGACTTCAGATTCGTCCAATACACAACAGGTATATGGGCAGGGAACCACGTTCTTTATATTAACATAGACATATTGCAGTCGGATGTCATCATAAATCCTTCACCAACAACATCTTAATAGTCATTGCAATTCCTATCTACCTTTACAATCATTATACTGAGGTGGTAAACCTTTGCTTATTTCTTTAGGATTTGCGCAGTCGGACATCGGGGTGACAATGGTGAACACGCGCGACTTCGAGGGGTTCAATGACCGGCATTTTGCCATTATTTGTCCGGTCACCCCTTACACAACATTTCAAAATCTTGGCGCTTCCAGCGAGGAGGAAGAAATCAACCTGGGACAGGTCTTGATTCAAATGCGTACAGCAGCCGATGTGCCCCATCTTAGACTAGGATTGTCACAGGAGGCGCTCAACAGCTACACCGCCTTCTACAATAAAATGTTGAATTTGATGAAGGAGGTATGAAGTATTTGCACTGAAATCTATACTACGCTATGCAATGCATTAAATCTTTTCCATACATTCAAATGCAACTAATCAATTACTTCATAACTTTGCCAGTGACAGGAAACCAAAAACTGAAATATACATCTCTCTTTATCCCATATTCTCACACTCTGTTTCAGCTTGAATCTTCTGAGGACCATCAGGGTGTGATGGCTAAGGCCATGGGACAGTGCCTAAGACTGGCACTTGTTCTCCAGTTTTTTGATATGGGCGTTGCTGAAGGAAATTAATGACCTGGACCAAATGCAAGACCTAGGGCTGTGTGAGCTCGACGTCCACTTGGACCAGGTCACTGCGCCACCAATGCTGGTTTCCCAGGAAATCATGGATAAATCCAGTAAGTTCCACAATAATAACCTCTGCTTCGACATAACATCTGGCTGCATACATATTCAGCAACCATTGCTGCACAATTGCTGTTCTGCCCCGACGGATTTCACTCCATCTGGATCTGGCCATTTCTACATTGCTTGTGTTGATGTCTTCACAGACATGTTACACTATCACGTGATGGTACAACAGTGAGTTACAGATTACGGTGTCCTTCAATACAAGGGGTGTGTTACCACACAACTGGAATATGTGTGCACACCCACACCCACATTCACTTGTATTCCACATACAATTGTCCCATCGAAATATTAGTGAAATCTGTTACAAAAAACACATACATTCTTGTGGTTGGGATGTCTTTTGGTGAACGACTATGTCATATCATTTACGCAAAACGTGCCTACTGAAAAAATTGTGTTACATCACAAACACTACTTGTACACCTCGCATGTCGAGAACAATATTATTTCCAATATAATTTCCAATATTAGTCAACTAAAACATAGGTTTTGTACGGCTTCTTTTATTTCAGTTGCAATCATGTACCATTGCATCCGGCAGAAAGTGGCACTCATGCCACCATGCAATGCCGACAGCATTAACTTGACGAGCAAAGATCTCACATTCACACAGCAAGTCGCCCCGTTAAGGCACCTCATAGAACACGCACGCTTCATTGAGCGCATACTCACTTTGCCACAGGGAGAATATTTGCCATCGATGTACGTGTTTTTGCCACTACTATGACACCTTTCACTGACAATGGCTACGGAGGTTATTATCAGTGTCATATACAACACATCAGATTAAACCACACGCTGCTAATGTGGATGCCGAAGGAATTTAGCTCTTCATATTTAACTATTTACTTCAATCAGAACATCACAGTCTTTCATAGCATTTCTGCTTTGTAGGTTCTGCAAGAATCGCCTGGTCCCTGCTCCGTCGGGGACAACTCCAACCGTCCATGCGCATGTCCGCCCATTCATGGCACACTTGGTAGAAGCGGGCATGTGTACCATGGGCAAAAAATATTATTCAATAAACAGCCTGGATCAAATTCCACCAGATACCGTCAGATGGCTGTGTAGGCATACAAATGTTTTTGATGCCTACCAGGATATAGGTACGTCATTTAATACCACAGCTCACTAATGCATTCATCCGTAGGGGTGATGTACATTTTGTTACGCTCCGAGAAAGTAAAACAGTGTTCTCCTTCTTGACCTCAACCTCCCTCCACGGAAAGTGGAAATATTGGATGTGGGAAATAATCATAACACACCTAACTAGTGTTCGATAATTATTCATTAATAAGAGTATACTAGCAATAGCAATAAGATGATTATTGATATGCAAATGTTTAGTGTGCACGCCCCCTAATTTTGGCCACCAAAAAAATTGCAGACCCACGAACAAAATGGTGGAATTTTGGTACCATTCAGCAATATTGGTCAATTCACCCCAAAAAAATCCCAAAATTCCCAAAAAAGTTATTTTACTTTACTTCCCTCAGGAAAAATTTTTTCCTTTTTAAAAATTTTTTTCAAATTCCTAAATTTTCAATTCCCATAACATCGCCACATTTACATACCCCCATTTTAGCAAAATTTTTTGCCACCCTTTTTCCCCCCCTTTTTGGCATCTCCCAATTAAAAAAAATTTCCCCATTAAAAAAGTCAATTTCCTTCTTTCCAATACTTAATTTTCTAATTTTTTTTCCAATCATTTTGGGGGGCTTTTATTATCCCTTTAAAAATTTTGCCCATTGGAATAACGAAAATTAAAAATTACAAAATTTTATTTCCAGTTTCCCCACATGTGATTTGTTGTGGAAGGATTTTTTTGGGAAAAAGTATTTCTTAAAATTTTCCCCAAAGGGGAATGAAATTCTTGATTAACTGAACATTCAAATTTTTAAAATGTTTCCTGAACAGCCTCCCACATTTTAGGTTGGGGTTTTTTGGGAGTGTTAAAATGCCCCTTGGGGGGGTGTACCAAAAATTAAAATTGGCAAATTTACAACTTTGGAGTTTTTTGGATTCTGAGAAAATTTGGGGTGGGGTTTCTTTTAAAAAAAAAAATTTCCAATCCCCCAAAAATTTTTTCAGGTACAGGATTTTTTGTGGATTTAGGAAAAGGTTTCCCTTTTTTTTAAAATTTTTTTTCCCCCTAACAAAAGGGGGGTGTTTTTGGGGGTTTATCCCGGCCCGAAGATTCAAAATTTTATTAAACATTTTAAATTTTCCAATTTTCCCCTTTTGGGGTAAGGGGGGGGAAAATTTGAAATTTTTCCTTTTTTAAAATTTATAACAATCCCAAATGGGGTTGGGGGTTTGGGGGGAAAGGGCCCGATTTTACAATTACTTGTAATGAAAAAAAAAGGTAAAATTAAAATTTTTTTGGGTTTTTCCGGAGGGGTAAATTGTTTGGGGGTTTATTTTTAAAAACCCTTTCAAATTCAAAATTTTTTTTGGTGGGTTTT
>CM032669.1:30461094-30485471 GCA_019095985.1 Streblospio benedicti | reverse complement strand
CTTCAATTAAATTAAGCAAAACAATTTCCAAAATCTTAGAAACAATAATTGTTAATGCTACTGGTCTATAATTATCCTTACTATTTAGTAATGCTTTTTGTCTTTTCAATGGGGACAATTATTGTATACATAATAGAATTAGGAATATAACCATGCATTATCATTGCATTAAAGAGCATGCTTAATACGTATTATATTATATTGTCAGCATACTTAAAGTGCTCAGCAAATATGCCATCAAATCCAGCACTTTTATCAATTTTAAGGTTTTTAATGGCTTCCTTTACATCTGCATTTGTAAATACAACATTTTTTCTTTCATAGGAGACAATTTGATATTATTTAAAACCTCTGTTTTATCCTTAAAATCAGTATTGGAGTTTAATAAATTCTCATAGTGGTCTTTCCATATATTGCATATGTTATTCTCTCCAACTGCACCATCTATCGATGAAGCCAGAGAGTTAGCACCACTTTTACCCAGTTTTTTAACTTCTAAAATATCATTCTTTTCAGAATGTAACACCATCTTTTAATAGCAGAGATTTAGCAATAGAGTCAGCTATGGCTTTATCTTTTATGGACTTACAAAACCGAAAACACCTTTTAAAATTGGCTTTTGACTCGTAACATAGCAACATGTATTGGACCCTGTCTAGGTTTGTCATTAACTTGCTAATGTATAAAAGCATCTCTTGCTCGAGCATGAGCCTCTTTTACATATTCATTCCAGCCAGGAATGTGTTTTCGCCTACGGCTTCTGTCATTTATGGTAAATTTATCAGAGAGCTAAGCTGTTAACTATGTCATTGCTCATTTGGTCAATGTACTCGCGATGAGAGTCATCCTTACACTGTGAATTATTACAGCATAGAATATTACTATTAGTCTTTATGTTAGGCTTTAATAGCTTTCCAGATTGAAGTTTGAAATAATCTAGGTTACTCGAGGATAAAGAGGACCATTTGAAAGCGCTACTACTGTCAGCATTTTGAAAAACATTTTCTGTGACCTGGTTACATGACTCATTAAATGAAACTTTCATAGGTAGGTGATCAGACGTTATGAAATCAAGAAGCACAGTAAGATCACTTACAAGAACATTTCCACTATTAGTGGTTATAACATGATCCAACCACCTTACAGTATCATGGGCACTGCTTACAAATGTATAGCTATCAGTAGGTAACAACAATTTATCTGCCATAATTAGATTCTCATCATTACAGTACATATTAACAATGTTACTAGTTGGCTTCCTTATATTTGCATTAAAATCACATAAAATAAACACATTTGGGCTGTGATAATCATTTATAATATCACCTACTTTACCCAGATAGCATCTTAATTCATCTTCATATACTAAAATAAAAAACAAGAACATTTTGAGAATTTTTTTATCTCCAAATTCTTTTATCTCCAGCAAGTTTCCTTAATGAGATTTGTTTGATTTTAAACGACACAGATGGTCTCATTGTTGGTTTTTATACTTCTTTTTCTGTGTGTTGGAGACAATTAATTTCAAGGTAATTTATTAATATTTATTCCAAAAAATGTCCTCTACAGGAATATGTAACTGTTTATAAAAAGTAATGATCAAGAAATCGCCTAAAAACAATGACTTAACATTAAAAAATACACTGTTAAGAATAAAATGCACATTAATTGGTTCTAAGATGTCTAAAAGTGTTGTCTGAAAATTTGGTTTAAAAATATTTATTTGCAACAAAAACAAGAAACAACAAAAAATACATAAAAAAAAACACAAAACAAAAAAAAACAACAAAAGAAAAAAACACATAAAAAGAAAACAACTTACACTCACACATTCATACAAACCGATTGTACATTATATACTAGTGTCAATTCAAAGCCTTCCAGTGTCCTCAATGAATTTATGTATTATGTCAAACAATTCCTTATTATTCGGAATGTCAAGTGCATCACTTCCCTCCAGGAGCATTCTAACAGAAATGTTATCACCAGTAATGCCAAATCTATCATTTATTGTTTCAAAATAAATCTATTCTCATGTTATTGTATAGAGGGCATCTTAAAAAGTAATGTTCATTGCTTTCCAAATTATGCCCACAAAAACAGGCTGGCGAGTCAACAACATGTAGTCTATGCAAATGATGATTAAGTTTACTGCACTGCATCCGCAGTTGAGCATGTATGATATTGAATTTTCTTTGTCCATGATTATACAATTCAGGACTTTTATGATTTATAAATTTATTAATATATTGTTTATTTCTCTGATTAAGATCAGTATTATTCCAGAGCCGAATAGAACTTGGTATAAAACTATTTCGAAATGTTTCTGTTCTCGCCGGACACTAAAGTAATTATTTGGGTTTCTACTATTTTGTCTCACGCTTCCTATTGTATTAGGGAAGTAAATGTTGTAAATAATCCGGCACCTCCTTATCAATAATTTTTTACTAAATGTTTTAGTTTTAAGTATTTTCTTCTCTCCTCTAAGGAAAGCCAGTTACATTCTTTATATAATAATGCATGACTCGTGCCTTTCCGGGCACCAGTAACTATTTTTGCTATAGTATGCTGAACTGTCTCGAGCCTGTCGGAATCGAGTCTGCTACAGTTGTCCCAAATGTGGCAACCATACTCCAACTTTGGTCTGATAAAAGAAAAATAAATACATTCAATTGTTTTTCTATCTAAGTCGTGTTTAAGTTTTTTCAGCACATCTACCATGGGAGAAATGCTGTTTAATATATTTTTTATATATGATGGGACCAAGAGAGATCCTGGGATAATACTATGCCAAGGTGTTTGTGATGTTGCACATTCTCAATATTTATGCCATTAAAAGGTATAGTTAGATCGTCCTTATTCCGAAATGAGCAATGCATCAATTTTGTCTTTGCTGGGCTGAATTTAACTAACCATTGGTCTGCCCAAGATTGAATGTTGTTCATATCATCAGTAAGAGCAGTTGTTGCTGCTACTTTACTGTCAAAATCGACATACAGAGATGTATCGTCTGCAAATAGTTTCACTTGAGAATTTATATTGTCTGTGATATCATTGATGTAGATCAAGAATAAAAGAGGGCCTAGTACGGAACCCTGAGGGACTCCAGCTCTAATTCGGCCATATTCGGATTTCTGACCTCTAATTATAACAGATTGATATCGATCAGAAAGGTAATCCATGAACCACTGAAGGAGTGGTCCGCAGACACCTGCTTTCTTTAGTTTGAATAGAAGTCCTTTATGCCAGACTCTGTCAAATGCCTTGGATATGTCACAGAAAACTATGCATACATCCTTCTTTTTATCTAAGGCTTCCGCAATTGTGTGATATATAAAAAAAGATAATTGATTTGTTGTGGAATCACCTGGTTGAAATCCAGATTGATCCTTGGATAAGAGCATATTGGTACGTAGATAATTGAACAAATGTTTGAAGATAACTCTTTCTAAGAGCTTACTAACACATGATAACAGAGAGACTGGCCTATAATTATTGAGATCGGAGTTACTTCCTTTTTTGAAGAGGGGTAAAACGTTAGCTAATTTCCATGAACGCGGTACTTTTGACAAACGCAGGGACATATTGAACAGTTTAGTGAGAGATGGTACAATTGTTCCACCAGCTTCTTTTGTTGATAGTTATTTCTTAATTTCTTATAGGTTTCAAACTGATCACTCCTGAGACCGTTTGATTTATACTTTTTATATGCTTTGACAAGTTTTTTTTTAAAACATCGAAGTTCGGATGTGTACCATGGTGAATCATTCGGACGGATAATGACTTTTTATTTGGAACATATTCTTTAGCAACAGATAAAAAAATTTCAGTCCATTTATCACAAGCTTCATTGACATCGTCGTTTATAAAACATTGGTCGAAATCAGTTGAAGACAATGCTTCTCTAAATTTGTTAAAGTCTGCTTTATTATATTGCCAAATCAATCTTTCATAACAAGTTTCTTTATTAATTTTAAAATGACAGCCTACTGTACAGCATTGGTAGAAACGCTGGCGACTTCAACCTTTTAACGTACAAGTGGTAAGCAATTGGTCTAAAATAGTAGCAGATGTATCGGACATGTCGAGGCATTTGACATATCACGTTATTGTCCTGATTTATACATAGACCCCATTATCTCTCATCATGCACAAAGGTTCTTGTAAAGCTTGCCCATTATACATAGATTGTGCATTGCAAAAGCATTTTCCTACAGAGGGGATTCGAGCTCGACAGCATGAGTAGTTGCAACATGTGTTGGGTTGACGAGTATCCTCGCGTGCTCCTCAGTAAGGAATCTGAATTCGATACCCATTTGCTGCTTTATAATCTTCATATATTTAGCCCGGATATCACGATATAGGGAGCATCTTATTAGAAAATGAACCTGCGTTTCTGGTTCATTTCTTTCACAATAAGGGCACGAGGCCACTTGTCCTTAACCAGCACAACTGAGCCCAGAGAGGCAGTATCTCCCCACTAACAATAAGGCTCGCACTTTGGCCATAGGCATCTGCATGGGATCATTACCAATGACCCAGACCGGGTGTGAGTGACCATGCCTGCATGCATCAAGATTTAGATTCTTTTAATCTGGTCATTTCTTTCGCGTCATCCATTGACTGTGGTCCCAGTATTCATATACAGCTTTCTTCATTTAGAACATGCAGGCAATCGTGGGAGATCATTGTTGGTTGTGCGTTTTGAAAAGTTGAAAAGTGCCCGTAATTGTTTTTGTATATATATATCAACCTTTTCGTTTTGTAGTTTTATTAATTTGTTTTCTCTTTGTACTTGCCTTAGCATCTGTACTTTAACATCAAAGTGTCCATTTGTATTGATGCACCCCATATTGAAGTTGTATTGCTCAAACGGAAACAACAAGAATCCATACAAGCTACCAAAATCAAACATACAATCATTAAGATGAAGTACTAAATGCATATTAGGCACACCAAAATCACTGCCATATAGTCGTTCACAGCCAACACAGAATTTATGTAAAAGGTTATGTGCAACAATTATTTCATCATGAGTTTGACCATTTCATGACAAGTAAGTACCAATGTCTGGAGTTTCATGTGCTCAGATGCAATGATGCCTTGCAAAGCATACAGGGCATAACCACCTACCAACCAACCAAGCCACTCCTGAGCGGTGCAGCTTCCATAGTTAGCACTGATCTCTTTTGGGTCTAGCTACCGTCACTGGCTTTTCCAATGTACAACAATACGTTTATTGATTAATGCAATCTCTTTTGAGTTATAATGTGATATATTAAATAAATGATGCTTCCATGTCAGTTTGCCCAGACCAAGAAATAAGTGCATTGCATCAACTATCACCATTTTCTCTGGATTGAAATACTCAAATTCTAAAAGTGGAGTGAATCTGTACCCATGTTTTGATTCAGATTCTTTAGCTTTAGTAAACGAGTAGCACTGCTCAGCTACTTGTGCATATTACTTTTGCTGTGTTTACTGTTTACTGTTTACTGTGTGCTGCTGCCAGTTTGAAACATCAAATCCACCATAATTCTTGGAGCTGAAACAACCCGTGAATACTTTCTTGCCTTTTAAGCAACCCAACTTAGCATTGCAACCCATAAATCCCTTGACCGTACGGCAAGTAAGGCAACGCTCAAATAAATCCCTCTACTTTGTTCATTTGTTCTCATTTTAACTCCTTTCCACAATTGCTGAAGTTCATCAACAAATGGCTGCAAAAATGTTGAAGATCTGATTGTTCCATAGACAAATTTGGGATTGTTGAAACATTAATTCTTTGTTATTAGGTGAGGATGTGTTGTATAAACACGACATATATTCTTTCTTTGGTACAATTTATTTAATGTTGAAACAACAATACAACTTTCCTTTTTAAAACGATGTCGCGGTGTAAATTAAAAATTACAACATACATGTATAGGACGCCAACTCAAATGTCGAAATGTCATTTATAAGGCTGAAACCAATCAACATTGAGCATTAAACCTAAATTAGAACGATCAAGGAAATAGTTCCCTTTTAGATTATTGAAGAGCCTACCAAAGTTCTTTTTAAGTTTTCCATCATATATAAGATGACACAAAATAACTTCTAGTAATATCAAGCCCCAGGCCCCCAGGGGCAGCCAAACCCACTCAGCATTTGGGATGACCAATTATTTAAGTACACAAGATGACTACTAGTAATATCAAGCCCCAGACAGGGCAAGCATTTGGGATGACCAGCTAGTAATATCAAACCCACTCAGCATTTGGGATGACCAATTATTTAAGTACACAAGATGACTACTAGTAATATCAAGCCCCAGACAGGGCAGCCAAACCCACTCAGCATTTGGGATGACCAATTATATAAGTACACAAAATAACTACTAGTAATATCAAGCCCCAGACAGGGCAGCCAAACCCACTCAGCATTTGGGATGACCAAATATTTAAGTACACAAAATAACTACTGGTAATATTAAGCCCCAGGCAGGGCAGCCAAAACCCACTCAGCATTTGGGATGACCAATTAAGTACACAAAATGATTACTACAGTGTAGTCTACACTTAGTACAGTAATAACGTTCCACTAGAGTACCCAAAAAGTCTAGTAATAACGCCCCAGACAGGGCAGCCAAACCCACTCAGCCTCAGGATTTGGGATGACCACAAAATGATTACAAATAAAAACGTTATAGCCACAGAAATGGCAATTACCTTAAATTGGGCTTGATGGATAAGTTGGTACTAGTGAAACACAAAAATGGCAAATACGTTATTGCTACGCCGAAAAACACAAACGTGCATCTTACGATCAATACCAAGAATTCAAAGATCTACCAAGAAGTGAGCGATAAAGCCAGTATATGATATAGGCAAAACAATAATGAAGCGACTTACGTGAAGCGCAAAAGGTCGGACGTCCGTACGAACCACCACCAAAAAGCAGCACAAACCCACGTAAACAAGTGAAAACCGCTCACTTTAATTAAAACACTTAGATTTAAAAAGCAAAATTAAGTTATTGAAAGTAAAACTGTGAATCAAAACCGCGTGGGTGAACTTAGAAAGGCCCGTATGTAAGTGACCACACACCCGTATGTAGAAATGCCCGTATGTAAACTACATGTACAGGTGGGGCAGACCGGAGGAAAACTAAAAAGGTCAACGCTGAGCCTCGCTTTATCAGCTTGCTTCACCATTCATGTGTAGTAGATGCCTCCATGCTTAATTGCCGACATCGTCAATCTTGTCAATGATTGCGAATACCGCTCACAAAGGAATGGAATTTCGTTTTAAAAATTCTCAGCAGTTGTGATATGATTGGTGTAGGAGCAGAATCCACAGGCGTCGAGGCACAATCTTATGAGACCCTGAACCCGAGTGTCATTCTGGCAGTACTTCACAATTTTGTCATCAAATTTGTACATGTCACAGCTTGATCTGATACCAGATTTAAAACTGTCAACGTCATTCAATGCCCATGGTGTCTGGGGAAAAAGAAGGCTGGGTCTGATGCGCGACCATCTTGAAAGCAGGCATTCATGTTGAATAGGTGAGGGAAAGTAACCTTTTATTTTTTTACGCACAAACCAAATGTCTTGTCAATTTTGCCAGTCCTACCGGTATGAATAGCATTGTGTGTCTGAGACCTAAATCTTGAATTTGAGGCACCTAAACTTCATCAGATTACCGTTTGTTGTGTGATTCTGGGAGTGATCCCGCGACATTTCAGTGATTGGAGGAGAGGAAAGCTGTCATATAGACTCCTGTTGTGAGCAAAGAGGCGCATTCCGATGTGCCTTTCAGAAATGGCGAATTCACTAAAATGGTGGAGGCGTATGGACATACCATGTTCTGTTTGCGAATCCTGCACTAACCCACTGCCACCCCACCTTCTTTTTTGTAGCCGCGATCTGCACGGAGATCCGCAAAATTCACTTGTGTTGACTTTATTGGCAGTCTCCAGATTCGTCGTAACATTTGTCAAAAGATGTCATAAAACTAGCACAATTAGCGCTGTGAACATACTCGTGCTGACGTCCACACCAGGAAGATTTGCAGGACACGCACAGCTCGTGCGGCTCACATTTTTCTGATGGTGTGGCGGCTGTAGCACCCAGCACTTTTTAATTGGAGTGTATAGTCACACGCAAAAAGTGTGACAACAAACGTGTGTGAGAGCCACTTGGTTTCATTGGGTCTAAAGCCCTCACATAGCATTGGTGGCTGTTTTTGTCAGTGAGCCAATACTCAAAACAAGCGTGATGGGCGTATTTATGTGACCACCGGTGGTAGCGTTTATATGGCTTGTAGTTTTAGGCACCCAATATTTGTTACACAAAAGATCTTTGATCGGCTGTGGGAGGCATCTCGTCATTGCTCAGAGTCCTTGATTTCTGCATCGCCTTTTTCTTCTTCTTTGCTCTCTTCTATAGTTTGCTTTACAAGAAACACTTTAATGTCTAGCCCCCATATACTGTGTGGATGGCACCAAACCCCTTTACAATGTGGGTTTCTGCACTGGGCAATTGGAGGATGCCAACATGCTTTATTTTAACTTTGATTGTAACAGTTCATATTATTTAGTAAAGGTCTTAAGACACATGTGTCGGCCTTCGGAAATGTCCTGTCCTTTATTGAAGAGCCTACCAAAGTTCTTTTTAAGTTTTCCATCATATATGTCACCAAGATGATTAGTTGGTACTTTTTTACTTTTCCACTTTTCCACTGTTCACAATCTTGCCACATGTTGTCTATTAACAGTATGTCTTCAAATTGTTTATTAAAGATCCATAGACGTACATTAAAGATCCATAGATGTACGTTTTTAGAGGGATGTGATGAATAGATTGTTTACCTTTTAGTTTAAAAAAAAAAGTAATGTATTACAATGTTTAAAATACTTACCTGTAGTATATCGAGTATAGTGACAAACGAATTGTGTTATGATAGATATATGTGCATTTCGGACATGTGACATGTATTGTCATCGTCTTCTTTCACGGGTTGATCATTCACACTGCCTTTACAAGTCCTTGATCATATCAACTGCGTATATAGCCGTGATATATGACGATGATGTATTGTAAAATCATCATCTATGAGACCAACACAGCTTTTCTACATAAACGTTTTTGGTATAAAATTGGAAAGAAAAGTTAGACCTGACATGCTAATAAACAAGTGAAAAATACCTAAAATCAAACCAAACGCTTTTTCGGTTATGCAGTTTTTCTATGCCCAGCTCAATAATAGCACAATCATTTGACTAAATACATTTTCTGATGAACTAGCTTCATTTGTCAAGCCATAAAAAGCAAATAATCTCTTCAGCCTCCTCCTCTTCCCATTCTGAATCTAAATCATTTTCATTTTCTGTTGTCTCATCAAATAATATAATGGAATGCGCATGTGATTGCCAGGAATCTTTATACTCTTTTTCATGGATTAAAGGCTCTGTATCAGGCTGAAGATGCTTTTTTCTGGGCCAGAGAAGCTGTATCTTGGGGTAGAGGTTCTTCATTTTGCCCTGACACCGTGTCTAGATTGTCTGTTCTTGGCATCTTACTTTAGAGTTCAAATAAAAAAAATGGGGAGAGATTTAAAATTAAAAAGATTAATCAGATAGCTATGGGCAGAAAGGAAATAATTGAACCTAACATGCTACACTGAGCGAAGAATAAGCAAGAATTTCAATAAGGAAACTGGTGTGAGTTGTCCTACATTAGACTTGAAAACTAAGTGGGGGTTGGTAGTTCCCATGGGATCTTCCTTGGTTAACCCGGAACACTGAAAGATTTACAATAATTTCAATATAAACACAGCCCATGAATAAAAAAAACCTAGTCCTCGCTATATCCTTCCAGTAGAATGACATGGAGTCCTCATCCATTATCCTCAACATCAGAAAACAATATTTGACGAAAGTATCATCAAATAGATAATCATTATGCAGACAATTTTGAACAATTTGAACGCTCAGTGCTCAAACTTAGCTGTATTATACCTTGTACTTTAAATGAAAATACATTATCACTAACTCCTTTCATAGCTATAGCATGATACCCATATCATTAATTGTCTAGACATTCCATTCAAGCGAGGAGCTTACTTGTGAATGAAAAAACAACAAGAAACATCGTGAATAAGACAATACAGTACAAAAATAAAAAAAACAGTGCAAAATCTCAAAACAAAGCATGATCAAAAACCATAAGGTTTGGGTTTTGGCAGCCATTTGGACTTATTTAGGGTCATTTTTGTGTCTGTCACTATTTTTCATTAAACTCCTCGTTCTCAAAAACCCCAATCCTGAGAGTTTTACAAAAAAGTAATGAAACCTATGTGTCCCTTACATATTCTCCTAATTTGTATTGTCTATTTAGCACTCCCATGGAATGCGTAAATCCTTTTATCATGCTCATCGATCCCGTCAAAATGATCTGGCGATGTGGCTCAGTGGATGGTGTTTTCTGGGTGCAGCGACTGCTGAGAAGCCAGCCACTCAGGACTTGTCTTGGAGTGATTCGGCCCCACCATATTAGTTTTTGCCTGGTACATGAGATATGATGAGATGAATATCAGCTGGCTGAGCCTCGCTTTATCAACAGCTACACCATTCATGTAGTAGATGCCTCCATGCTTAATTACTTCGACATCGTCAATCTTGTCAATGATTGCCGAATACCGCTCACAAAGGAATGGAATTTCGTTTTAAAAATTCTCAGCAGTTGTGATATAATTGGTGTAGGAGCAGAATCCACAGACGTCGAGCACAATCTTGCGATATGAGACCTAGACCGAGTGTCATTCTGGCAGTACTTCACAATTTTGTCATCAAATTTGTACGAGCGATCCTGATACCAGACTTAAAACTGTCAACGTCATTCAATACTTATGGTGTCTGGGGAAAAGAAGGCTGGGTCTGGTACGCGACCATCATACACAAAACGGGCATTCATGTTGAATAGGTGAGGAAAGTAACCTTTTATTTTTTTACCGCACAAACCAAATGTCTTGTCAATTTTGCCAGTCCTACCGGTATGAACAGCATTGTGTCTGAGACCACAATCTTGAATTTAGGCACCCTAAACTGCATCAGATTACCGTTCATGTGTGTGATGCTGGGAGTGATCCCGCGACATTTCAGTGATTGGAGGAGAGGAAAGCTGTCGTATAGACTCCTGTTGTGAGCAAAGAGGCGCATTCCGATGTGCCTTTCAGAAATGACGAATTCACTAAAATGGTGGAGAGCGTATGGACCTACCATGTTCTGTTTGCGAATCCTGCACTGACCCTTGCCACACCCCACCTTCTTTTTGTAGCATGATCTGCACGGAGATCCGCAAAATTTGCAGTGACTTTTATTGGCAGTCTCTCCAGATCGTCGTAACATTTGTCATAAGATGTCATAAAACTAGCACAATTGACGCTGTGAACATACTCATTGCGACGTCCACACCAGGAAGATTTGCAGGACACGCACAGCTCATTACGCTCACATTTTCTGATGGTGTCGCAGCTGTCGCACCCAGCACTTTTGGTGGGTGTATAGTCACCGCAAGTGTGTCAACACAGCAAAACGTGTGATGGAGCCACTTGGTTTCATTGGGTCTAAAGCCCGCACATAGCATTGGTGGCTGTTTTGTCGAGCGAGCCAATACTCAAAACAAACGTGATGGAGCGTATTTATGTGACACCGGTGGTAGCGTTTATGACATAGTTTTGGGCACCCAATATTTGTTACACAAAGATCTTTGATCGGCTGTGGGAGGCATCTGCGCCATTGCTCAGAGTCCTGGACTTCTGCATCGCCTTTTCTTCTTCTTTGCTCTCTTCTATGGTTGCTAAGAAACACTTTAATGTCTAGCCCCCATATACTGTGTGGATGGCACCAAACCCCTTTACAATGTGGGTTTCTGCACTGGGCAATTGGAGGATGCCAACATGCTTATTTGCCCCGATTGTAACAGTTCATATTATTTAGTAAAGGTCTTAAGACACACGTGTCGGCCTTCGGTAATGTCCTGTCAGCAACGAGGACAATAACCCGCATTCTTGAATACTTTCCAATCCAGATGAGGCTATGCACATGAACGAGTGGATAACGATCTCTCTTATTGAAGTAAAGGGATATATTTTCGCCACTCCCCCTCAACTTGGCCTTTTCTGTTAGGAGTCTTAGTGGTTTTCGCCCTGCAATCACGATGTGAATCTATACTTTTAAAAAGTCTAACTAGCACGAAGAAAGTTTTCAAGGTTTGTGTTGCAATTACCAACATTGCTGTTAGATTCTTGAATGACTTGAGGTGAGTTCTTTCTCCAGAACAATAGGCCTCCAAACATTTTCGACCACTTCACTGTTCTCTCTCAATGTCTCTGTACTTCGAGAATTCTTATTCTAGACGCACTGCATGGTGTTGTTACAAATATATTCTATTTATTGCAGGTGGAGGATGACACATCATTATTCACACCAACTTCATTGACATCAGTAACACAGATGAATGGCTCTGACGACAAAGAGGCGATTGAGAATACCTTCCTCTACCAGCGCAACCTGAATTGGGTGGTTGAGACATCATACTTGATCCATCCACTCGACAAACTGAAGTGTGCTGTGTAGCTGAAAAATTGCAGTGGATTAGTCCTTTAATCATAAGACATATCAACTGTGCAATTTCATTGAAACAAATAACATTTGTTAAATGCAAACATATGGGAAACGGAATGTATATGCAATTTAGATGAACAATAATTGTATGATAGTGTAAATCATTACAATACTAATTATGAACAATGAAACTGTGCACGTATTCAAAGAGGTGAAAATGTGAATGCAGATAATAGTTAATCAACATGTTTACTTTGCAATATTAAAGGTGTGGTCCCTACCATTAATATTCAAAACCATAGGGCTACTGGAAGAAGTAGGCAAAACTTGGGTAGTGTCTAATTTGACCTTTTTTGAATTTCCTTGTAGGACATCAGAAATATTCTGAATTTGATCTTAACTAGGGCGCTTATATTTGGTAACCGCCCAGTTTGAATGCTGATCAGTTGCTCTAAGACGCCCGCATGGTACAGCCTTGTGGCTGTTGTCACTCGTAATGAGTGATTTGTGAAATTGCCTTTAATATTGGCTTTGCTCATAATTGATTTCACCATATTTTTTAATGTATTGTGCCCTATTGGATTGGCAGTAAACAACTGTGCATCACTAACAACACATTTTGGCGGCACATACAATGCCTTCTTGAGGCCGTCTTGTGAGCAGGATTGAATATACTTTTCAAAAACTGACACTATGCACATATTTGGATTTGACTCATTTGCATATGCGCTACCTTGTCTCGGCTGCTTGCCCTTATCATTGATACCACCTTTGAAGTTTTAATAACCTTTTCCTTGTAATTTTTTATTTCCTTATTTCAACAAAATCACCGCTGAAACAGCTTGAGCACCCAATTGCGTACTAGCATATAGCACTGCGACCAAACTATTATTTCTCTACAACTCAAATCAGCACAATCATCACTACCAACCCCTGACTGACTCGTTTCATTCTGAACTCTGAAACACAATGTTACGTGATGTTCTCCTCCACAATGTGTACACCTTGATTCACAACTGTCAGCAACATGAGAATTACTCAAACATCTCAAACAAAATCTACTTTGCTCAATTAGTTGCGGTCTTTCCTGAACATTTAAATCAAGATACATGTAACAAGAAACACTAGTATGATTTTCCACATTACAAAAGTCACACTTGTCAACACTCAACGAGTCATGCAAAGCAGCAGCACTGCTCCAATTGGACTCAGAATTCTTGTTAAGTATCTCTCCTTTCTCCTGTCCAGACTTCGTCAATTCACTCAAAGTAAATTTCACCATATCTCCAGATTCAGATACATCAATTTTGGGTAGTCTGACAGATTGCTGTGAAGTCCTACCACTCTCCAATGATCTGCTATCACTTTTCTCCACTCGATGTGCCCTCCTCCATGCAGAAAGAAGACTGTTCTTGTTCTTCTCTGCCATCTCCCTGTAAACTGCAGCAACCTCGATCTCGGCTAACAGATCCTCCTCCTCCATTATCAAAGTCTCCACCTTCTGTTCGGCCTCATCCCAAGCACAAAGTCTGGTGTTGTAACTTGCCAGAGCAGACTCATAATATGTAATGTCCACCTCCCCTAATCTCTATCCTGCCCAACGTTCACACGCCTTACAGACTCGTGTAAGCCAGGCAGCTGCCCCTGCTCTTGTCCTCTTTGCGGCTGACATTCCTCCTCCTTAGTAGGGGCCATGACGATTATGTACGTGCAAGGTCTTTATGCAAATTTTAAAAAGTTCTCAAAATCAAAGATGGTGGACTGCTCACCTCATGTGACCAACACACTCCTAAAACTCGTGAAACTCGTGAAACTCCTGCTTCTTCTCCTGTTCATTCTCTCCTGCTCAAACTCCACATATCTCCTGGGTTCCGGCACCATAAAATAGACTGAAATGTTTGTGTTGGTCACTAACTCCATTAATTTAGAACATTTATTGAAATTTCATAATAATTTTACAAGTTGATTAATCGAAGCCAAACATAAAACTAAAAACAGCTGACACTACTTGAATCCTGTATGACCTATACTTGACAGTCTCATGTGAGGCTTATAAATGTAGGACAAATTTATACTCAGTGAAAACTATCCACAAATATATCAATCTCAAACCAAATTACTACATATTTCAGAACAACTACTGTAAGTGTCCTAATGCACAGTGAGTTTCTCAAGCTCAACTTGTAATCCAGTTTCTCGTTTAATAAAAGATTGCAGTCTCCTACCAGAAAGGTGCGGGTCAAGTCGCTTCACAAATACACCTGTCACGGAGCGACCGTTCTGTCTCTGTCTATCTATGTTGCTTTTCCTACCTACTTTAACAGCACGAATATCGACAGCGATCCCCGTCCCGAAGATGATGTCAGACTTTATCCTGCTGTGTAACGGTTTCTGTCGTTTGTCCTGTTTGGTATGATAGCTTCTGTTGACATGCTGTTTCTCTGGGGCGGTCCCAGATCTGCCTTGTTTGTATCCAATAGAAGATACAGGGGATGAATACCTCACCCTCTTATAAGCAAGAGCAAACTCATCGTTCTTCTGGAGATTTCGATGAGGTGAAGAAGGAGTGCTTTTACCCTCCAATTTGCTATGCTCAATGAGCTCACTATTCTCACTGCAGGAGGTGTAGTCTATCATCAGGTAATCTTCATCCTCATCATCTTTACCTGGGGAAATTGTCTACTCTATATCATAAACATGGCATCGACCCCACGCTTTCACATTTTCACAAAACTGTATGAATGTGTCATACATTAGAATACCTCCTGGGAATGTGAAAGTAAAAATGTTCTTGCTTTGTTGAAGTGGATTTTCATGAATACATATCTGCTATTAAATCACTGATGTATAGCAAGTCTCACACAATCTGTGCATGTTAGTACAGTAGAATCTCTCTATTAGGCCCACCTTTTGGAGCAGTGTCAGGTGTTTCAAAAGAGAGATGGTCTCTATACAGAGGTTCCTTTTGGTAACTTATGAAGGTTTGGGATCGTGAAAAGTGATCTCAATAGAGAGGTGGTCTTAATTGGAGGATTCACTGTAATAATATGCCCATATTAATTAAATTACAGTGCAACTACATAATATCACCGCTTGTATACCACCAGAACATCCAACCCATTGTATATCATGTTCAATAGTAATGCATGCTTTGACGGAGTGGGCTACATCATGATTATAATAATACACTCATTTATTTTAAATTTGTATAAATTCTAATCATGTTTTATGTTGAAAAAAAGTGTAAAATATATATATCACTTTTTTATGTTTCCTCAGAGTTACTACTGAGATAGTGCTCAACAATGACAACATGATTGATTTAGTTTAATTTATTTATTGACAATATTTATATATACCACACACAATCCTCAGGAGAATATGACATTGAAAAATAAAAAAGTATAATTATATATATAGATCTAAACAGTACATATAAACGTGCTTTATAACAATAATATGTATATATATATGTATTTATATCAGCATTATTGATTTATATATATATATATATATATATATATATATATATATATATATATATATATATATATATATATATATATATATATATATATATATATAATATAGAATGCATTGGTACTAAATATGATATGCAGTGGCGTAATATTCCTCCCTATAATTATTTATTGTAGACTTTATATTGGATCAGGTTCAGGTTCCTGTTGTAACCCACTACAACAAACAATGCATTGCTGTTTAACATGATATACAGTGGTCACCAGGCCCCAATCTTATCTATCGCCTCATCAAAATCTAGCGCCCTCTTAAGAATCTAACCTAACTGGGAATTCCTCCCTATAATAAAATCTAATTGTTGTAGACTTAATTTATATTGGATCAGGTCCATTACTTATATATACTCCTGTTGTAGCCCACCACAACAAAGAATGCATTGCTATTAAATATGATATGCAGTGGGCTACAACAGGAGTATAATATAATATACTCCTCTTCCAAACCACTGTATTAAATAATTACTGTGATATACCAAAAGATACAGAATTGTATCTAGTGTTAGGATCTGAATCTGAATCTGAGTAGGGGTGATGGCGAAAACATCAAATTTAATGACTATCGCGCAACGTTGGTTGTGTTCTGCACAAAGAGGAAAGAAAATAGTGTTAGTAAGGGTGGGGTGGTTCCGATAGTAAGAAGAAATCATTGATAAAGACAGTTGTTAGTTGTTAAAAACAGGAATGACAATAAAGATTTAGAAGTGGGCGTAGGCTAGGTGGTTTTTAAACGCTTCCAGTATTGAAACGCCGACCACCTCGGCTTGCAGATTGTTCCAGAGAATGACTGTGCTCGGAAAAAATAAATGTCTAATAGCCAGTCAATGTTGGGATTTGGAAGTAGGATTGGCTGTGAGTTCTTCTGGGTCTTATGGTTGCTGGATGAATATGATGAGGTATTGATATATTAACAAGATGGTGATGAATTTTGAAGAACATGCACAATTTAATCTTCTTCCTTTTCTCTAGGTCCTCCCAACCTAGTTCCTCCAGCATGGCTGTTGGGCTGCTGGTGTTGTGATATCTGTTTGTGACTTACCTGGCTGGTGGTTTTAGCTGTACATTATTAGTTTTGATGTTTCTCCTCCCCATACCTAAGATCTTGCTTCATTTTGTGGTGATCCTACCAACATGGTCGCAGATTGTGACGCCTAGGTAGGTGGAGTTGTCAGTGTTCTCTAATGTTCCTTTTAGTGTGTAATCCATCTGTATCAGGTTTCGTTTTCTTGTCATGTGCATACTAAAGAATTTCGAGGGGTTGAAATCCATCACCCAGTCATTTACCATACTTCTAACGCTTGTAGATAGACAATTCAGTAATGTTTCAACAACTGTGTGACAACAACTAATATCATATTCATATATCAACACTATACTATGCATCTGTCATATTCCGATGCGTACGCTGGGGCCTGTCTCGGTTTTCTCCCTTTATCCTTTAAGCCCCCTTTAAATGTCTTTCTGGTACGTTCTATGTAGTTGAACACCTTTGTTCCATCTGGAGTAACACGGACACAAAAGTTTTCTATTGTTAATTGACAGAGTTCTTTTCCCCCTCTAATGCCAAAATTTGTACCAATCAAATTCAATAATGTATGAACAAGGGTTTTACTAGGTTTGACCCAAGAATATTTTGCGACCACAGTTCCTCTTGTGTGTAAGTTATTGGTGAAACCTGATTATTGCTCTTATCATTCTTTTTCATGTAAAAACATTGGTTATGATCCAGAAGAACCCGATAACGCGGAGAGGGTTATCACCCCTCTTCGACGAGAGGTGATACCATGGTTATCCTGCTTGTTCGCAGCCGGACTACTTTTTTACATTTTTTGAAACTGTGTTGTAGTTGTTTAGAAAAGAATGATAAATACAAAATCGGGTTCATTGAGTAACATTAATTATTTTATCAGGATTCGTTCTTATGGCGCATCAGGCTCGCCCTTCGGGCTCGCCATGATACACCCCAAGAACTCACCTGATAAAGTAATTCACATTACAAACTCACCCAGGTTTGTCTATATACCAAGTCATTTCTCTGTAAATTGCTGCATTTTGCAATCAAGCAACACTTTGATTTTTCACTGAGCAAAGAGACCTTATTGCTGTATATCTCAAACTGCTTTTGCAACGAAGTTATAATTTCGTACAATGTGTTACCTGGGTAACATAAACCACCCTGTTTCCTAGCGGATGAACGTAGATAAAATGTCTTGTATTTGTTTTGCTATGGAGGATACCATGTCCCCGGAAATCCTGCATTTAAATTGACCCCTGTCCTCATACACATGTGTAGCCTAGGCTACTTTCCGTTGAGTAGCCTGTGGTATTACTAGTTTTATTAATTGATTGTGTGTTAAATAAATTTCATTTTTAAAGCGCTCTTGATCACCAGACTGTTTGTGTGTGGACATTGCTTCATCATATGCTTGAGAAGAATATCATCATCTGCAAAGCATATTGTAATGTAGAGATGAAAATTGCTAATGCTATACATGCAAATGATCATGTGTCTTATGATTTATTTCCCAATAAGATGAAAAAACAAAGGAAATCCCTTAAACATACCATGACTATTATATATAAGGGAAATGAATACCGATCAAGCTTAAATATTTCCACTGGGGGATGGATCCCTCAATGTCTTAATAGGGCGCTATTAAATAGGTGGGGAGGAAGAAGATTGGAGTGTAGTCAATATGGGGTTACTTTTAAAGGTTCAAAAATACGTGAGGGGGGAAAAATTGGTTTCTATCATAGCAACTCATTTTCCCCCCTCTTATATAATATTTGTATTGCATTATATTGTCATATAATAGGTGAAGAATTAATTTCAATAATAGAAAACAATTTTTCACCCCATACCTAGCCCTAAATATTGGGGAAACATGCATTTCTATTCCATTTGTATATTGTGCAAGTGAAAATAACGCATGAATAATCAGCAATGTAAAGCACAAATGCATGAGTGTTCAGAATCATTGGCACATTCTTTTAAATCTAATTCTTAAAAATGAGTAGATAACAGTGAGATGGTTCTGCAGTGGATGATGGATGTTAGCGAAGATGCTATTAGATAATATGGAACATTCATGGTTTTGTTCAATCTGCACCTGAACACCTCACCATATTTCGTTTTCAGATTTCAGACTTCAGATTTACAAGCCTGCCATCTAGAAGATGCTTATAGGCTGTGTGCGAGAGTGTGAAAAAAATAAAAGACAGGGAAGGTTAGTTAGGTAAAAAGACAACAGATAAAAAGAGGTTTATAAGTGCAGGATAAAAGCAGAAGGGGGATACAGGGATTAGTTTGGCTCAAGGCTGCAACCTTATTCTTAAAGGTTGCTACTGTTTGGGCCTGAATTATGTCTCTGGGCAAGCTGTTCTAGTCAGAGACTGTACGAGGAAAAAATGAGAATTGGTAATAGTTGGTCCTTGCATAGAATCCTATTGGTATATCAACAGGACCCTTGGTGATCTTGAATAACATTTTCAGCCGACTGACAACCCTACTCTGGGCCAGGTCTTTCCATCCAAGATCACTGATCATGTTACTGACTGAGAATGTGTTATGGAACCTCCCAGTCACCCATCTTGCTGCTCTGCACTGCACTTGTTCTAGATTTCTTGTTTGCTGTTGACTGTTGGGGTCGCAGACTGTGGAGCAATACTCTAAGGTTGGCGGGACTATGGCCTTGTAGGCAGTTTCTTTAGCCTTTTGGTTTTTTACTTTCAGATTTCTCTTCAGGAAGTTTTCTGTTGGCTTTGGAAATAGTCTTATCTATGTGCATGTTCCAGGACATATCATTAGAAATGGTAATGCCCTGTTACTTTGCAGAGGTGACTTCTTCCAGATCCTCTCCATGCAGCGGGTATGGGTACGAAGTCCGGGTCTTTTTCTTCGTAATCCAGGACATTGCATTTTGCAGGGTGAAACTGCATTAGCCAGTACTGTTCCCACCTTTCAAGGTTCTGGAGGTAGTGGTGTTATTGCAATCATCTGTGGAACTTATGGAGAGATAGACTATTGTGTCATCAGCGAAGAGTCTGACTTGCGAGTATGGTGTGTAGTTGAGAAGGTCATCAATGAATATGAGTAACAGTTGGTAGCCTCAGGAGGTGACCATGCATGAAGTGAAGCAGTACATGCGATACTCTATTCATGCATGGCACTGGGAATGTGTGGGAGTTTTTAGTTTGGTGTGATTGTGAATGCATGTTTTATAGAGTGCTTGAAATATTTAATAAAGATGAGGTCAATGTAAAAAAACGTATTTACAGGTGGTTAATCGAATGATCGAATGTTTAATGACAATAATCAATGAGGTTGATCTATATCTGGTTTATATGGTGAAGAACAGAATGTGTGTGTGATTTTATGTAGTATCTTCTCTTTAATGAACTATATTTTCTGCTAATCCTTACCTCCTAGGTGAAACCTAGCTAGTTAGTTCATAAAGTTTTAGATCACTAATTGCAAGCTTATAGACAGTACAGTAAGACTTATTTAAAGACATAACATAACTTCGAACAATAATGATCACACTAACAACAAGCTAACAATCCATCGCTCGCTACATTTATGAACATATTATACAGTCTCCAAATACAAGGACATAGCCATTCAAATTGCACACAGGTCCAGGACGTTGAGAAAGTCCTCCTGACAATCAATGTCCACAGTCTCTTCTGAGGTGAGATTATTTGCAGATGACTGTCTTGTTTATAGACGTATCAGATCACGGAAGACCATCATGAACTCCAAAAAGATCTTGATAATCTCTACAGATGGGCAGAGACATGGGGTATGGAATACAACCCAACTAAGTGCAACACCATGACTGTAAAGAGAGGGAGGACAAAATTGAACCACATCTATAGTTTAAATGGTCACCCTCTGTTAGAAGTTCAGGAGGCCAAATATCTTGGCATAACGATTAGTAATAACCTCAAATGGACCTCACACATACAAAACACTGTTACCAAGGCAAACAGAACCCTACATGTAGGATTCTTACATAGAAACCTAAGATCATGCCCAAAGAAACTTAAAGCTACAACCTACATAGCTCTGATACGACCACTGCTTGAGTATTCATGTGCAGCATGGGACCCATATCTGAAAGGGGACATCCAAGCCCTAGAGAAGATACAACGAAGAGGAGCGCGTTTTGTCTTGAACCAAAACAAACGCGACTACACGAGTATCTCTACTGCGATAAAGGATCTCAACTGGCCAGAACTCGGTGAGAGACGGAGGCAGCAGAGACTGACAATGATGTTTAGTCATGAATGGTCTGGTGGCCATTCCAGCAAATGTGTATGTGAACAGGTCTACATCCAGGACTAGGTCAACAAATTCAGTGAGACTTGACCAACTCAGAGTTCACACTGACATTTACAAATATTCATTTTTCCCTAGGACCATAGTTGATTGGAATTCACTTACTGATAACATAGTCACCAGCCCAACACTTGACACTTTTAAAAATAGACTAAAATCTCATCAATAACTGTACCTTGCACTCGCCGTGCAAAGCAACCTCATTCTTATCATAGTCATTATTGAGTGCTAGGATTACTTAAAAGAAGAAGAAGAATGTAATCCGAACACACACTATCTTGAAAATAGCTACTAACTTGAATTGAAATACATATGGTGCATTTCTTAAGTGTTATCGTCTTTAGCTACAAGATTCAATATAATAATCAATCATAACAAGACCATAAACTCTGTAGCCATGCAAAAAAACACTACCGCAAAATATGGCTTTAAATAAGTCTTACTGTACTCTCTACAAGCTTTCAAATAGTGATCTTCTAAAACTTTATGAACTAACTAGCTAGGTTTCACCTGGGAGATAAGGATTAGCAGAAAATGTAGCACATTAAAGAGATGATACTACATTTAATCACACACGCATTCTGCTCTTGACCATAAAAATCAGATATCATAGATCAACTGCATTGATTATTTGTAATTAAACATTCATTCTATCATTCCGTGCAAAAATCACCGCCAATAACCCACGCTGATTGGTCAATCAGCGTGCTCAATTATGCGATTGACAGAACGCTCCAGAGCGCGCGGAGACCACTACTACGGCACTAGTCTAAACTCGTCACATTATCAATACAGCCGCTGACGTCGCAAGGCGTGTCCCGTGTAGAGGAGGGCAAAAGTTTAGACTAGTGCCATAGTAGTGGTCTCCGCGCGCTCTTTTTTGACAAATTGACTTGCAATGAGAACGTTATAATATGATTTATTTTAAAATAAAATGGATTTTAGTCATGATAGAATGGTGATTGACCACTCTATTGTCGTGTCAATGGGAAAATTGAGCATGCTGACGTCTGATTTACCCTCACTTCGTTTGGGCAAATCAGACATCAGCATGCTCAATTTTCCCATTGACACTCCAATCTCATGGTCAATTCCTACAATCCATATGCATCAAAATGAAACAATCAATCCATATGCATCAAAATGAAACAATCAATCATTCGATTAACCACCTGTAAATACTTCAGAAATCACATTGTGGCAATCTAGGATATTCCTAATAACTCCGACATGAACATCACACCTAATAATTCACAACAGTATATGTGTACTGTTTATAGGACATGTCTATAAAATTTACATTTAATCTCATTCAACATACAAACTAACTTGGCTTTATGTGCGTATCAAAATATCAAAAACATTTGGTTGACCACCACTACATAGATAATTTGATACAAAACCAGAATATTAAAGGTACACAATCATTGGCATATACAAATGTCCAACCCAAATAATATAAGCTGCTCCAACTTTGGCATATCAAAAACGTCCAAATCACTTATAGCACAAGCCGTCTTCAAGCATTCTTCATATTTTCAGGTCGTATGGCCCACATGAGTTCAATCAGCTTCCCCCAAAACACCACATTAGGACTCTTTTGAGAAAGCCCCCTGTATCTTCCTGCTGCCAAAATGCACTTCGCCGTGCATAAGCAATGCAGTTTGTTGACCTTAAATTCAACACTGCTTCTGCCTCCTTTGAAGAGCAATGTGTGAGTGAAGTAATACATTGCCTTAACAAAGTTCTGTGCACTTGCTGACTTGGACATGCTGCCCTCTGAACATCATTGCAGCTGCCGGTTGTCCTCTAATCATTTGCAGCAGTAGGTGTGTTGTAGAGAAGGGCTCCCACTTTATGTTCTTCCATGTTTTAGTGCCCCCACTTGCTGTTCTTCAATGTTTTAGTGCCCCCACTTGCTGTCTCTTCAATGTTTTAGTGCCCCCACTAGCTGTTCTTCCATGTTTTAGTGCCCCCACTAGCTGTTCTTCCATGTTTTAGTGCCCCCACTTGCTGTCTCTTCATTGTTTAAGTGCCCCCACTTGCTGTCTCTTCATTGTTTTAGTGCCCTCACTTGCTGTTGTTCAATGTTTTACCCCCCTGTCAGAGTGGACAGGCGTGCAAAATTTTCCCTTCCTGGCGGAGTAAAAGTGAGTCTGCAGGCGTAGAAATAGCCCTTGAGCACACCCCCTCGCCTCCACGGACCTCTAATGCAGCGAAGTCAGGCAGAGAAATTTTGCTAGTGCGGAGTGTAAAATGTGTATAGCGGACTCTGGCGAAGTCAAATTATGAGTCTTGCGAACCCTGGCGAACTGAAATTGTGCGTGACATTCGCCAGACAACCATGGCTCCGCCGAGGGAGTCAAGCAAAGTATTATGTCTCCGCCAGCAAAGTCTTGCGGATCGCAAGACGTCGCCAGCGAACTGTAGTGTGTGTGTGTGTGGGGGGGGTGGGGGTGTTCTGTATGCTGTCTGTGTGTGTGTGGGGGCTACCTTGTCAATGTGTGAGTCCCACTTCAGTTGGTTGTTGATGAGCACACCAAGATATTTTGAAGCTGGTACCTGTTCTAAGATCTGATCACCAATCGTGTAAAAACTTTCCAGTGGTGACTTAGACCTGCTGATGCAAAGAAGCTGACATTTGGACGCCAAGCAAAGCGCATGCCCCAGTCTTCAGCCCAGCGTTGATGGAGATCATTCTGAAGGACCAATTGGTCCTGAATGATCTGATTGGGCGGTAAACAAGGCAGTCATCAGCAAAAAAGTCTGCACTGAGACTGAATGGCAGAAGGAAGGTCATTGATGTGTGCAAGGAAGAGAAGTGGGCCAAGCAATCGTGCCTTGAGGAACTCCAGAGTCGACATGGATCCAGTCCCGAGTGAGCTCCATCC
>CM032669.1:30438451-30460994 GCA_019095985.1 Streblospio benedicti | reverse complement strand
TCATTACTGTGCTCAACCGAATGGGAGCTGTTTTATAATGAAAGAAGTATATCCAAGTTAAAGGACTAGATAATTTTTTATGGTATTTAACTTAATTTGCTACACAGTGTTTCAAGCGAAAGCTATCAGCAGGCACAATGAACATTAATTTTAACTTGCAATGGTTTCATACTATAGTTTTGAACTATTTATGGTCTGCGAATTAGTTTGGTTTATAGTCTGCAATTTGTTGTTTAGTTAGGTGTTCCATGTTATGGAGGCATGTCTCAGTAAAAGCTTTCTTCAGTGTCTGCAGCTGCTGGCTAGTTCGTTTCTATTGTTTAGGGTGGACAAGTTTGGGTGCCAATTATGTCATATTTCTCGGTTGTGCACAGGTTGCACTTTTCGCTTATCGGTGAGTATGACTTTGCATGCACCAATATTTTCCAGGTTATTTTGTACTGAGTTTGGCTGTCTTTCAAACTCCATACATGCTTGCTGAGTGCTGTGGCATTTCTCTGGGCTTGGTTATTGAAGCTAGACTTATGTGCGTTGAATTGTGTTTTGAACGTACTTTCGGTGAGCCCTATATATGTAATAGTGTAGGTACCACTAAGCGGATAGAAAGCGGATAGGGGAAATGGAAATACTGTTTCAGTGGGGATACTAGTTTCTTAGTGGGGATAATGTTTCCAATAACAAAATGCAAAACTACCTAAAACAAATAAAAATGTATATATATAGGACGTTGTAATAATAACTGTACTTTTTTTTTTTTTTTTTAAAGATAAATGCATTAATTTATTTTTAGTAAATCATTGTGATATAATCAATACATACATAAGCAATACATTCATTTTGTTTAATCTTAACTTTAAAAGTATGCACATTTTCACCATTGATATTATTAAAGTGAACATTCATAATATGATGTCATAAACAAGAAATGCATTTCAAAATACATACATACGAGACCACGTACATCTCCTTATAATTTTTGGAATCTAAACTAAATTATACTATAACATTCTTGTAGTTATCTTTTTTAGTTCATATACTAATACAACAAAAACAGTATTCATTACGAGATTTTTTTAAAAAAACGTACGATGAATTCAGTCCAACAAAAACATAAAAAATATACATACTTTTGTTCTTTTTATACTTCAAAATTTTTACTCTAAGCAAATCTCATCATTAAATGTGTAATGCTTTCTTCCCTTTCTCTCTTGTGTCCTGAACCATTCCTGAAAGCATTAGCTGCTGCTTGATCACTTGCGGCAACTTCAGCCCCTCTATTGCCTCTGGCCGCACACAGCGGAGGCTCCGCCTGGTGGCGTTAACAGCAAGCTGCTTCAGCGTGAGTGGGGTGGTCCTGTATTCTTGGGCCAACCGGTGTGCCAGCTGGTATTCTGTGTCATCCTCCATGGAGCTGGCCCTCACCCACTGGTCGGTCCGGTGCACCTGCTCAAACAGCTTGAAGTCTGTCTCCCCAGGGTGTGAGGCCAGACCTAGCACGGTATTGAGGTTGTAGCCGAGCTGGCCGAGCAGTATCATCTGACTTTCTCGTACTAGACATGTAATTCCCTGCACATGCGCTGGTGGTGATAAAAGTAGTTTTGATTTCTTCGGTCCCCACACGGTTCTTTGGTAGATGGGTGAGGGCAACATGTAGCAAAGACTGACCCCCGCTCAACAGCAGTGGGATAAGACAGACTCCAAAATGCTTCTTGCGCATATCCACAGTGTGCCTCACATGGTCCCAATGGCCAATTCTGCACGCTGCGAAGAAGGCTTCTTGTTTACCTTCCCGCTCATCCATCATTGTCCAGCCATCCTTGTCCTCTCGTGGGGGGAATGTGACCGCCATAAAATCTTTTACGACCCCCGGATCCAGCTCCTCCAACACAGCAGGCATAGACACAGGCTGCTGTACCGCATGGAGGCGAGGGTCACTGATAACTGTATATATATTGCTGGGCAGAACAGTGAGAGTAGAATTGTTTTAATAATAAAATTCAAAACTACTATTGAATTCAAATAAAAAATGAAAACAAATACAACTAAGATGTGTGAATTGCTCTATTTTGTCTGAAAAGTATTACACAAAATAGTGCATCTAACATGAAGAGGAAGGTGTCACAAAACCCAGGTGGGTTATGCGAGAGTGTGGGTGAGGACAACTATTAGAGTGCGACTATAATCAATTTTCAATTTTTTTATTGCTAATAGCAAAATTCATCATAATACAATATATAAAATAAAGTGTAAATATGTATTGAAACATTATAACTTTCATATTGTTGTAGACTATGGTCACTAAATCATCCACATTCAGAAAAGAATATTCCGGAGAGAAAAAAAGTTCCTAAAAAATCGTTCATATTTCAAAGGATGACTATTTTGTCGGCCCCTTGTTGCAAACATCTTCCACAATGAACACCAGCACACAGCGCTTACCAGATGACAGTGTACCAAATACGATATTTTCAGTCTCAGAACTTCATAGAACTTCAGAAGCATCCAAACCATTCACAAATCACAACGCTTCAACCAATATATAGCAGACTTCTATATCTTCAGTATGAACAAAACTTTAAATCACTATCTTCAAATTTAATATACATCTTTCACATCTGTCGCGGGCAAAGTCTCGGATACTAAGACTGGCCAATTATAGGCCTGAACTCCCCACCATTATGCAAATGTGTCACCCGCGACATAAGTCACCGGAGGACAAGGATTACAGTCCCCGGCGACAAATACTGCCCTCTGATTGGTTCTCTAAGTCACCATAGCACAGTTACAGTTCAATCTCCTTTTAAAGAAGCTGCCAATATCAAGGGAAAATGTCCCTCTAACGATCATTATTTAAGACACACTTTTATTTCATGTACGAGAATGTGAATGGTCAGGAAAATATAAGTAGAAAATATGTATAGAGCAAATTTTAAGATGTCCAGTAACAGATGTTGTGCAAAAAATGTTGACATGGCTCCTTCCAAGTCGCTGTAATCCAGCTAAAGGGAACCTCGGGTACAGCTCAGCTGCTTTAATATTAATCCCAGCAAGATGAATCTAATATGAAGTTGAAAATCCTTTGGTATTATCATAGACTAGGACCTTTGCAAGGTGGTCGCTTGTTCAATATGAGATATAAAATCCCTAGAGCAACAAGAAATAAAGTGTACCAGGGCTGGATAGTTAGCAGTACAGTGAAACTTGTCACTGTGATCGTGCATGTGATTTGAACGTAGAGTTGTGATGTGGAGACTATGTGTCGAGCATGTTGTTTCATTACATTATCCATTTTGATGTCAAATGCTACTGGACTACGAATTGAATATGAAAACTTTGAATCCCCGTGAGATGTCGACATACGCCAGTCTCACTGTTTAAGGTACCTTCGGTGACTTATGTCGCCGTCGACACAATTTGCATATTTAAAAGGAGATGAGTTCAGATCTCTCATTGGCCAGCTTAAGTAGGCAATTAGTAGGCGACACAGTCGGCGGGGACGATGTGAAAGATCCCTAGTGCAACACCTTTATGAAGCTTGCCTTTCCAAAGTCTGGCCAAAGTTGATAAATATTGTAGCGATTAATATACTGGTTTTGTTGAGAAAAATATAAGGAAGCTACAATTCAAGTCTTTATTACTAACCATATTAACTAAGTCTGAAATACTAAAATAACAAAGTTCCACAACATTCTTCTACAGCAAATCACCATCACAAAAACGACCCTCTTTCACAATGCAAACATGCTTTTATTATACTAATAAACTGGGTCAATAGTGAACCAGGTCAAAGATAGATGGCGCCAACAAACAATATGGCCAACAAAATAATAAAAAATGTATAAAAACATAAAATACATGGATAAAACGAAAGATCTAATTATAAATGGAAACTAAAAGTATGTAACAAAATAAACTATAAATAATAACGTTAAACATAGTGTTACATCATTTGAGCAGTTAACCCCCCATTTCACATGGCCGATCACAGCTCCAAATCCTCCAAAAGACGCCCGTTTTGTCATTTCGGGTTGGATCGGCGGAAATGTACCAATATTTATTACGTAAAAGTCTGAGGACGAAGCATGCCAACGTTACCGAGCCGTACTGGCCGTCAGAGACATTGTAAGTGACGGGACACGGCCGAGGCAGACGAAGCATGACGAAGAATTCTGCAGCCACTTCTTGTCAAGCGTTTTCATCCTGTGGCAATTGCAGTGCATCATTTCTTAAGAAATCTCTACATGCATTGCTTTGCAAAGTTTGGGTAGGAATTCTGTCATGGTGTGACGACTCACCCTGAAAACATAGGCTAATGTGGGGTATTTATCACCTGCTGCCAGATGACTGAGTGTGACAGCCAGCTTCAGGCCAGGAGTAATACTTTACGCCATCCAGTGTTTTGCTTTGTTATCCGTAGCTACGCAAAATCTCTTCAAAGAGCACGGGCGTCATCCTCATGAAATTAAAGTAATTATATGGGTCACCTATGCTCAGTTAGCTCATTAGGTTTGTGATATAACCATACAGCAGACGACGATCATGACTGACCCAGGGCCGTACTCAAAATCTCTTCTGAGTACATGTATATGATCGTCTCTGCTTACCAGCATCAACTTGAGCACCTCCATAGCAAGGCCGCCTTCTGAAGCTTCATCTTCCTCTTCTACAGTCTCTTGTATTATTCTCTCCTTTAATCCCCCTGGCATTGTTGTTGAGCTGCAGCAAGATTAAGTGCAACGTCTTCCATTGTTCCCATTATTCTTTGTCTAGTCATTGTGAATATGCATTTGAGTTTAACCCTTCAGAGACACAAACAACAATGTAATCCCCCAACATTTGCAGCCTTTTTATGTTGCATCATTGCATATTTTTGTAGGTAAAGCTTACGGGATCGTCTGCAAATACGGTCTGTGACCTTTCCGATAGACTGGATCAAAGGGCAAGCTAATGGAACCATTTGGAACTAGTACAACATAAAACGGGAACATCTTTATGAAAATTGTCAGCAAACCCACTGTTAGCAGAGACACCTAACGATCAATAAGTTAGTTCTCCAGACGAAGCAGAAAACCAAAACGTTGATACAGATCAACAACTCCATAATCCAAAACGGGAGCCCACAGGCCGAAAAAAGTCAAAATCTCCTTTCCAGAGAAGTGATAACACTTCTTGGGCCAGAAACTGGCAGAAGTGAGTCATTTATTTCATGTAGGCAACCCTAATATTGGAGTATCGTGCTGTTGAAAAAGATGCTTCCGTTCCATGCTTCTATTGCTTCCGATTGTAACGTTAGTGGCGGCTCTTACGGTCTCATCTGTCACCATACATCTTACCAATGCAGCAGACGAGGCCACAATTCAGCAAAAAGACCTAAGGATGTTGCATATAGTAAAGAAAGCCCCCCAAACAGCCCCGAAAAGCATGCCGATGGTGTGGTTTGGAGCACACAAGCTGAAATATGAAAAATCTGTCCAGAACCTGCCAGAAACGGCCCATTCCCTGCCAAACCAGCCAAATCACTCCACATTAGAGCCCAGATCACGCACAATCCACCCCAAAATGACAAATCGGGCATCTTTTGGAAGATCTGGGGCTAGGATCGGCCATGTGAAATGGGGGCCTAAGGAAAAGACATTTAAGTAAATTTAAGTAATTGAAATCTTAAGAACATTAACCCTATTATGAACCAAAGCTAGAATTATTTCTACTCAAAATCATAACACTCCCCCAATTTACATTAAAGATTATTAACATTAATATAAATTTTAACTTTCTAAAAACGTCTCACATGTACACACTGTAAGCGCATATATAATCAAAATGATTTGAATGATGTATAAGATTCTTAGGTATGATGTACATATTTTCACTGTGCTGGGTACATGGAGAGTTGAAAATAAGACACTCATATGACAGAAACACAATGTACCAACATCATACACGTGGTTGTACTACATGAAATCATAAGTGAATTTTAACTATGTTTGTAATGTACAAGTAGTGTAAGTTGCATTTCCAACTATTAACAAAGGCATGTACTTTTCTTCTTGTCATCCACAAAATTTTCTGCCATGTCCCACATTTTATATAAATAAAGTATAAAAAACACGACACTCATATGACAGAAACACAAGTCCCAATGCATCAAGAAGTCTTTCATCTGGCTGTTTGATTTGATCAGACGGCGACCACTCTTGACTCGCTTTGAAATTGGTGAAGCAAGGTTGAGTGAATCTGCTGGAACAGTGAAAATAATTGGTCACCCCTGTACATGTAGTATGATAATTTTGTATGGTGCGATATGAAGCAAATAAGAGGGCCCGTCATATGAAGGGCATGAAATTTTCAGAAAATATTGTAAACACCTACACCTGGGTTTTAATTTTTGTATTGTTAGAAATGCAAGTGACCTTACCGTCTCTATTTTCCCGTGCACAGCCGCCATTACTCGCACCAGCAGCATCAATCTCTGCTGAAGCGTCCTCTGTTGCAAGGGCAACGTTATTGTTGCTGTCCTCTGGAAAGAAGAAATTAGATAAATGTGACTAGATATGTGGAAAATGCTGTGCAAGGCAACATTGTAGCTGTTGTCGTTTAATGTGGGATGCCATGTTTATTACTTAGCTAAGTAGACTGCACAACTAGCAGTGGTGTGCCTGAAATAGGGATGTGCATAAAATAGACTGGACGATGAGGGTGGATGTGACAATGTGGCGCAGTTGCTTCATAGTGAACTTAGAAAAATTGAAATAGGTAATTGAAGTAGCACAGTGTGTCTGTTACGCTAAGAACTGTACAAGAATGTTAAAAGGTCTGCAGGGGATGAGTCCATATTGACTGAAACAGTATAAGCATTTTTGGAAGTTGTAGTATTTTGGTAAGGGAGTGAACTGTTAGTCTCTGTTAAACCCACCTTCACTGCCACTGCTGTCAAAGAATGTGTGCTTTGGCATGGGCGCGTCCTCTTGGGTCAGAAATCGTATGTGTCTGGCACTGTAGTGGCAATTGTCCTCAAAATGTTGTCCACTCTCAACCACCGAAGATGGGGAGCTGTTGGCCTCCGGCTGGTGCGGTGGTGATGCCAGATCGCAGCTGTCCTCTCCCACTGAGTCACAGTCGAGTGGTCTAGGTGGAGGAGAGTGCGGCAGAGGTGGAGATGTCTGGAGCTCGTGTTGGTCTGGACTTGAGGCCCTCCAGTTGTGTGCATCAGTGTCTGTGCCACCCATAAAGGATGTCATAACCCTCCCAATGTGTGACATCTGGATGGGACTGTTACTATCCCTCTCCCGCAACTCTGCCTGCGCCTGTGCTTCGACCACACCTAGAGTAAAAAGGTGTTAGTATTAGAGTATGTGATGATGGTTGATGTGATATCGTGAGGAAGTTCCGGCTCTCATGCATTGAACATCAAAAATATGAATGTGGTAATTGAAGTATAAGTACAAGTATGTGTAGGTTGATTAGTATTCATTAATAATTAATGTGCAGTACATGAATGTACTGATAAGTAATTGATGAAACCCGTCTGAAAAGTGAAAACCCACATGTAAACGTGGAAGGACAAACTTGACCAATATTGCTGAATGGTACCAAAATTCCACCATTTTGTTCGTGGGTCTGCAATTTTTTTGGTGGCCAAAATTAGGGGGTGTGCGCACTAAACATTTGCATATCAATAATCATCTTATTGCTAATGCTAGTATACTCTTATTAATGAATAATTATCGAACACTAGTTAGGTGTGTTATGATTATTTCCCACATCCAATATTTCCACTTTCGGTGGAGGGAGGTTGAGGTCAAGAAGGAGAACACTGTTTTACTTTCTCAGAGCGTAACAAAATGTACATCACCCCTACGGATGAATGCATTAGTGAGCTGTGGTATTAAATGACGCACCTATATCCTGGTAGGCATCAAAAACATTTGTATGCCTACGCAGCCATCTGACGGTATCTGGTGGAATTTGATCCAGGCTGTTTACTGAATAATATTTTTTGCCCATGGTACACATGCCCGCTTCTACCAAGTGTGCCATGAATGGGCGGACATGCGCATGGATGGTTGGAGTTGTCCCCGACGGAGCAGGGACCAGGCGATTCTTGCAGAACCTACAAAGCAGATGAAATGCCATGATGTTCTGATTGAAGTAAATAGTTAAGTATGAAGAGCTAAATTCCTTCGGCATCCACATTAGCAGCGTGTGGTTTAATCTGATGTGTTGTATATGACACTGATAATAACCTCCGTAGCCATTGTCAGTGAAAGGTGTCATAGTAGTGGCAAAAACACTTACATCGATGGCAAATATTCTCCCTGTGGCAAAGTGAGTATGCGCTCAATGAAGCGTGCGTGTTCTATGAGGTGCCTTAACGGGTCGACTTGCTGTGTGAATGTGAGATCTTTGCTCGTCAAGTTAATGCTGCCGGCATTGCATGGTGGCATGAGCGCCACTTTCTGCCGGATGCAATGGTACATGATTGCAACTGAAATAAAAGAAGCCGTACAAAACCTATGTTTTAGTTGACTAATATTGGAAATTATATTGGAAATGATATTGTTCTCGACATGCGAGGTGTACAAGTAGTGTTTGTGATGTAACACAATTTTTTCAGTAGGCACGTTTTGCGTAAATGATATGACATAGTCGTTCACCAAAAGACATCCCAACCACAAGAATGTATGTGTTTTTTGTAACTGGGAACGGTGCGGCTACAAAGAGGATTGTAAGAAGGCGTTACGGTTAGACAGAATTAGTACATTTGCCAATTCGGTATGAGGAATATGGACAATGATAGGAAGATTTGCGTGTATATGTGTGTCCATGACAATGGTTTGAAATTAGGTGTGGTTTGTTGCATACCCATCACTAATATCGTGTGCATGTCTGCAATGAAGAGCAATAGAATGATGCGGCACTTGCCAGACGTTTTTAACATCTGAGGCACTGCAAAGAGAGCTCTTGAATTGTACCTGTGAATTTGCTCTTAGGTGATAAGAATGTGAGTTAGAAACCAAGAATGCCTGTTCACACTAGGTGTATAGGTTATTCATCATCATCATCATCATCATCGCCGGTGTTTTGATTCGCGTGCAGGTGCTGGGGTAACGTCCACTTCAGTGGACCCCCTTCCAGGTAGCTGGCTAGCTGCACGCATGGCTGTTCGTACACGGATCTCCATGTGGTTTTCTCATGAGGATCGGTTTTGATGTCCCCAGTCCCTCATATCCCTCTCAGTCACCTGCTTCCATGAAGTCTTGGGTCTACCGGGTTTCACGTATACCAGCCACTTGCATGTCCCATGCTGTCTTGATTGCTCGCTTGACCGTACCACGTGGCCATACCAACAAGTCTTCTCTCCTTCAGAATGAGGTCAAGGTCCTCAAGGCCGAAGCTTCAAAAGCTCACTTGAACTGGTGGTGGCGGCGTTCTCCGGCTTCACATTGCAGATCTGTCTGATCATTGCCCTGTCATTGCGTTGCAAACGTTGAAAGTTTGGCTTGGTTAAGGGCCATGTCTCACTAGCATGGAGCATTGCACTCCGTACACAAGTACTGTATACATGTCCCCAGCGTCTTGTGTGAGAGGTGGCGAGATGAGAAGAACAGGCAGCAGCTCCCCTAAACTTCCTCCAGGCTATCTTCACCCGTGTTGTCGTTGCAGCGTCACAGCCACCGGCAGCCGAGCATGTCTCCCAGGTAACAAAAAGGAAGCTACGACCTCCAACAGCCGGGTCCCACCTGAACCTCACTCTGTGGTCTGCCATCGGTTGTGGTCTCTCAGTACCCAGGCAACGTCTGCACTTGAAACTTGGGTCCTCTGTTAGGCGTTTAAGTCCACTGCATTTCTTATACCCACTTTTTGCAGCCTTTACAGAGAACGCTGTTTGACCTGTCCTACACCAGTGCAGCAAACAGCACAGGGAAGCTGCCAGAGTTTTGGAGAACATCAGACCTGAACCGCAGATCATGATCTTAGTCTTCCTTGCATTCACTCTTAGACCTTTTTTTCATGCCAAGTTATTATGACTAGGTCCAAATAAAGGTCCTCCCAAAGGGACACGAGAAAGGGCTTCAAGATGGGACAGCAGTGGACTGAGTACCGAACCTTGGTGGAAATTCAGATTTCACTAATATTTCGATGGGACAATTGTATGTGGAATACAAGTGAATGTGGGTGTGAGTGTGCACACATATTCCAGTTGTGTGGTAACACACCCCTTGTATTGAAGGACACCGTAATCTGTAACTCACTGTTGTACCATCACGTGATAGTGTAACATGTCTGTGAAGACATCAACACAAGCAATGTAGAAATGGCCAGATCCAGATGGAGTGAAACCGTCGGGGGGCAGAACAGCAATTGTGCAGCAATGGTTGCTGAATATGTATGCAGCCAGATGTTATGTCGAAGCAGAGGTTATTATTGTGGAACTTACTGGATTTATCGATGATTTCCTGGGAAACCAGCAGTGGTGGCGCAGTGACCTGGTCCAAGTGGACGTCGAGCTCACACAGCCCTAGGTCTTGCATTTGGTCCAGGTCATTAATTTCCTTCAGCACCGCCCATATCAAAAACTGGAGAACAAGTGCCAGTCTTAGGCACTGTCCCATGGCCTTAGCCATCACACCCCGATGGTCCTCAGAAGATTCAAGCTGAAACAGAGTGTGAGAATATGGGATAAAGAGAGATGTATATTTCAGTTTTTGGTTTCCTGTCACTGGCAAAGTTATGAAGTAATTGATTAGTTGCATTTGAATGTATGGAAAAGATTTAATGCATTGCATAGCGTAGTATAGATTTCAGTGCAAATACTTCATACCTCCTTCATCAAATTCAACATTTTATTGTAGAAGGCGGTGTAGCTGTTGAGCGCCTCCTGTGACAATCCTAGTGTAAGATGGGGCACATCGGCTGCTGTACGCATTTGAATCAAGACCTGTCGCAGGTTGATTTTTTCCTCCTCGCTGGAAGCGCCAAGATTTTGAAATGTTGTGTAAGGGGTAACCGGACAAATAATGGCAAAATGCCGGTCATTGAACCCCTCGAAGTCGCGCGTGTTCAGCATTGTCACCCCGATGTCCGGCTGCACAAATCCTAAAGAAATAAGCAAAGGTTTACCACCTCAGTATGATGATTGTAAAGGTAGATAGGAATTGCAATGACTATTAAGATGTTGTTGGTGAAGGATTTATGATGACATCCGACTGCAATATGTCTATGTTAATATAAAGAACGTGGTTCCCTGCCCATATACTTGTTGCGTATTGGACGAATCTGAAGTCAGGCTAGTCTGATGCGCACTGCAGATGAGTCCGATACACAGCAGGTATATGGGGTAGGAACTGTGTTCTTCATTTATCAACCAATGTGTCCAAATAATATATTGTTAGTGTGAAATCATTTGGACATGCGTAAAAAGCTAAGAAACGTTGATTAAAAACTCTTGATTTTTTCCTACAGCGGAAAAAATGCGGCCATATGGAGCCATTCGTCTATTGATATTACAAGGAGAAATTTATGTACCGAAAATTAAAAACCATTGGACTTTGACATTGAGAAATAAGCCATTAAGCTACAAAATGGCATTTCCCGCTTTTATGGACGATTTGGCATATTCATGGACTATTCACGGACCCATGAACTTTTTGCAAATTCCCCTTTCATTTCCCCAAATCACGGAGGCATGGGAAGCCTGTACTTTAAACCAGTCTGTCATTCACATTGAAGTAAGTACGTATGAGATACGTCGTTAAACGTGACACATATGTAAAATGTAGGTAAAACGTTATGAAAACACTTAAGGAGCATGTGATGGGTCCAAATAATCCTTTGTTTTCTTTCTTTAATTTATCACTTATTTGAATTTTGTATATAATAGACAGTAATCATATACATATTCCGAATCTGGATTAAAATATGTTTCTCTTGGTAATAATTTAATTAAATGTATCTCAAGTTAAGTTTTATGAAAATAGATCCGGTCTATTCGTAAACATAAAATCTGTAGACGTCTCATTCATATTATGAGCATCACTCAATTTATGGGCACATCCGTTGCACTCGCTGAACAAACCATCGGTTATTCTCCTTTTTGTTATTTACGACTTACGTTTTGATTAGCGTCAAATGTATGCGTTGTCATGAAGATAGACGTAATCTTCAACCCTACGATGGATGTGCTCATAATTTGAGTGTTGCTCATAATATGAATGAGACGTCTATGGGGTTTGGAACCCTATACAGATTTCTGTATCTGGTCTTTGTATCGGGTTCCTAGACAATCCGAGAACCCAGTGAATATATAGTCATTCTCTGATAAAGCAGGGTATAGTAGTCTTCCAAATAAATCAATTGTGACATATGATTGGAGTGCAATGTGATCCGGTTAAACCGTATGAGTTAGAAATGATGAAGAAAACACCATTGTGCTGTTATACATGGAATTCAGAGGGTGTATATCGTAAAAAGAAGTTGTGTACAAATAAGACAGGAAATACTACTTGTATACGTCATTGTGCCATGTATCTAATCTGACACTTTGCTGTGTGACAGGTAGCGATTCATGTGATCCATTCAGCTTGACTTGTACACACCGAAGTGTTCAACACATACCGATGTGTAGAAGAATCTATAGTGGTCATAGCCCCGACTGTACCTGTATGCACAGTACTGTTGACAATTGAGGTAGTAAGGAAGCGAACTGATAATGGAAACCCTCAAAAGTTAATGTAACTGATGTAAGAAAACCAGCAAAAACTGGTACCGAGGCAAGCGAGTTATGAAGCCTTTCAATTGTAAACTCACCAGTGTAATTGAAGTGTGTGTGATCGATCTTGACGGTTCCCGAGGTCTTAGTCGAACGCGTCCACGTGTCCCGTCCGTGGAAGGATAACATGTGCTTCTTGTTAATATTGTCGGCATCGAGGACTTCCCAGAATGCGGCAAGCTATTGAAAAATAATGTTTCTTATACATATATAAGTGAAACCATCTATTGATGTCATAGTGGACTAGTCCCTAGTGAAGGTTCATAGTGAAAATACATATTGGTGTCATAGTGAACAAGGCCACAGTAGTGGTTTGAAAGCTTTATTAGGTTTTCGTACTTATATGCAGTGAAATAATGGATTAAAATGTCGTTGATGCATCAAGTATATGTATTAAAATCGTAGATCTTCATGTACATAATTATACTATTTATTTATAAAGCGCATTTCCTGTTAATCGACAGCCCAATGCTTTCAACATTTAAGGACATGTAAGTGACATAATTTAGATGATATAAAATCGATTACCAATTATATAAAATACTATCACAGGATAATAAGAATCATAAATGGAGATAAAAACAGATACGCAACAAGCATAAATTGACACAACCTAATTATCATAATATAAACATAATATAAAAACATTATTAATCAAAGGCAATTTTAAAAATTTGTGTTTTCATTAAAGATTGAAAACTATTGACAGTAGCACATATTTGAATATCATGAGGTAGCTCATTCCAAAGCTGTGGTGCACAAGTTTGGAAAGCACGATATCGCTAGCTATTCTTTATGGAGTTACACCTACATAAGGTAACTTTCATTTCAGATCGTAGTTCTCTGGCTAACTTGTAGACAGTAATCAGACCAGATAAATGTGCTGGGGCAGGACCATGTATACATGTAAAAGTAATTAACAATATTTTATATCATAATCTAAAAATCAATGGTAGCCAATGCAGTTATTTCAGACAGGGGAAATATGAACATATTTCGCATTCAATGTCACCATGCGTGCAGCATGATTTTGGATCCTTTTCCATTGTTTAATGTGTAACGTCGGAATGCCATAGAGAAGACTATTGTTCTGATCAAGCGTAGAGGAGATGAAAGCATGCACCAGCTTTTCTGCACCAAAGTTTATAATAAGAAGTCTTATTCTTCCAATGGAACGTATAACATGATCGACAGATAGTTAATGTGGTCAACCATAGACATGTGTGTATCTAGTATGGCTCCAATGTTTCTAACTGACTTAGAGTTTGTAATTAAAGATTTTCCAATTTCGATTGATGATACATTTTCAACACTCTAATTGTTATACATGGAACAGAGAACAAGAAACTGTGTGTTACCGTGATTTAAGACATTTAAGTGCAGGTGAATGCTGTGCATCCACTTACTAATGTCAGCTATGCACTTCTCCAAAATTTTAATAGATTGATCACCATTTGGTGAGACATAAACCTGCGTATCATGTGCATATAGATGTGGGCACTAGGTAGGGAATGAGACGTGTTGGCAAGACATTTTTTACTGTCATAATCGCATAGGAATAGCGTACCTCGTCCATTAAGAGAATCAAAGATCCTTGGTTGTCTCGCATACAGTCGAACAATTTTGGCCACGTGAACTGAGCATTAGCCAAAAATATGGGGGACACATCTTTTTGATCTTTGTCATCATCTGAAAAATGTAAACAAGTATTATGCATATGGTTGCTTAAGCTGCACATTATCCGGCGCATTGAGGTCCCCAATAAGTGGAATAAGGCCATACAATTCACATTTAAAAACAAACGTTCACATCCTCTTCTGTGTAGGATTTTCATACAATGCCCCATGTATGAAACACATGAACCAAGCAAAGTAGATCGCGAAACAAACTGTTCTTCACACCAAAAAATTGTGACAAGATTGGAGAGTTTGACCCCCTGAAACATGCCCTGTTTTCCAATTCTCGGCATGTATATATGGTGTAATGAAATTTTCAATACATCTTTGAAGAATGTGGGTGCCCCACCACATGAAGTCTGCTGACTTTGCTGTTCACGTGTTGTAGATTTGGCCAAAAGACATTGGAGAGCAATGAAAGAAATGTTGCCACATGGAAGAAAGCAGGTGTTATATCAATTACATACCTTGGGGTGTGCTATTAGTGGCATTCTGTGCACGTATGTGTTCATTCACCACTGTTAAAGCCTCTTCTACGAGCCTAAGCGCAGTTGACTTTTTGTCCCCTTTACGGCCAAGAACCATGCTCCATAATATCGGTGGTTCCGACCAGGTCTGCAATATTGAATGTGTGAAATACTTACAAAATAGGACCACAGGTGTGCAACTCGTAAGCCGCGACTCACATGCGAGTCAGTGCAATGCCGGCGCTGTTGGTGTCTGACACCAGTGTAGCAGTAGCATGAGAGTTAGTGTTCGGTAATGGGTACGGAAATGTATATACATACACAAACCATAGCACTGTAGCTGGCCACAAGTAGTAAAAACAGCTTAGTCTGACTATGTTACTGTAGAGATAAAAGTGGGCTGCTCCAGTGCTCCACACCGGTTTTGTAATTGTCCAAAGCATTTTAAGCTTAGTGTGCCCAATTATGGCACAGTAGATTGGGACAGACAAGGCACAAAGGATATCTTCACACTCGGAGGCCACAGCCCCAAAAACAGTACTCTATGATAAAATAACTGGGAATGGCTCCAAAATCCTCGCTCACGCACAACTTCAGCTATCCTACGAGGCATGGAGTCCATCAAATTAGTCCAGTACTGCTGGCGCTGGCAGAGTGTTCTCCATGCACCCTGAATTTGTCGCCACAGCTCATCTTGGGTAGCAGCAATGGATTGATCCTTCACAATATTGACTAATTCAGACCAACAATTCTCAGTGGGATTCATGTCAGGTCCTTTGGGAGGCCAAGGAAGCGTTTGAAGTTGAAGAACATTATCAATGTGATATGTCACAGCCTTGGACGTGTGGATTGGGCTTCGATCATGCTGGTATGTGAAATGGGGACCAAAAAATTGATGCGCAGCAGGCATCATATGATTGTCAAGTATTTCAATGTACTTTTCTGAATTTAAGTTGCCATTGATCCTGACTAATGCCATCCCGCCATGTTGGCTCATGCAACCCCAGGCGGAAACACTAAAGCGACCACTGCGCACACGCTCCACCATGTAGCGGTGATTGAATCTGTGACCAATGGGTCTTCTTACGTGTACTCGATCATTTTTTCCTACTTGAAAGGTCTTTTCGTCTGAGAATATCACTTCCCCCCATTGCTGCACAGTCCAGTTGAGGTGGTTCTGAAATGAATCAGTAGGCATACAGTATACATCAGTGATTAAAAGATTAAAAACAATTAGATATTTTGTTTTATTTAGTTCTGTTCCTATGGAAATATGGGTGATACAGTCAGTCGTAGTTATGTATCATTATTTAAAGTTTAATTACAATAACAAGTCAAAATACTTGCGCAAAGGCCAGACGTTGCTGCATATGTGCTGGGGTTAACCTCTCTTTTTGAGCAGCCACTCGTCCATGGAGTCCTGCCGTTAAGGCCACAGTTCTCCTACAGGCCCTCAAACGGAGGCTCTGTCAGATGGCATTTGCAGTAGCAGGTGGCTGCCGTCTGGACATACGGATGATTACACGATCCTCTCTCCTTGACGTGGCTCTGCGTTAATTGCCCTGGCCTGGCTTTGCAGGCAACGTGCCCAGTTGCAATGAATTGTCTGTAAAACAGTCCTCACACTATACTAATGGACTACATATAAGCCTTTTATAGCTAATATACACACATATAGGAGTTCTGCCAATCATTGAAGTGATTAGTAGTCTGAATAGCAAATATATAATTATCTTACCCAAATGTGATAAAACTATAGAATATTCTTTGTTTTAACTGTGTATTCATAACAGATATATTGATATAGTTTCATGTTACAAGTTTATAGAAACATAAGTTATCAATACAAATATATCAGAACGTGATCTGTATGTCAAAGTAATATAATGTATACACTGGTTACCTGAACCACTTTGATGCAGTCGAGTGATGGGAGGCCAAGCATCAAACCGCTTTCCCTAAAACTGTGGCCATTTCTCCGAAGATCCACAATTTGCATCTTCATGTGATTTGTTTTTTCCGTGCATGCCGGCGTGCGTCCCATGGTGAATGCGACTATACAGTGTGCTATGGCCTTATATAGCCAACTCCTTGATCACGTGAATAATACGTAGATCTGTAATCTTAGATTGTGCACATTTCTGTGTACAGTTTATGCACACATTTACTTGAAATTTTTCACACCTTTCACACACCCAGTCGTTCATATTGGATGTAGACACGCAGATACCAGCTGCAAATTTAACATCTTTATCTAATCCATCACTCCGTGCCTCCCGATTCCTACTACCTTTGATACAAGACGTGAAGTTTCAAGAAGATGCACATGGTCATATATATATATACATACATGCACGCACGCACGCACACACACCAATATATATATATGTATGACCGATATATATATATATGACGATATATATATATATATATATATATAATTTATTTATTGACAATTATTATTTCATTTCCCTACACGGTGTTTCATGTGTGTTACCACACACAATCCTCAGGAGAATATGACATTGAAATAAAAAAGTATAATTACCCAGTACTTTGTAAACAGTACATTATAAACGTGCTTTTAGCTAACAATATTACAACGTATCAACGCTAAATTAAATATAAAAGCTCCAAGCATGTTGAGTACTATTTGAGTAGTAACTTTGAGGAACCAAAAGTGATATATATATATATATATATATATATATATATATATATATATATATATATATATATAAAGATATATATATATATATATATGACCGATATATATATAAGGCAAAAATATGTAGAGACAGCTTATTAGTATCTCACCATTTCTTGATATTATTCATTTCATCTCACAGTTTTGATTCTGTTATTCGGATAACATAGTCATCTGCATACAAACGTAAATCACAATCACAATCAATTGCTCTTTCCATATCATTTACATAAATTGAGAACAACAGAGGACCGAGAATGGACCCTTGTGGGACAGCACACTTCACCACTTCTATGAAAGCCCCACAGGGACATCACACTTCACACTTACTTTTTTGTGGATGAATTATTACCTGTGAACAAAAGCCCTAAGGGACACTTCACAGTTCATAGTTCACACTTCACAGTTCATAGTTCATACTTCACAGTTCACACTTCACAGTTTATACCACACACTGTGCAACCAGTCGCTCTATCCATAAAATGTTCTAAAGCGCTTAAACAATATATGAACAATAAAAATGATGCTGTCCTAAAACAACAGTTAAAAATACAATTAAATTAATACAATATCAATATGTACGTAAACAAACCGTCATATTCAAATTACAAGTAAAATGCCTCTTTAAATAAAAATGTTTTAAGTTGACGTTTAAAAGAATTAACAGTGTCACAGGTCCTAAAATGAGTGGGCAATTTGTTCCAGAGTCCAGGAGCCGCTACACTGAAGGCACGGTCTCCATATGCCACTGTTTTTGATTTTGGTACCACTAAAATATTGGATGAGGATGACCTTAAACACCTCGAAGGTACATAAGGTGTAATAAGCTCTTTGAGATATGCAGGACCATGATTGTTCATACTCTTAAAACACAGCAATAAGACCTTAAACTTAACACGCTGTTCTATTGGCAACCAGTGGAGCTCAATAAGTGATGGAGTCACATGATCATATTTTTGATGCCACAGATAAGTTTGCATGCTGCATTTTGTACGGACTGTAATTTAGAAGTGAGACTTTTTTTGGGGAGCCAATCAAAAGTGCATTATTCTGATCTAATTTGGAAATCACAAACGCTTGTACAACTGTTTTTAATTGCTTATCGGAGTATATTTTTTAATTCTGCTGATTCTGTATAAGTTAAACCAAGCACCCTTACAAGTTGTTGCAACCTGGTTATCTAATTTAAGATGTTGATCTATTTTGGCACCAATGTTTTTTACACACGATGAAGCAGCAACTTTAGTATCTCCCACAGTTACTGCTGTTGTTTTTATTTTCTTAAGATTATGAGCACTACCCAAGATCATAAACTCAGTTTTGTCATCATTAAGCTTGAGGTAGTTATTAGCCATCCACAATCTAACTTCACTGATGCAAAGCTCAAGCTGCTGTAATGCTTCAGCCTCTTGATCAAGATTAAAAGATAGATAAACTTGGGTGTCATCAGCATATAGATGAAATTCTACTCCATGCTTTGTAAATATGTCTGCAACTGGGGAACAGTAGTCACCAAAGAGACCTGGTCCAAGAACTGAGCCTTGGGGCACATTACACTCCAGTAATTGCTCCTTCGATTTACACCCTTGAACCATGACAAACTGTCTCCTGTTTTCCAAATATGATGATACCCAGTTGAGTGTGGAGGATCGTATTCCAAAGCGATCTGATAGTCTCTTTAGAAGCACGTTATGATCAACCGTATCAAATGCAGCACTCATATCTAACAGAACCAAAAAAGACACACTTTCCAGTATCTATTGCTCGTAGGATATCATTTTCAATGCGGACTAAGGCTGTTTCTGTAGAGTGGCCTTCACGGTAAGCAGACTGCATCTTAACATAGAGACTATTTTTATTTTTATGATCTACCAGCCGCTTACTAGCAACTCTCTCAAGGGTCTTAGAGACAAATGGCAGCGTAGATACTGGTCGGAGATTCTTGAAAACCTCAGGATCAAGAAGCAGCTTTTTCAGCAGTGGGATGACAGCAGCAATTTTATAGCAGGCTGGCACTTTAGCATTTTCAAATGAAAGGTTTATGATTTTTGTTATAATTGGGAGAAGGGCAGGTAAGCATTTTTTCAAAATACTTGTTGGCAACGGGTCAAGGCAGCATGTTTTTGATGAAGATTTCATGATAATCTTTCTTACTTCATCCTCAGTTGTGGGCTCAAAGGAGGTAAGATAACCAGTTTCATCTACCAGACAATTTTCAATATTGTGATAGTTACCCACTTGTGTCTGGATGTTTTCAAGGTGAGTTCTAATTTTCTTAATTTTGTCAATAAAAAAAATGGGAAATTTCCTCACAAAGGATTTGTGGATGATCAGACTTTGGTAGCATCGGTGATTTGTTATTCAACAATATATTTACACATTCAAATAAAGATTTTTGTGAATCTGGCGAGGAGTCTATTCTATCTCTATAATAGCTATTCTTAGCTATATCAATTAATGTAATGACATTCTCATTTGCAGCAGCAAACATCTGCTTATGGACCGTAAGACCTGACTGTCGCCATTTTCTCTCTGCTTTTTCTCCTTTGTCTACGTGCTGCAGCAATTTCATCTGAATACCACGGGGCAGCTGGATGGACAGTTATCACCTTCGTTTTGAGAGGAGCATGTTTGTTTATAAGGTCAGAAAGTACACTATTGTATGCATTGGCTAACTCATCTACATCATCAGTTTCCAGATTCATCATGATAGAATTTTGGATGTCTTTACTAAAGCACTCTATGTCAATTGATTTAAGATTTCGATAGTTAATTTCCTTTTTTTTTGGAAGAGGAGGTTTAGCTACTGGGATGTTAAAGGTTATATTAAAGTGATCCGAAAGAAGTGTGTCAATTACATTGAGATTACCAAGTGATTGATGAGCACGTGATATAACCAGATCTAACATGTTACCACTGCGATGAGTAGCCTGGTTGACATGTTGAGTCAAACCAAAAGAGTCAATCAGTTGTGAGAATGACTTTGTCTGTTGGCAATCCTTTTTGTTCATGTGTATATTAAAATCACCCAGAACTAGGAGGTTTGAGGCAATAAGAGATACATTTTCAAGCAAACATTGGAACTCAGACAGAAAAGTACTAAATTTGAGGCCGCTAAATTTGAGGCGGTAAATGGTAACCAGAGTAAATCTCCTAGATTTCACTGAAAGTGTCACAACTTGATGTTCAAAGGAGGAGTAGACATCACTTGATTCTTTCTTCATCTTAAAGCTGTCTCTGTAGATTAAGCCAACACCTCCACCTCTTTTTACCCTGTCGTGGAGTGTGCACCATTGAATATCCCGGTGGGGTAATGTTTCCAGTTGTGATAAAATCATCCTGATGAAGCCATGTCTCAGTTATTGCAATTATATCAATTTCTTTTTCAAAAATGTAGTCATTGATTGATGTAGTCTTGTTACCTATTGATCGAGCATTTATGACAGCAATCTCCAGTGGGAGGGGTATTAACTCTCTCAATTGATATTATACACCGCTTACTTGATTTTCTGCTGTGATCATTACATCTATTACTGCGTGAGTTACTGCAATGCACATTAATTGATTCCAGTAATGGGCATTCAATCAAGTTGTTTCTATTTACACTACATGGCTGATCATGCCATTTATAATAACCATCATAATATTCAAGTGCCCCAGATCTTTGAATGGGACGCCGACCATAAACAACTGGTATTGGTTTCCTATGGCCACTGCCTCTGCTCCTACGATATAGGTGTTTAGTAGGCTGATTGTTAATCCACATGGGCTCAAGACACACCATGACTGAAAGAAATATTAGCCACATTGAACAGCTATTAGGTCTGTGAATAGTCAGCTGGACTTGAAGCCTCTTAATCCAATTCATATTAGGTTAATAGTGCATTTTGAAATTTTCCAATATTGACAACTTTTCTTCATCAAAAATAACTAAAACCTATGTTAAATATCCTCATAGAAATAACACTTTCACTATCCAGGCACGTCTATGGAAACATCCACAAGTTTGTAGACACCTACACCACTCAGACACCTCACAATTTGCAAAAAATATAAGAGCTATTCCCAAACTATGGAATATTTGATTTTTGTCAAATTCACCTGTCCTCAATGTGTATGCATCTTGTCACAGCAAGGTATCGTCTAACAAACGTTATAGATAGACGTATGACCACCTTCTCACGGGAAAATGGCCTGTGTGGGACTTGAAGTGAACCAGAAGCATGGTACATGTAGTTTGCATTATGAATTAAAACAATTTTTATCCTATATGTAGCCTGTAAGTCTCTATGCAAATAAACTAATTTGTATGTTATGATTTTAAGATTTATTCAATATTTCTGCTATGAAATGTATGCAATTAGCAATCAGATATAAAAAAGAAAACATCATATCCACAAACAAAATGCGGATTTCTTTCATTGTATTCGTGTATTAGAAGACACGATCCACTCTCTACTCAGGCTTAGAACCATGTGCTTAAGAGAGAAAACATCATCATCTATTAACAAATCGATTGATCATGGAGATGGTAAGTACACATTTTTACTATGATACAGTAACTATCGTAATGAATACTTTTCCATGATTATAGTGTATAGATTAAATAGATAAATTAAATTTACACTAGGCTGACAAGCACAGTAGGCCTACGTTTATGATCCCATATCAGCCTCTACTAGAAACTGATATGGGAGTGCTCTAGGAGTGTAGCTGTGTACTACTCATGTATTAGAATCTAGCTACATTTAGAATTATGGAATGGTGTTGAAAATATACTGTACAATCATCCATCTGATAATTCATTCTGGGCCCGTATTCTTGAAACTGGATGATGGCCATTATCATGTTCATTATCACCCATTATCAAAAAATGAAAATGATAATCCAAATTTCGGTATTCTTGAAGCATCATCATTTTCAT
>CM032669.1:30426452-30438351 GCA_019095985.1 Streblospio benedicti | reverse complement strand
CACCTCCACCTCTTTTACCCTGTGGGTAGGTGTGCACCATTGAAATATCCGGTGGGGTAATGTTTCCAGTTGTGATAAAATCATCCTGATGAAGCCATGTCTCAGTTATTGCAATTATATCAATTTCTTTTTCAAAAATGTAGTCATTGATTGATGTAGTCTTGTTACCTATTGATCGAGCATTTATGACAGCAATCTCCAGTGGAGGGTATTAACTCTCTCAATTGATATTATACACCGCTTACTTGATTTTCTGCTGTGATCATTACATCTATTACTGTGCGTGAGTTACTGCAATGCACATTAATTGATTCCAGTAATGGGCATTCAATCAAGTTGTTTCTATTTACACTACATGGCTGATCATGCCATTTATAATAACCATCATAATATTCAAGTGCCCCAGATCTTTGAATGGGACGCCGACCATAAACAACTGGTATTGGTTTCCCTATGGCCACTGCCTCTGCTCCTATGATATAGGTGTTTAGTAGGCTGATTGTTAATCCACATGGGCTCAAGACACACCATGACTGAAAGAAATATTAGCCACATTGAACAGCTATTAGGTCTGTGAATAGTCAGCTGGACTTGAAGCCTCTTAATCCAATTCATATTAGGTTAATAGTGCATTTTGAAATATTCCAATATTGACAACTTTTCTTCATCAAAAATAACTAAAACCTATGTTAAATATCCTCATAGAAATAACACTTTCACTATCCAGGCACGTCTATGGAAACATCCACAAGTTTGTAGACACCTACACCACTCAGACACCTCACAATTTGCAAAAATATCAGAGCTATTCCCAAACTATGGCTGCACAGCAGGCGCTTATACAGTTATTATAACCTGTGCATTTCAAGTCCGTAGAGGAAATCCTTTCTATTTAAAAATACCTAACAATGAAGAAAATAATTTTCTTTGATCTCCAATATGAAACCTTTATAATAATCAATAGCTCTATTTTTACAGTATAAGAGCATCATAAAAAATGAAGGTATTGCAAAGAAATTGTATAGTACAGTGTTATAATAGTAATTCTTGGGGACAACTCAGCTGATATAAAATAATTTGCATTGAATGGTAAATAGCCAATTAAAAATCAGCTGTCATCACTCCGAAGATATGGCCTAAATCTGCATAGAAACAGGTTGCATAGGGTGATGCATTAAGTGTGAACTGTGAAACTTGTATGAAGTGTGAAATATGAACTGTGTAGTGAGAACTATGAAGTGAGAAGTGTGAACAATGAACTATGAAGTGTCCCTTAGCGCTGTTGTCCACAGATAATTCATTGGCGAAAAAGTAAGTGTGAAGTGCAAGTCCCTGCGGGGCTTTTCTACACTTCAGATCTAGAAGAAGTGCTCTTAATACTGTAACAAAACTAGTTATGTAGTAAGTCATCCAGTGTACAGGAATCGTAGCATTCCTGTAAGTATAAAGTAGGCTATAGATAAGTTGCACTGGACTAGGTTTAGTTCCCCTTCGTTACACACACCTTGTAAGGACTTGTCGTCTCTTTACTATGGCCACTGTAGGATTAGGAACTAGTACACTTTAGTACTGGGTGAGAGACATTGTCTCAGTTCTACCTTAGAAACTGGTCGGGCAGTAGGGCTGGCAACCTATTCTCCTTATAAGGCTAACCTGTGGTTAGTCTTCCTCACCATGACTTGGTCAAGGGGTATGATCCACGAGGTCACCCATGAAAAGGAGTGCGTGTCAGCATCAGTGCGAAGTCCTCCCCAGCCGGGGGGGGGGCCTCTGTTGAGACCTGATGACGACACGGAAGCTTGGAACTCAAGAAGAACACAACGAGAAGTGCGAGAGGGTTGGTAACAGTCCCCAGTCGTTCGGGCTTTGGTCCATTCCGGTTCACCGGCTGGCCGCAGTCCGGCACGGGCAGCCGTCCCCAACCGGGGGCACTGTTCCAGAAGACTTAATTTGTTTACAATACTAACAAATTAATGACGGTTTGACAAATAAGACAAAACCCAGTTAATTGAATTACCACAGCCAATTGATTTTAACTTTCTTAATAATAAGCTCATGATTAACAGTATCAAAGGTCTTTTGTAAGTCCAGTAGAACCACACCAGTGTACAATCCCCTATCTACATTCATCTTTATTTTATCAATCAAATACCTAAGTGCTGTGTCGAGAAAACATAGGCCCAAAACTAGACTGAAATTCATATATCAAATTATTTTTACAAAGATAAGTGTACAGTTGATTATAAACAATTCTTTCAAAAAGCTTGAATATTACTGGTAGGATAGAAGCTGGTCTGTAATTCTCTTCCAAATTACTATTTCCATTTTTATAGAGAGGTATAACTTTGGCAGTGTTTGGGTAATCTGGAACTATGCAATTTTTTAGAGATAAGTTGATAATATGTCAAAGGAGTAACAATTACACAAACAGCATCTTTCAAGAATCTATGATATACCATCACAACCTATAGATTTGTTTACATTAAGTTAGTTCAGTAATTTAAAAACTTCTTTTTCAGAAGTAATAGTAAGATTAAAAGTGTTCAGTATCACCCTTTTTATTATAGTACATATACTTATCTAAATCCTGTTCATCAAAGGTTGTGATTGGTAATTTAGAAACAAGGGTTTCAGCAATATTGCAGAATTTATTGAACTTATTAGCCACAAACTTATCTTCAAAAATAATTTCTTCACTATCACCTCTTAAACTGATATTGTTAGACATAGACCTACTTTTAGAAGGCATACCTAGATCACGTAGACTTTTCCAAAGCATTTTGGGATTATTTTGATGTTCACTTAATTCATTTTTAACATAATTTCTTTTTTTCCTTTTACAATAGCACGATGGGTTAAATTGCGAAATGTTTTAAATCCCAAATAATCTTCATTTGCCCATAATTTCGTAAAATTCAGATGAGCCTTATTCCTTTTCTTAATGAGATCTAAAATTACCCCAGTAAACAAAAGTTGCCCTCTTTGTTTTAGTTTGACCTCCTTAACTGGAGCTACATCATCTACAACTATGATAAACATATCCTTAAAATTCATCCATGCACTATTGACATTTTCATAATTGATTACCTAAAACCAGTTAAGTTCTCTCAACTTATCCATGAATATTTCAACATTCAAGTTTCAACAGCCAGCCATCTAACAAGATGATTTTAGGCTGTGTGCGGTAAAAGAGAAGAGGTAGAGAGAAAAATAGTAAACTAGATCAAAAGTGTTCAAAGAACACTGCGTCGCTAGAACGACCTTGACTTTTGGGCAATTAAGATAATATACTGAAAAAATATATACTTTACAATCAAGAAATCTATGAATTTGAGGAGAAAACATCAGAATGAATCAGAATCAATATATCCAGCATAAAGCTATTTGTGTTGCCATACAATAGTACTGGATAACAAGATGATAATCAATATCAGTTTTGGTGCTTGGTTGAAATATTGATTTTTTTCTTGCTGGCTAAGTGCATTGAATATCATTAAAAATGTCATAAAAGCGCTTCTAGAAAACAAAATTTAATTGGCAGAGCGCCCAAAATCGAATCACTTTGGTGTCGCCTCATACCTCATAGCTGTGTAAAGTTTGAACGAAATCGGTGTAACGGTAAAAATAATAACGGCAATAATAAATATAAGAATACGAATGTTAAAAAAGAATCTATGCTTTTATTACAAACACTACGTCAATGACACTTCTATGTGAAAGTATACAATGTACTAACACAATAAACCACGAACTACAAAGGATCACGTAATCCGTGCAAGGCGGTGTGCGTTATTGGTTGAACGGTTGACGTCTGACGTTTGACGTTTGATGCTAAGTGCATTGAATATCAGTAAAATTTCATAAATAGCCTTCTAACATACACAATTTAATTGGCAGAGCGCCCAAAATCGAATCACTTCGGTGTCGCCTCATACCTCATAGCTGTGTAAAGTTTGAACGAAATCAGTGTAACAGTAAAAGCTCTAGCTTGTCCGGAGACATACATACATAGATACATACAAACGAAGTGATCACAAGGCTTTCGCTTCAGCTACTGAACCGACGCAAAGATCAAGAAGTTAGTGCAGAAGAGGGTGCAAGTAGAAGGCTGAGATAGGATAGTTAAATTTAAAAACCAAAGGTGCATTTTGTGCAGGATAAAAACAGTTTAGGTTGATTAATAAGGAAGAGTATGTGTTAGTGTGACAATATTGTTTCTGAATATTGCCATAGACTTTGATTGGAGAATCTCTCTTGGTAAATGATTCCAACCACAAACAGTATGAGGGAAGTAGGAAAACGATAGTAGTTAGTTCTGGCAATGATATTCTGGAGGTGAAGGTTATTTCATAAGAATAATTTATTTCGATAATATACATTTACAGAATTTGTATAAATGTATAATCATAGCAATAAATATAAATAAATAAATAAAATAAAAAATAAAGTTGTGTGGACGAGAAAATTAACACAGTATTAAAATATCACAGTCTTCCAATATGTAAACAAACGACTATAAGTATAAAACTGAGACTTAGTAATAGCTTGCACAAGATTGTTCTCAGAGGATTCTAATCTCTTTATAAACCCAGTAATAGCATTTCTCATTATTATATCAAAATGATGAACATTGTAGTCTAAAAAAGTTCTTGATATACTGATACGGTGCTTAAGGTTCATCAGTATCCTAAAAACTCTATTATAGGCAACCTTAATACGACGCAGAGAATCTGCAGTAAAATTACACCACAAATGTGAACAGTAAAAACTAGTGCAATAAGTCTTAAAAGGTGAGTCTTAACATCATCGCTGCATGACTTAAAATTACGAATAACACTGTTGCCCCGAGAATATAAATTACAACGCAATTTAGAAATATCTGCGTCATCTTTACAATCACTTGTCATAATGACACCTAAATACTTATATTTGTCAACAAGTTTAACCGGCTGACCAAGAAGTAATAGTTTAGGTACACTAGACATGGGCACAATTTTAGATTTGATACACATATAAACAGTTTTCTTGACATTAAATATAATCTCAGAAGTGCTAGCATACTTCTCGCACACAAGAATAAAATGTTGAAGAATACTTATAGATGGGGCAATAAGAACTGTATCATCTGCGTACATTAAATGATTGATACAGATATGATTGATAAAACACCCAACATTAAGTTCATTGAGAGCACTGGATAAGTCATCAACATAAACATTGAAAAAGTGCGGTGAAATGACTCCACCCTGCCTGGTACCATTTGATGATTTAAAAGCTTCACTGACACTAGATCCCCATCGAACATAGAAATTTTGAGTAGTATACCAATAGATAAGAATCCTGACAATAATTACAGGCATTCCCCTTTTTAAAAGCTTGTCAAAAAGCACCCAAAAATTTAGCCGGTCAAAAGCCTTGGAAGCATCAAGGTAGCAGATAAATAAAGGACTAGACATGCTCTGGTAGAAATCAATAACATGCTTCAACGTAAAAGTACAGAGATCTGTAGAATGCTTATTCTTAAAACCAAACTGATTATAACATGTAATAAGGCAATCCTGGTACCTATTTAGAATAACAGTCTCAAAGATCTTAGATAAAATAGACGTGACAGCAATAGGGACGGTAATTATCTTTACTCTCCAGGTCGCCTTTCTTGTCTTTAACAATAGGCGTAAGGAAAGTATCCATAAAATCAGTAGGAATATGCCCATGTACAACCATACAATTAAACAACATGCAAACATAAACAATCAAACTATCAGGTCCAAACTTGAAATGTTCACTCTGAAGTCCATCTCTACCACTGGCCTTACCACCCTTAAGTTGCCTGATAGAAGATCTGACCTCATCAAAAGTAAAATTATTCTCAGGCAGAGTACATTTAGAAAGTTCATTCATTACATGTGACTTTAATCTTGTATCCTTTGAAGAATTAAGAATAGACTCATAATGATCCTTCCATAAATTACATATATTCTGCTCACCAGACACATTCTCTATTGTAAAGGCAACATTATTATTACAATCACCCTTAAGTTTCTTTATCTCCTTCCAAAATTGCTTGGTATCCTTGAGAGTAACTTACGAGCTAAGCTATCGGCATGATTCTTACTTAGATTAGCCTTACAGAGTCTGAGTGTATATTTAAAATATGCTCTGGTCTTTTTCATATCATCAAAAGTTAATCCCTGCCTAGGCTTACCACTACGAACCCAATGTAAAAAAGCTTCCCTCGCATCCGAGTGAGAAGCAGAACAGTAATCATTCCAGCCTGCTACTTGATTAAAATGCCTCTTTTTACTAGAATTAGCAAACTGTCGGCTGGCATGAGACAGACTATCAACAATATTATGGTATAATTGATCAGTAGCACTTATATGAAATGGATTATCACAATCAATATCACGACAAAGTAAAAGATTACGATCTATAACAACATTATCAAGATATTCCTTGGCAAGATCAGAGTACCTATGTAAATCCTCATCACTTAATTTATCCCAAGGAACTTTATCACACGAAAAAGAACCTGAATTATATGTATTCTGCAAACATGACATATTGAAAGTACCAATAACTGGATAATGATCAGATGTAACATAACCATAATCAATATATATATTATCACAAGTTGACATAAGATTATTACTTAAGAGGAAGTGATCTATCCAGTGAACTGTGTTGTGGGCCTCACTAAGAAATGTAAAAGAATCATCATCACACAATTGTTTATCTGCTATAGTAAAACTCTCATTGCTGCAAAAATCATACAACTCATGTGTAAATTTAGAAGAATTTGAATCACGTATATCAGAATTAAAATCACCAATAATAGCGCTATGGTTACATGGGTGATTTTGTATGTAGCGATTGACCTGTGACAAATAAAATATAAATTCGCCAATGTTATCATGTCTCTCATAAGGCATGTAAACATTAACAAGTAAAATACATTTACTGTCACATATTATTTCTAAGCCAATAGCTCTGCTATTACAATCAGGCATATCAAAACCCTTAAAACCATGGAGATCTTTACGCCATAAAATAGCACACCCACCATAAGGTCTACCTCTCAATATTCCAGACTCAATATCCATGGCTGTAGTACATTTAACATAAAAATTTGAATCAATAGATTCTAATATATGATACTCCTGGGAGCTTAGCCAAGTCTCTTGCAAAAATATGATATCACACTCACTACACAGTTTTTTAATCTCATACAAGGAGCTTTTTGCACTTCTACAGTTAAATGTAGCCATACGAAGTTTGTCCATGAAAGTTGAAAAACACAATCTCAACAGAATAAATCACAAGATGCATAACAAGCATCTATTTTAAACTTCTGTCGGCCAGTAAACTGGATTCATTAACATTGTCCTTGTTTGCTGGTCGCAAGGAACATGAAAAGAACTATAACCATCACTCCTGGGTCGCAATTTGGTCACCTGCAGCTGTTTGCCTGTCTCCCTCCTAATGTGGGTCTCAAGCTTCTGACTCGTGGTTGCTGGATGCAAATTAGATACAAACAGACCTGTAATGGTGCCGTTTGGCACCGGCTGCACAGGTGGAAGACCCTGTTTACGTAGGTGTCAGAGGGGCCGGTGCCTCTGACAATTTTATCACCAGAGGATGTAAGGGTTTGTTTAAGAGTTCTGCGCAGTTTGGCTTAGATAAGGTCTATTAAGGTCCAAGCACGAATCATTGGGGGACACCACTGCTCACTGCTACAGAGTTGGACTCCTCACCATCGACAACAACTTTCTGTTTCCTATCTAACAAGAATGATTTTATCAAACTAGTCTGTTTGATTACGATCTATCTTAAACAATAGTTGATCATGAGGGACCTTGTCAAAGGCCTTACTGAAGTCCATTATGATGGTGTCACACTGTTTCCTGTCTCAGAAACCTTGTTTTCCTGTCACTCAATGCCAATACTCATCTAAAACAATAGTGTATCATGAGGGACCTCCAAAACCACTGAAGACCATTTGATGGTGAAACCACTGTTTCCTGTCACTCAAGTTATGTGAACTCATTTAGATAGGCCATGATGTTACTAGCAATTATGTGTTCTAATTGTTTACATAGTATGCAAGTGAGGGACACAGGCCTGTAGTTGATTGCTCTGTGTTTCTCACCTTTCTTGAAAACTGGAGTGACTTTAGCTTCTCTCCATACATCTGGAGTTTTACCCTGCTGAAGAGCTGCTCGAAAGATCCTAGTGATGACAGGTGCAATTTCGTCAGCCAGCTCTCGTAGCAAAGTTGGGCTGATCTTGTCAGGTCCTGCTGCTTTATGAGGGTTAAGTTTCATGAGTAGTTTTTTGACACCTTCCAGGGTGATATTGATCACTGGCATTGATGGTCTACTACACGACATCTCATGTCGCCCAAAACCAGATGCTTTGAGACAAAAGGCCTTCAGGGATAGCGGCGTGCGGTAGAAAGCTGACTGAAACTGGCAGTTCAGGATGTTCGCTTTCTTCACAGGATCATCCTCCAGCTTTCCATCACATTTTAAGGGAGCTATACCTTGGGCTTCAGTGCGTTGATGCTTAATGAACCTCCAAAACCTCTTATCAGCAGTCGGTGAGTATTCGTCTTGACCTGATAGAATCTCTTTCATGTATTTCATGTAGTCAGTACGGATATTACGTTGGGTGAAGGACTTCAGAGATCTATAGTGTTGAGCTACTCGACTTGCCTTTGCGCTTCCCTTTTGCTTATTGAACAGTCTATGCTGCTTCCTGATCAGCCTTTTAGTATCTAATGATAGCCAAGGAAGACTCTCTCTAGGTCTTGTCAGTTTGGATGGAACATATTTCTCTATGGCCTCCCTGAGGACAGTTGAGAATCTAAGCAAAATGGAGTCAACAGGGGCTCTTCTGTTATCTCTTGGAGGATGTCCTCACAGGCTTTCCTCCTATGATCTCTCAAGCTGGCCCAGTGGGCTTTTTTGTAGGAGAGAATTTCCCTTGGTTTATTTTTACGACGGCTTAGGGCTATATCAAGCTCCACATAAACTGCATGGTGACCATCTTTTGAGATACCTGGTATTACTTTACAATTATTGATTATACTTGGGTTATTAACAAGAAAAAGATCCAGGGTGTTTTCAAAAAAGGTTGGTTCCTTAACTACCTGAGTCGGTCGATTTTGTTTTACATTGTGTTTCCTAAAATGACCTCTCTGCGTTTTTCTTGTACAATAAATAATGCTATGATCGCTAAAACCACAAGGTAATACTCCGGATTGATTCACTTTGTCAGAAACAATAATAAAATCCAATAGTAGCCGTAGTATTAGTAATTCTTGTAGGAGTATTAATAAGTTGAGAAAACCCCAAAACCTCCATAAAACTATTTAAACTGTTTACCAGAGAACTACTGTTAGCCACATTTGTATTAAAGTTCCCCATGGTAAATGTTTCTTGATGAGTAAGCATAGGTGAACTGCTAATAATTTTTTCAATACTTTCATAAAAGGCATTATATTTGGGTGGTCTATATGTAGTCGCTAGCAGAATGGGTTTGGTCTTAGGAAGTAATAATATTTATAGCTAGAAATTCAAATTTATTTATCACAACTATCAAGATCAGTTCTCCTGTTAAAAGCGAAGTTATCTTTAATATACATTAGTGGAAGGCCTTGTGTCAGAAAAAATGAGTTAGTTTGCATTGAATGAAAGAAGTTTCCAACATGAATTTTTTGAATCTTTATAGCCTAGGCCAAAAAAACATACATGTTGTCAATTTTTTCTATCACCCTAATGGGGTCATAGGAGGGGTCAAACGGTCAATTTTTCATAAAAATGGGTTCATCTCCTTAAATATAGCAAATATGAACATAACTTGTATTGTCATTAGATAGGAAGTTGGGTATGCTGAGTCTAAATATCACCTTAGATTTGACCTTGAAATTGAATGAATATCTTATGAAAATAATGTGCCCGTTTGACCTTGAAAGATTCATCCAAGGTCATAGTAAGTGTAATATTTCGATTTCCCATATCCAATATTGTGTCAATTGACAATATGATTCCAATTAAACATGATTAGTTTGTTTATTCTGTGAGAAACAACAGAAAAACGTTGATTTTATGCATTATGAGTGCTTATTTGACCTTGAAGAGTGCGTTCAAGGTTAAATCTAAGGTGATATTTAGACTCCACATACCCAACTTTCTATCTAATGACAATACAACTTATTCCTACATTCGATCATAATACAACTTATGTTCATATTTGCTATATTTAAGGAGATAAACCATTTTTATGAAAAATTGACCATTTGACCCCTCCTATGACCCCATTAGGGTGATAGAAAAAATTTCCAACATGTATGGGTTTTTGGCCTAGGCTATAAAGATTCAAAAAATTCATGTTGGCAACTTTTTTTATTCAGTGCACACGAAAGTTCAAGGCTTTCCACTAGTGTATATTACATGCATATACCTCCACCTTCAGGATTCCTATCCATTCTGAGAAACGAAAATATATAACCGGAAGAAAAATGAAACCCGGTCCAGTTCTTAAAAGATCATATGGAAATGGATGATAAATAGTTCATGTATTAATTCATGTGTCATATGAATTGCAAATGTGTTGATTTTCCTTTTGTCTATTTTTGTTATTTTGGGATTAGTAATATTTCTTTTGCCAAATCTCGCCAAACACTCGCCAAGGTCAAGGATTTTTGTAACTACTATCACTACCACCAAATACTTGCCAAGGTCAAGGATTGCTTACCGACGTTTTGAATTATTTGCTGTGGACGTTGTAACTACTATCACTACCACCTCGGACGTTGTGATCTGCGTGTTATGATGGTTATATCCAAAGTAAGCAGCTGCTAGGATCCAGGATAGCGTCATCATTGATGACGTCATCATTTCGGATCCAGGATCCAGCTAGGATCTAGGATGACGTCATCATTGATATAAATAGTGATGTAGCAGTTGCTTGTTTGTCTATAGTAGTCTATAGCATAATGTCTTTGGATCATAGAGCACCACAAGCTTATGCGCCATTACGATTGAAGCAGAACAAAATCGAACCATTTTTTCAAATCTGTTAGAGAAAGGAAAGTGACAAGAGGATATCAGCCTGACACTGTTAAGGTAGTGACGGCTAAACCTTTTGAGAAAACCTCACCATCATATAACAATACTAATAAGAATAATCAGAATAAACGGAAAGCTAGTAAACGTCCAAGCTTATCATCATCGTCATCAAGTAAAACAACAAAGAAAAAAAGAAAAGTACTCGAGAAAAGTTTGAGAGACGTGACATTATAATGGCAGATATTCCGTTGGCACCTGTTGAATCAACACAGGTCATTCAGGATAGAATTCTTGATCCATATCTGAAGGACAATATAACTATTGGATTGATAGCATCTCATAAAATAAGGCTTCCACCTGTGAAAGAACCGTCAGGTGCTGATAAGGAGTTTGTGTTTCAATTTCCTCAAATTCCTGATTATGTAGATTTAAAAGGTATTGAATTATATGTGAGAGGCGCTTTAAAAAAAGCACCTGGTGTGGACTTGGTCTATAATGTGGACGGTCGAGGTGTGGGTGAGAAAGATGAAATTGTTGTAGGCAATAATGCTTTGCATACTTTGTTCGAATCTGTAATGATTAGAGTAGGATGTAACCAAGAGAAGATCTTTGAAACAATGAGACCTCAGAGAGCTTATATTAGACAATTGATGATGATGAAGAACCTTGACGCACCAGACCTAGCAGCACATGGATATAAGTTCGATTTGAGATCGGTGGATGCTAATAGTGATCTAGCAGGAATGTCGTTTAAAACAAGGTGGTACATGAAATCCCGACAAGTAGAGTTTTGTGCCTACATTGATAGAGCCTTTTTTTTTCAAACA
>CM032669.1:30413770-30426352 GCA_019095985.1 Streblospio benedicti | reverse complement strand
CCATATTTCACGCAAAATTTAATAACTTATGGTATTCAATGCAGACAAATGCTATTCATTTTAAAATATGACAAAATCATACTTACACTACGAGTTCTAGTCGCTACAGCTTGATCAGTGCATGATGAATGTGATGATAATGATTCGAAGGATGTAGTGATTGAAATGTGAGATAAGTCGAGAATTTCTGTAACGGAAACTATAGATGATGATGATGATGATGATTTGATAGAGGGTGATAATGGTTTATGAGAAGGCGTTGGTGATGGTTTAACAAAAGGAAGTGAGGGTGATATCTTTACAGGGAGCGATAATGGTTTGTGAGAAGGCGTTGGTGATGATTTTGCAAAAGGAATTGAGGGAGATGATGTAAGATTTAAAGTCGGGTGTGGAGGGGTTGAAGGTGGAGAATTTTGAAAAACAATATCCGAAAGAGGTCTAAGTGGAATATATTCATAAGGAAGGTGAAATGGTTCTATTTTAACGGGATTATTAGTAGGGAGGGGACTAAACGTTTCAATGTCTGATATTGATGAAGACGTCAATGACAATGTTGGTGGTGGTGGAAGTGAATGATTATGAGGGGCCACAGCGTTTCGCACGAAACTGAAAAAAACGTTTTTAATATTAAGTGTCCAACAAATTTCTATTCATAATAAGATCCATAACAAACATTTAGTTTGCTTCACAGCGACATAATAATATTATGAAAAGGCATTCAAACATTATTATTATAAATACATCATTTAAATACCATTTAATGATGATGACGCTTGCAATTATGAACAGAAGAACGATAGAGAATATTGATGCGCTGACTATTGAATCTGATTGCTGAAAAAAATAACAAAAAAGAGAATTAAAAACAGAAAAAAAAATAGCATAAAAAAAACAAGCAAAACTGCATCCCAGCTTGGCGGAGTGTTCAACAAAAAGATTTCCTCTCTATTTCAATCACAACCGATTCACACTGACTGACAATGAGTTTCACCAGGATGATTCTGTGTGAGATTAGCTGTACCTCAAAGACCTTCTCGATCCACTCTTCAGCCACTAACACGCCTACTCCTGCAGTGCCTTTGTCGTTTCCAGACCAGTAAAGCTTGAACCTGGTGTCCCTTGCCCTTGATTATGCGGCATTCACCACCGCGGTATCTGGTCTCCTGAATGCAACATACGTCCACTTTCCTGCGAGATGATGTTTCCACTACTTCACACACTCTTCCTCTCAGGGTATTCACGTTGGCGTGCCTACCCCTAAACTTCCTCATGCGTTGGCTAACGGTTTTAGAAGAATGGTAAGGATTTCGCTGGATGACGGTCTGGCTGGCCCACTTTTCTTCCCAACCCTACCGAATCACGACACCAGCAACAGGTTTGTCGCCGGCCCCGTCTACACTAAATCTGAGAAATGTACAACAACATTCTCCTCTCCTATAAACGCAGTTAACCTATAGTCCCCAGTTTACAGAATCCACAAAAACAACATAGTTGCATACAATTTAACAAGACAACTTCTCCCACATGCATTTGATTTACCCTTTGTAAATTTAACAAGACAACTACATGCATTTGATTTACCCTTTGTAAACAAAATATGATGAACCAAATAATACCAATTATCAGAAAATACATTAAATCAAATAGAAATGCAATAAGTATCAATTATCAGACAATACATTTGACATACCCTTTGTAAAACGTACAAATATGATGAAACAAATGGTACCAATTATCAGAAAATACATTAAATCAAATGGAAATGCAATACGTCAACAACTCAGTTATGCTTCAACTGCTCATAAGTAACACCAATTTATGTATGGGTCGGAATATTTCTGACCCTTTCACCTTCAACTTCACAGTCCAGACAATTCCCTTTGCATCAGAATTGGTTACAAACACTCTTCCTATGCCACACAAACATCGAGGTCCATTATCATCCTTCACTAACACCACATCTGCAACGTAACCAGATATTCTCTTTTCCACCTTTTCCAAAACATATTACTCAAATATTGCACATGCCTCCACCTTTTACGGCCATACATATCATCTTCAACAAACTCTCCTGGCGGTGGACTGGTAGCATGAGATCTCAATGTTAAATGGTTTGGTGTCAATGGTTCTAAATCACCAGGTGTTAGTTGGCCGTTTGGATGTGTTTCTCTAATCACACCTGTTTTGTCCCATCTGAGCGGGTGTGGTCCTGTCTGGTTTTGCACTAGTACACAATCTCCAATGTGAAGTGTTGGTAATTTCCGTGTAGCATTGCGTTTAGAGTAATGTTGCAGGTTCCTTACGTTACGCTTAGCCATGGCCACTTCACGATCATGCAATGACTTAGCCCATTCGGGACGTATCCGCAGTAAGTCTTTAACGGTTGGTATGTGGTCTTTAAGGGTACGCCCATATAAAAGTTGAGCCGGAGACTGTCCAATTCCCTGCATTGGTGTGTTGCGGTATTGTAGGAGGGCTCTTGTCACTTTGTCAGAGTCCAGATGGCCTGATGAGTTCAATGCATCCATCAGTGCACGCTTTGCAATTTTTACTGCCAGCTCTGCCCTACCATTACTATGTGGGAGATACGCTGAAGATATCCTGTGTCGTACTCCCCATGATGCATAAAACTCTTTCATTGCATGACTGGGGAAAGGAGGTCCTCCGTCTGATGCCAATTCTTCAGGTACGCCATAAATGCCAAACCATTCGCGAAGGCTACACATAAGATTCCTCGTGTCATTTTTACTATGCACTGGCTCTGATACAGTAGGCCATCCTGTGTATCTGTCAGCATATACTAGGAATTTTCTGCCAGCTAGGTCAAAGTAATCGGCAACTACTTGCTGAAATGGGTACTCTGGTTCGACAGGTGGGGTAGGTGGTAGTGCAGGTAGTGATGGTGCTATTTCATCACAACGTCTACATCTGCGACGTCTGTCAGCAATGTCCTTATTCATTCCAGGCCAGTAAATGCAGAGATGTGCACGTGCTTTCATGCTGCTAACACCTTGGTGAGCACTGTGTAATCCATCCAGAATTTCTGTTCTGAGTGATTGTGGTACGACGATTCGCGAACCATAACATATACAATCTCCGACACAATGAAGGTCAAAACGGACGCCCCAGAATGGTTGTATTTTTTTTCAGGTAAGCTTTGTTTCGTCACAGGGAAGCCTTGTATGATGTAATTTGCAAGGGAAACCAAGTCATTATCATTTTGTGTGGCTTCTTCAATTCGTTCCCAACTGACTGCAAGTGGTGCATTTAAGTCAATGTGTGTAAGCTGGGAAGTAACAGAACTCACAACAGTCTCTTCAATAGTGTTATCGTTGTCCGGTATGAGAGAGACTGGTTTCCTGGATAAAGCATCTGGGCCTTTGTTATTCACACCAGGGATATGCTTTATTGTATAATTATATAGTAGTGTTTTTTCCTTTAGACGTAGCAGCCGAGGGTTGGATATGTCATGAAGTGACCTGTCACCCAATAGTTTGACGAGGGGTGCATGGTCCACTACAATAGTCAAATCTGGGCATCCCATGATGTATTGGCGGCACTTTTCAAGTGCATAAGTGACTGCAAGTGCCTCACCTTCTACTGGTGCATACCGTGATTCTGCAGGAGTGGTGAACCTGGAGCCAGCTAGCACCAGTTGCCAGCCATCATTACAGCATAATGGGGCCAACTCCATATTGCAAGTGCATGATTTCTGCTGCAGTATGAATCCTACACCTTCTTTACTCCAGTCAGTACTAAGACATGTTGATTTTCCAACCTCAAACGTGTGAACCCCATGTTTGATTCTCTGTGTATTTGTTGCCGGGATTCTTCAAATGCAGCTGACAACGCCTCATCCCAGTAGAAACGATCGCTTTTAAGGAGGTCTCTTAGTGGTTCCATTAATGGTGCAATTGCTGTGCTGAAAGCTACTTGGTTAACCAGACCAAACCATGAACGTGCATCGGTGATGCTTTTTGGTATGGGAAAATTGGTAATTGCTTCAGTCATTTTTGATGATGGACTGATGCCATTTTCTGTGAGAAGTAGTCCAGCAAACTCCACTTCGGTTCTACCGAATCTAAACTTCTTGGGGTTAAATACAATGCCATTTCGAGAACATAAGTCTATATATTTTATTGTGTGGTGGAATGCGCTTTCAATGCAGTCATCCCACAGCACAGTGTCATCCACGACTTTAGACTTCCTGGGAAAGTCGATTGTAATGTCATCATATGCTCGTGTGTAGGCGTCGCCTGCAGCATGGAATCCTTGGGGGGCACGGAGGTACCTATAGCGGCCCCATTCTGTAATAAATGTGGTAGCATCTCTCGCACTTGGAGATAAAGGGAGCGCATGGTACCCATTCCATGCATCTAATGTCGTTTTAATTGTATGTGGTGGTACCATGGATGCCTGGGTGAATGGCGACGGTGTATGGTGAGTCTCTCTATATGTGGCAGCATTTAGTGACTGCAAATCAACAGTTCTTCGTGGGCGACCATCATGCTTTGAGACGACAATCATTCTCGAACACCAAATAGTAGGTGTCCCTTGTGGTACTCTTTCAATTGTTCCAAGTCTTACATCGGCATCTAGCTGTTGCTTTACATCTTCCTTCCAGTGGTGGGGTACAGGTATTGGTGTGTGATGCGCGCTTGGCTGCGCATCTGGTTTGTAGTGGACCTGCAAGGGTTCCCCAGACATCTTCGGTAGGGGTTGATGGTCACACACGTTAAATGCAGACGATGCGTAGTATGTGAGGATCCATGCTTCAAGCTCATGAGGTGGTGCGTTTTTTAAACTGTCAGGAATACATGTGGGTATTGGTGGTGTGTCTGTCCTTTTGAGGCAGCCACATGCTGCTAGTTTACTAGTGGTATCTTCGGTGTACATTGGAGCCATCTGTGACTGGTGGGGAAAAATCTCCTCGATTATGCCTAATTGTATTTGAGCACTTTCAGAGAGGTATGCTCCTGTTACGTTCCCACATACATATATCATAACTTTCGTTTTCTGGCTTCCATACTTTAATTCAACTAGAGCTGCACCTAGTATATCTAATCTATCACTGGTCGCACCAAGTAAACTGTGGTTGGTGGGTAGGAGATCGTCCGTGTGTAACCCAATATCTTTTAAGGTGTCTAGGTCGCACGCACATGTTTGGGCGCCAGTATCTGCTAAAAAGTCTATTTTTGTTGTTTTAATGTGTCGACATCTTTTGCTTGACATTTTGCAACCAACCTGAGCATGAGCTTCTGGTAATGGTGTTAAACAAAGACGAATTTTGCTTGGTTTCTTAGGAGACTTTGGTACAAATTTGTTGTTTTCTGCGGACCACTCCATGTGTGGGAGTGCAGTGCTCCAATTGCAATTTGCTTTTAATGGGCATAACGAAGAGAAGTCAATGCCAAAAAGACTTGATGAAAGCATTCCCATACTTGATCCATCCACTTCTGTACTCGATGTGTGTGCATCATCACTATGGGTTGCTGCTACTGCTGTTGGCTCCTTGGCAAAGCACACTATATGTGAGTGATTTCGCTTCAAGCACTTTGAGCAGGTGACTCCCCAGTTAGGGCAATGAAGGTTACGAGGTTTGCGGGTTCCTGGACCATGGTCCTTGCTGCCACACCCTGTACAACCACGTGGTAGTGTCTCTTGGGTCTGATTTTTGTTATGGTGCTTAGACTTCATCTCGTTCTTTTTATATTGTGACTTTGTGATACCTATTGTGGATGTGTTTAAACTTCGTTTTGCTTGTTGACCCTGCTCGATAGCGCTGAGATATTCGAACTTCAGCTTCAGTGTTGTCAAAGTAGAGTGTTTTGCCAGCACCTCACCTTGTGTTTCCTTATCATAGAGGCCAACAACCAATTGATCAGAAACCATGGACTCTGCATATGATAGGTCCGTTTGACAGGTGCACTTTATCTTAAAATCACAATGGGATGCTTTGGATTGTAGACGTCCCATAAATAGGCGTATTGGCTCATCACGTGATTGTTCCATTCCATAAAATTCTTGCCTATGCACGGAGATATTCTTACTTTCTACTGCTATTTCTTTAATGTAGCATAACAGCTTTTCATGTGTACATTTATCAAGTTCGCTCTCACCTACGAAGTTGAGGAGGCATCGACGCAGCTCAGTCGTGCATGCAGCATTCAGTTCGTGTTTCAACTCATCTCCTGTAATGCATGACCGTTTCGTGTAGATGTTCCACTCACGGTTGAAGAAAGCCCATTCTGATTCAGAGCATCCGGTGTCTATACCTGGTCTGTCTGGCTTTTTTGTTCTTGTTATACAGGGATGTGGAGCACTGTGTACAGCTGCATGTAACTTCATTAACTCTACTGCCAGCCCCTCGCCAACTTCTTCTGTTTTATATGTACAATCCGTTATAGGGCACTTTACGGAAGTCATTTTTTTAAACATATATATTTTTTTCTATCCTGCTGACTGCGCCATGTATGGTAACTAAAACTAGCTTTATTTACCGCTTGTTCAACATATATACAGGTACATTACATAAGTACTACACAGGTCAGTTTATACACTGCAAATACTGGTGGAACTGTTTCATCAGGGAACTTCCCAGTATCATACTCAGTAAAGTCCTTTTCAAACATGGTAGTTCTACATTCAGTCATCCTTTCAAGCTCTTGTATCATTATTTGGTGACAGGATACTGAATCTCCCTCCACCTGTACTTTTAGAGGACCATTTACGGACCAGCCATGACGATATAAAATAGCACAAGGGCCATCTCCTTTGGTAGGCACCACAACGTGAAATGGCTGGAGTGCAAGAGGGCAGTTGTTTCCAATTAGTAACCCAATCTCTAAGGACTTAATAAATACTGGTAAATCTTTGACTATTTCTTGTAAATGCGGGCAATTCATCAGCACGTCTGGCTTGGGGATTTGGTCGTGACTCACAGGCATATCTTGTCTAGAGTACAATTTCGGTAGTATGACCGCATTTTGACCATGTAGGTCACACATAATCATGTCTGATACACTTGAAGTCTGTACATAACTATTGCCATTCATGGTCTGCATTTTTAGGGTTACAGGTGTACCCTGAACACACAACTTTTCTTTTAAACTCTCAGTTATAAAACAGCCCGTCCTACCACTATCAAAAAAGGCATAGGTTTTAACAAATTTTGATTGACCTTTAACATATAATTTTACTGGAAGAATAGTCTGAAGAACAGTATCAAGTAACATATTACAGGCTCCACCATTAATTTCTCTTTCAGGGCGACCATATTCTTCATCATGCAATGCTGTTGGATGTAATTTCCCACATTTAGAGCATTTTTTCCTGTTGGCACATTCTCTTGCAATATGACCATACCCAAAACATCCAAAACATAGATAATTCTGCTTAACAAAACTCTTTCTTTCCTCCAACGACATTTGATTGAATTCAGGACATAAATCAAGAGCATGTGACATTTTACATTTTGGACACATATTATGGTCAGCAAGAGTTTTTATTTCGCTGCTTTTAGCTACGGTGTAAGACGTACATGTAGCACAGTTTACAGTGGAAGTCACATTAAGTGCATCTTTTCCAAAAATTGGATGCTGCATGGCTTTAGATGCCCTTTGTAAAAATATTGTTAAGTGATCAAATGTTATTTTATTGGTATTTGAACATGATTCAATGGCCAATACATCATCCCTCCACTTGTTCTGTAAATATTCAGGTAGTTTTTGTATTACAGCTTGCAAGTTGGGTGCATGGTGCAGTACGTCCATATACTCTAAACTATGCATTACCGCATTGCACTTTGTATTATAAAGAACCAAGGCCTTCAACCCTTTGGCATCATTAGTCTTTATCACAGGCCATGTCAGTAGTTTATTTATGTAAGCCATTGATATTTTGTATTGTCCCCATACTCAGCTTTTAGTAAACTAATTGCTTTATTATAACCTTCAATAGGACTCCAGTACATGCATGACTCTATTAGGTCTTTAGGATCTCCCTCCAAGTGTTGAAATAAGAAGTAGAGTCTGTCATTATCATTTTTCAGGTGGGGCACAATGCATGAATGGAAGGCAGATAAAAATGCTGGAAACTCCATCAACTCACCTGTAAACTGAACTATCTCTGGATGAGGCAGAAGCAATGCAGATGTCACGTGTCGCAGCATAGTTTCTGATTCAGTATAGCTATAACTCGATGCACTAGGTTGTGTTGTTGTTTGAATGTTCATTGGCAATGCTGTATTCATTTCAACATTGTAATCATGAGTAGCACGTAGTTGAGTAATGGTTGCTTTTGGTTCTACTTTTGCTTGCTTAGATAATTCTACTTAAGTGTCTTCCACGGTGGACTGGAGAACTCCCGACAGCTGTAGCTCTTCCTGTTCACACAATTCAACAATCGCCGTGGATAATGCAAATTCCTTCTCAAGCTCCAATTGCTGAATTGCCTTCTAGTTCTCTCTCTTTCTGTTTCTGGTCCAGTTGTTGTTCCAGTTGTTGTTTTAGTTGTTGTTTCCGTTGTTCCAGTGCTGTTATCTTTTTCCAATTGTTGTCGCTCTAACAGTTGCTCTTTCTCAATCTCTTGCTCTTTCTCAATGCTCTTTTTCTTTTCAATCTTCACATTTATTGCTGTCAATTTTGTTTTGGCCTTTAACCTTAAGGAGCTCCTTGCTGATGCGTTTGATCCTCGTGATGATGCTCGTGATATTTGGGACGGTGCTATTCTTCCTACGTCTTCACTAATCTTTTCTTCGGCCTCAATGATCCACTTATTGACGGTTTTCTGCTTTTCTATAAAATCGGTTTCACGTTCAGCTAATCTTTTCTCCTCTTTAATCTTATTTTCTTCACTTTCTAATACTACTGGATACTCCTCTGCAATCTGTCTGTATTCGGAAAAAAGTTCTTCATATTCTTCCAAGGTCTGTTTGACAATATGTAGATTGTCCATTTTCTTCATATATGTGAGTAACTGTGTTCTTTTCTTAGTTACAGCAGATGCAGATACTTTTATTTGCAACTTAAATGTCAACTCTTCTTCAGTTAGCGTGACCTTACCATCTTCACCATCTTTCTTATTTCCATCCATGATGATTTTGAACTGTTATGTTACGGCAGTATGTTTATTAAATGTAGACAACTTTTTGTGACGCATTCCTTTATTCATATGGTTCAAACTGAAACACATAATCTTAACATATAGTACAAATAAATATAATACATATAAATACGATGGTGAAACAACTAAGAAAACATATATCAAAATACATATCAAACTTTAACTTACATCAGTTGTCCTTGTCATGACTTTCATTTAACTTTCCAATACTGCACATGACTTTGCAATTAACACACATATATACATACATATAACCATAAAACAACATGCCATTTACCAATACAAATAAACAACCCAGTAAAAACTAATATGAAACCATTCACTTTATCAACTACAAGCTAATATAAGGATATACACTATTATTTAACTATAACAGAGCATCAAAAATACCAAACCCTCAACTAAATCATATTAATAAACCAAAACACAATGTATTCAACGGATAGAGAAATATAAAGAAATAATTTACACAATGTATTAGAAATGTACAACAACAGTTATATTAATTGGAAGAGTCCATTTGTATATGGTGTGATCCCTTTCTAAAAATTATGAAATTGACATTTTAGTGATTTAGCTCAATGATTTACTACATAATTCATAGAGCTTCGAGTGTTTTAGAACTATATATTAAGTCAGATAATCACGTTGGATTTTGCATTCTGTGAAATAAGACCCTCCAGAATGCAAAATCCAAATTGATTATCTAACCCGTATTGACTTGTAATTAGAATTGCAATGTGTCCAGATACTACAAGGTACAGTAGAACCTCCGATTTAGTTAGGAGGCTACCTTTCTATTGAGACCACCTCAATAATCAGACCATTTTTGTTGTCACAAGCTTTTATAACGAGAACAATTTGAACCTCCAATAATATAACACAACCTCTAATTGAAACCACTTGATATCCGTTCCAAAGGTTGTCTTAGTAGAGAGGATCTACTGTAATTTGGGATAGATTAATACACTCTATTACATTAAAATTTGAATGTTCCAAATGCATGTATAATTTAAATTTAGAAAATCATTACATATATTAAAAACATTAGTTATCACTTTAAACAAGTATAACTTATGACATAAATACATTAAGTCGATTAAAGACTCGCACTTTGGTCTGTCTGGGAAATAAAGACATCCTCCAAATAGGCACGCTCGGTCACATTCTTGGAGGTCTTTATTTCCCAGACAGACCAAGTGTGAGTCTTTAACCTATACTTTTATACACACGCGGACTTTCTGCTGTGAAAAATAGGTCTAGCAGAAACACAACACAAACATATAAGATGACCGCCCTGACAGAAAATATGTAACATTGGCTGGCACCCTCGTTGTGTTACCCAAATTGACTCTCACTGTTACCCTGGTTAATTGTTCTTTTAAAATTATCTACAACCGGGTCCATTTCCCCAGGATTTACCTCTGAAAATACAAATACAAAAATGAGGGCAACTGCTAATTAGTAACGGTGATCCCAACGGTGCCTTAGGAACAAACATTATAACTTACAACCAATCACACTTAAAATAATGTCAGCCATGTCCTGTCACATACTTAACATATTACTGGAGAATGCAAGTGATAAGGACTTAATCTGGGTTTAATCTGCCAGTACTGGTCCTTCGTACTTTATTGTTTAACCTTAATCCTGGCCACTGTCATTATCATGTTTGCTGATGATCTCAGGCTAAGTTGATGTTGTGCATCGTGTCATTTGATGTTCAGACCACTGAACGGATACATAAGTAACTTTCACACATATGCAAGAGCAAGCTTTCTTTAAAATTTTGTTTCTCTATTGCTTTTGCCTATATCAAAGTTTGCCATTTAGATGGTTTTACACACGTAATCTAGGTTTAAAGGATAACCAGTTTAATGGATGATTCCAGCTTTTGAGGTGGTGTGCCATAAACTTACAAGAGATTAATTTCTTGTTAATGTTTACTGTATACGATACTGGTGTGCACTTACATTAAACAAAAATTGTAACTAGCTAAATTGAAATTCATTGACAGAAGAATTCAATCAAACCAAGGAAAAGAACATCATAAACGGGACATAAAAAACTCAAATGTAACATATGTACTAGAATTAAGAATAATTTGGACAATTATTGAAAAAAAAAACATTTGCCACAATCGAAAACAATCTCCTATAAATGAATGAACTTCATCACGAGCCCATCACAATATAATAGATCATAAGTGAACAATAGATCAACCAACAAAACCTAATAAGAACACCAAATTGAAAGACAAGCGGGAAAAAAACAACAACCTAAAGGCTAAGACAGAGTGACCAAGAGGAAAGCAGGTACTAGGTATGTGAAATAACTAAATTTTTTATACATTGGGTCAATTAATCCTTTTCCTTGGTCAGCATAAGATGTTTTAATTTTATTTTTCTAAGTCGCCCCTCTTTCAACATTATTATATTTGATGTCTACACAAATTGCTGATATGAATGTCCATGATGATGGTAGACAAAGAAATCGCAGCAAATTGTTCACATAGCCACACATACGTAAGCTACTCACTGCTGCTAGTTCAAGTGATAAAATACAGCTGAGGGTGCATTGTGTATCAAATCAATCACGTATACAATCACAATGAACAAACAATATGATTGCTACATTCAAATCTTACTTTTGTAGGCACCAGAAACAAAAGTTGTCTGCTGTCCGCCATCATGGTGTGGTTCACCAAGTGTCAGCTGGGCGTCATGCTCGCCGCGTGGGCCGCGATCACGCTCGCAGTGGGGCTCATGGCCGGGCTCATCAACAAGGGCGACGGGTGAGTGAGGCTACATGCTCATGCAGAACAGTAGAACCACGTGATCTCGATATTGCTGATTTCAAATGTTCTGGTATAAGTAGATTAGTTTCACTGGCCGACGAGCAGACTACTGCTAAGGATTTGAGATTAAGAGTTTCTACTGTATTTCATTTTTAACAGTTAAGTATTGCATTCTAGCATAGCTGTGTGTTATGACACAGAAGAAAAAGAACCCATGTGAATTACATGTGCTTATTACCTGGCGAGGCGAGTAAGAAGATGTTCACCATTTCTGTACTGTACTGTCTGTTAAGTAACAGTATTATATAAAGGTTAAGAGATATTTAATAAAAAGTCCCCAAAGCAGATAATTTCAAGTACATGCCTACTTATTAATGTAGATATATCAAATGGTATCTGCTTATTATGTTTGAATGCAAAGTTGCCCAAGTCAACAACAGGAAGGAGTCAATATGACTTGATATAATCTTAAGTGATCATCGAGTGTTGATGGTGAACTATATTTGGGAGATTTCTTCTCCATTTATGGGCTATATATATATATATATATATATATATATATATATATATATATATATATATATATATATATATATATATATATATATATATATATCCCATAAATGGAAAAGAAATATCCCAAATATAGTTCATATATGTGT
>CM032669.1:30353770-30408770 GCA_019095985.1 Streblospio benedicti | reverse complement strand
CTTGTTTTTACTGTATTGATGTTTTGATCATTATTTTCTCTGAGAGTGAATTTTATGCTTATTATCCTTTGGTGATGGGGTGGTGTCTTTCCATGTAGTTACAGTGATTTAGGTTGCACATGTCAAGTGTGCTCCTCTTTTGCTGCTGTAATTATTATTATCTGATAATAATGTGTAACTCACAATAAATAGCATCGCACATTGCATTTAAGTATCGGTACATATATTTGGTTAGTTCATATATTGTAATGTAATGTAGAAAATGATAGGTCAATTCATTAGTATTAAAATAGGTGACTGATAAACCCAAGAAGGGTTGGGTATATTATGTAATTTGTGTATTTTAGTCAGTTTTGTTGTATAGGGACATACCTTGTCACTATAATAAATAAACAAACAAACATATTGATGGTGTTGGCACATGATGTTCACCTGATAATAATGCGTTCAAGTGGTTGAAAGATCTAGAAGGGACAGTTGATAATTTTTAGACATTATCACCATGCCTGTGTATAACATGACCTTCCTCATTGGTGTGTCTTGTCCCAAATGGAGATAAATGGTTCAATATTGTGATATTTATTTATTGCTGAACTTAAAGAGAATGTCATGCATGAAGAGTGAACATCTATGTCCGGAATCCAACAAAATCCTACAACATTGGTTTCTTATTCAACAGGTTCACATTTTGACCTGTCCCGTGCCTATAATTATGAAATGGTTATCATTATTACTTATATAAAATGTTCAAATATTGATCCAATTTGATGTGATTTTAGCACCTTATGAAACCGTACTTTTCTGCTTAAGTGCTAATTAAGTGTGAAGCTTATCTATCGGTATCAAAATGTAATGTCAGTGTTATCATATATTGCACTGTCAACATGATATGGTGCAGAACACGTTTCAATGTATGCCACACATGATGACCCAGTCACACAAAGCAATGACACTGGCAACTTGTGTATTTTAAACCATGGGCTCCAGCAGCATGAGAAGGGTCATATATACTATATTTATAACAACTATTCCTATACAGATATAATAATAAAAAAATATATTTGGGTATCTACTATATTTCTAAATGAATTGTGTTTGTATTGTAAATATAGTAAATATACAATCACCATCTCACAGTGCAGGGCTCCAAGGTACAATAAAAAAAGAAAAAAAAAAGAAAAAAAAAAGGATCACAGCCAAATCATTGCCCCACAGCTCACATTTAGTCACCGTATTTCGTGTTCATATCAGGATGTGGCGAGGGTTATTGGAAACCAAACACACTAAAAAGTAATTATTCATATTGCACCTTGAATGTGTAGTGGATCATGTCCATATCCATGCGGACACCTGATTAAAACCCCACTCAACCCCCGCTCTCTTCATGGTCTAATGTGGACACATTTCACGTCGTTTTCACTTCTGACAAAGACATAAGACAAATTGCTATGCAGTACTGACTGTCTTGACCTAACTGACTGTCCTGACCTAACTGACTGTCCTGACCTAACTGACTGTCCTGACCTCACTGATTGTCCTGACCTTACAGCTGGCTGGCCACCTCCAAGTTCCAGCCGTCTGACGCGCGCAGGCGTTCCCCCAACTGGGACGAGCCCAAGTTCAAGGCCACGTTCAGCATCACACTCCGCCACTGGAGGAATTTCACCGCCCTGTCGAACATGCCGCTCAAGGTCAGTGGATGATCGACAGCTGAACGAATATTCTCCAGATGATTTATTGGCTTCAGGGGTTTAGAAGCTCTCCACTCATAATGTCACTTTGACATGAGGGGTTAGTTTTAATAGCTTGTGTAATGATTAAGCAGCCTGAAAAAGATGTGGATATCATGTTGTAGAGTGAGCTGATCGAAGACGAGACTTGGCAGGAGAGTTCTTTCGAGACAACCCCGCTGATGAGCAGCTACCTCACCTGCTTCATCGTGTTCGACTTTGTGCGCATCAACAACACACTCGCGAACGGGAAAGTCGTGAGTTGATAGTGGAGTTTTGCTTATTTTTTTTTAATTTGGACCCCAGGAGTTCCTCTTATTTTGAATAGTACAGTAGAAGCGCTCGATTAAAACAATAATGGGGACTACACTCAAGTGGTCTAAATAATGGGTGGTCTCTTTGCGGAGGCTTGTGGTTTATTAACGTTTTGGACCATAGCAAATTGTCTTTGCACAGATGTGGTCTCTTTATAGAGGTAGTCTTAATTGGATGTTCAACTGTAACTTCTTTATCTATTTCTGTGGTTTTAGGATTGATGAGTGATATACTGTATTATAAATGTAAATATTGAGAGGTGGTGAATTAATAATCTGACAATGTATGACCGCAATAGTAAAAAATATTCAAGTTGAATGAAGAAATTAAAAAGAGCTGTTAAGTAAATAAGACATTTTTGTTCTGTCTATTATAACATCTACATGTATGTCCCTATAGAACAGCATCTGGGCGCCCCCGGATCGGATCGGGCAGGGGCAGCTGGCACTTGAGTTCAGTAAGGATGCGCAGGACTTCATGGAGACTGAACTTGACATGAAGTTCCAGCTGCCAAAGCTAGGTACCCAGTGGGACAGGGGTACTTCATTACACAAAAGCATATACATGGTGTGCGCAGTAGGCAAATGAGCTAACGACCCCACCTCCATTGATTTCACTCCAAAAGTTTCATTTTCATGTTTTTTATGGCATATGCGTGAACCTTTGTGAGAACAAACCCATCTTTAATCATCAAAAATATGTTAACAACGCCATTCCTCCGATTTGAAAGAGGCTCTATAACCAGCTTCAATACTCCAAATGAAAGAGATAAAGTATATTAGTTTAACCAGTAGTCCCTTCCCCCTCCACAGACCACGTGGCAGTGCCTGACTACCCATCAGGCGCTACCGAGCACTGGGGCCTAATCACGTACCGCGAGTCTCGTCTGCTGTTCGACCCGACCACGGGCAGTGAAAGCAACGCTGCGAGCGTGCGTCACATCGTCGCACACGAGGTCGCGCATCACGTGAGTGGACAACTGTCAATCATGGCGCACTTCCAGTTCAAAAAGCGCAGTCTCGGAGAGAGAGGACACCATGACTTCTAGTTGGAGGTTGGGGTGGTGTGGGTGTTGGGCATATTGTGAAGGAGAAAAAAGTACAGAATAAACTTTGCAATAAGCAACACTCATTTTCTTCTTGTGAATTGGAAGACGGGTGTAGAATGTAGTTACATTGGAAGGATGTAAACTTTCCCGCCATGATTCCAGTATGGAATTTATATGAATAAGCAACCTTTTTGCCATACTATATCTCTGTGTGTTTTCTTGTAGCATAGGGTTGATTAAATCATAAATTCTAATAATCGGAATGCAGTATAGAGGGCCCCTTGAAATTAACTTTGAAATATACCACTTGTTCGCTTAAAATCCAACTAAAATATCTATTCAGTGTGGTGAAGTGTGTGAAAAGCACATTTTTAACAAGTGTAATTGAATAGTTGCTTATAAGCTAGGCTCAATAAATGTGTAAAGAAAGTTGCCCAGGATCAAGTCCGGGGATCAACTGCACTTGACGTAATTCACTTTTGCTTACCCTCCGCTTATTCACTGGGGAGGAGGTTTCCCTGCATAAGATGTTCTGATGTGATAGTTTCTCTCGGTTCTGCTGTGATAGTATGCGTTAGAATCGTCATCAAAATTCTAATTTAGACAACATTTTAGGGGGCCCTTTTTATGTTTAAAATCACCTACATCTTTATGTCACATTTGACTGTTTATGTGATGTAAACACAGCAGTGGAAAGCTAGAAAGATATTTCTTAAGTCCCGATCCTGACTTGATAGCAAATCCTTTACCCCGGTTCTGTTTTGATCCCACGTATATATTTTCTGTTGAAACTATCACACCAGAACATCTTATACAGGGACACCTCCTCCCCAGTGTTATGTACAGATGTTCACACACAGTTATGTACACCATTCTTTCAGTTCTTTGGCAATGCCATCACATGTCGCGCCTGGGACGACATTTGGCTTAACGAAGGCTATGCGAGATATTATGAATACAAAACAACTGCACAGCTGATAGGAGAATATCAAGACGTAAGCTTTCAGACTACTTTTTTTTTTATATCGACCTTTAATCCTACCCATTCCGTTTCAGTTCTTTGGCAATGCTATCACCTGTCGATCCTGGGACGACATTTGGTTGAATGAGGGATATGCCAACTTCTATGAGTACAAGACCACTGGCACATTGGTGGCTGATTACCAGGATGTAAGCACAGGGAACCTGTATCAAGAGCTAGAATAGTTTGCACTTATTGGTTAATTATCGTTAATGTTGTCTCTAATTTCAACATAGTAAGCCAGTAACCAGTTGAAGTGCCCCTTCATTTTGGAACCACTACAATGTCTGTATTTTTTCACATACGTGTTTTTGTTTAACTTGCATGGCATATAAAATGTACATGTAGCTTTTTATTATACTTTAACCTTTAACAATTTACTACTGATTTATCGCATTGTACATGCCCTGCTATGCTATTACAATTTGCAAGCTTCATGATCTTATCCTAAAGGTCTAGCTGTGATGTACACTATACTATACATATGCGAATGATATCTATAGCTTATGAGACCAATGAGTCTTTTGCATTATATGCATTATATGTACGATGATGAATTAAGATATTGGTACTAGTACATTGATAGGTTAAAGCTATAGAACATAAACCTGACGACTAGGGGATTATGTACATTTTGTCACGCTCCTTAAAAGTGGAACCGTTCAAGGGAAGAGGGGGTGGGGGGTTTCGGTCAAGAAAAGAAAACAATGTTCCACTTTTGCGAAGCGTGACAAAATGTACATCACCTCTAAAATATATACATCGAGAAAACAAACATGCTGGAAACCTGAGCTGTATAGCTTAAACCTACCACTGTACATGTACTACCAGAAATTGACCATCTACTTACTTTGAAGGACAAGCGCTTCGTGACGAGTATAGTGCAGCCAGTGATGCAAGATGACGCTCTCTCAGACTCACGGCCCGTGTCCAAGCCCGTCACCACCCCGGAGGAAGCCACCGCCGCCTTCACCGGCATTGTCTACAGCAAGGTGCACACTGGGGCTGGGTGTGGGTTACACAAGGACGGACTGGGGATCGTGTCCAAGCTGGTTACATTCCTTTTCATTTCTAACACTTCTAGACTTCTACATGGAATCATATTCAATTCTACTCATGTCTTTGTTTATTTCTTATCATGGGTGTTCTATTTAGGCAGTTTGCCAAGTAACGTACCTCTAACTTTGACCACACGGAACATGACAATGTTAGAGATAAGCAGAGGTCTCAATAATAATCGTTTAGACCGTTTATTGCACTGTGGACTAAGTGCTCTCCATGGGTACAGTTTACATCTGATATTTGGTCAAATCTGGGGTGGAAGTTGTGCTCCGTGATTGTTATTTTTAATGTCACAATTATGTGCCATGCTCCTGTATAATAGTCCAAACTTGTAGCAATTTTCAATGTTATATAACAATCACATGGATAATAATACAGCATTCTCTTACATTCCTTTTATTACAGGGAGCATCCATTATCCGCATGATGGAGGATTTCCTAGGGAAGGACACATTCAGGAATGCTACAAGAGTAAGTGAACATTGTATACATCAACAAAATTATCTAAATCAATTGAAATATACTGATCACTGGGATTTCAACATGTCTGAAATAAATCACATTCATGGATGTTCCTTTCTTATTTCAGTTTTATTTGAAAAAGTATGAATTTGGGTTGGCAACAACAAAAGACCTATATGAAGCATACGCCGAGGTAGGTAAACACTGTCTTTAAAATCTTTTATTTATTATTTTATCTACACATTACAATATACATAATCATGTACTTTGCAATGTTATTCATGTAAATACTGTGCCCATTGTTTATGAGATAATTGTCATTTGCTATTTTAGACCGATTGCATGCAAATTATTATCTAAACCTGATATGATCAAGAAAACATGCTATAAAAGCCAACAACAATTTGAAATTTTACTTAATTCTATAGTCTTGTTTCATTACTTTAGATATTTATTGCTTTTATGCATCAAACAAGAAATATTTATATATCTACCTAACCTGATGCTATGCAAACCCTTTAAATCTGGAGCTCTAAATTTCAGCGATCCACCACCTAAAAAATTCCACCTTATATTTGCAATCTTGTAATCAGTTTTTCTTAAACAAAAAAGGTTTCATGTACATGTATGTATATTGCCATCTCAAGTTCACATTTTAAATCAAGGAACAATTCTCTCTGACTCGCGGATTCACTAAGGGCTGTTTTTAATATACTGATCTATGGTTTACGAAGAAGGAGTAATGACACAGTTGAATTATTGAAAGAAACTGTGCACACAATACTATGAATCCAAAGGGTTACATACATGGCTTGAATGTAACCCACAAACATTTAAATTGGATGGTCATACATGGATGGTCATACTGCAACTTAGCACAGTGACAATACATACATGATCATCATGCAGCCCAGCACATTGACAGCTAGGTTTATGTACCTACATGTCGGTAATGCAACCTTATGATGATTGCAGTACACAGGTGTCGACATCCCCACCATCATGAACCCGTGGACTCTGCAGATGGGACTGCCCCTGGTCACGGTCACCGAGGCTGGCAGCAATGTCCTTACACTTACACCACAGCGCTTTCTCACCGATCCAGAGGCAGATCCAGAACAGCCCCCAGAACCTGAATACGGGTATTGCGTTTTTTGTTACAGTGTACAGTAAGACCTGTTTATCTCAAACCTCAAACAACTCCAGTTTTTATTCCTCATTCCAACTTCACGTTAAGAGAGTCCTACTGTAATTTGTTTTATAATAGATTCTACTGATTTTGAAAGAGGATAAAGATATTTTAATTTAATAACTCCCTCCCAAGCACTCAGTTGCAAGCTCTTGTGTTAATTGCCACTTGGGTGTTGATTATATTCTAGCTTGGATATAGAATGCTAAACTAAACTGAAATCATTTCAGCTATGAGTGGTACATTCCGTTAAGCTATGAAACACAGGGTGGGATCACTGGCAGAACGTGGATCAACAAGACAGAAGGTGAGTTCGCCAAAGTGTTTGCAATGGTTTATGCTTAGGCCTAGCCATTGTTACGTAAAAAAAATTAGCCTCATTTTCAAAAGTATATCTTAAGTAGAAAAGCATGCCCATGAAAAGGGATCACAGAGAGTAAAGTCATTGTTTGTTATTGGCCAAAACTTTGCAAGGTTTATTGCAATGATTACATCTGGATCAGTATTATATAGAATTATCTTACTGCAAATTGTAACATTGATGCCAAGGGTGTCTGACCTAGTTATTTGATCTTAATTATGATAACTGGAACAGCTAGGATGCAAACATCTTAAGGTTTTAAGACATTAGAACATCCAGTTGTTAGTAAGAACCACACATGGCTATGCTAGTTATATATGTGAATTGTTTATTTTTTAGTGAATATAACTGATCCGAGAAGCAGCAACAGTGAGTGGATAAAATTCAACCGAGAGCAAATGGGATTTTTCCGTTTGAACTATTCACCAGCCCAATGGGAAAAACTGTCTCAGCAGCTTTTGCAGAATCACACTGTAATTTCCTAACAATCTACATAGCCTCTTTTAAAAACTTTGATGGGACTGGAAAAAGTCTTGTATTTAGATAGTCAAAAAGCCTTATATTGAGCTTGAAACTGCCTGCATTATCCACATGTTATTTCATTGTACAAACAACTAAATGTATGTTTATATGAAAAGTCTTACTGCAGTAAAGATATAATACTAGATGTAATGTGACTGTCAGCATTGTAAGTGAATTTTAAGCGAGTTTCATTTCAAATTATGCTTTTTCTTGCAGATTCTGGAAAGCACAGACAGAGCAAGCATTTTGGATGATGCATTCAACATTGCACGAGCCACACTTCTAGAATATCCCATTGCCCTGGACCTAACTAAGTACCTGGATCAGGAGGAGGACTATTTCCCGTGGTCAAGCATCCGATCTAGTCTGGACTACATCAGTGACATGATGTATGGAGTGGGCGCCTTCTCTATGTGGAGGGTCAGTTTGGGTCCATTATTTTATAAACAAAAACATTTATACCTCTGAAAATATTAAAATGCATCACCATTTACACATATGAGGCTATTCGCGCTTATATTGTGGTGTCATATCAATGAAGAAAAAATACAAGAACATGGTAGTACAAAAACTGTCTAAACACCTTGAACACTGAGGCCAAGTGTACACTTTATGGAAAATGAACTATTTTACAGAGTATTTGTTTAATTAACAACTAGAAATTGTGTCACTAAAATTTAGTCTGAGGAAAGCCCTGTCTTTGAATAGATGGTTATTTGCAAAAGGCGTGTTATCATACTTACTTGTACTGGTAAAGAATAAATAATTCTTAGAAAAGAACTAGTGACTCAACGGGTCATTATTTCAGCAGAAAACTATTGCAGCTACAGCAAAAACATCATGCAGGTCCCTTTGTGAAGGTTTTTGGATAATGTTATAGAGACAGTTAATTTATAGACATGGTCTTAATTGAGAGGTGTTTCCGTATTTTTTTGGCACATAAATGACCAACTGACCGCTAATGCCTTTGGTCAAATTACAGGGTTACCTCCAGGAGACTGTGACACCCATGATGAACTCACTGGGCGTTCAAGGTGGCGGAACGTATCTGGAAAAGTAGGCTCTGATAAAATGTCATTACACTCACACTTTATAGTGTGAATAATACACAATAGGCATTAGATCTACAGTTCATACATATGTATCAGATCATCAATGACACCATCAACTTACATATTGCGGACACCACAATATATACTCACCACATACATGTATATGCTCATGGTAATCTTGAAGTGGATGGTGTATGCTGCTTCTTGTGTAAATTGTTACATGATCATGATCCTTCACTATACTTGTCAACAATTTGCTCACACGTTCCACATTTCCTGCCATGAATCACACTTTTAAAACAATATTAAAATTGTCTGGCTGTAATATCTATAGAGAAGATGAGATCATAAAAGCTATTAAAGATAACTTTATTTCATTCACTATATTAAACGATGAATTAACTCACATGTATGGGTATAACATAAAGCTGTTTGTGTACTCAGGATGAATCGAGCCAGTAACATCATGCCACTGGCCTGTAGACATGGGCAGCTGGATTGTCTTCTCAACTCAACTCAGCTGTTTGAAGCCTGGCTCCAGAACGAGTAAGTCAGTCATGTATCATCTCAGTCATGTATCTGATGGATCATGGTGGTTTTGTCTTAAATCTGTAGACGCAGATGTTTTCCCTCCAAAAATGTCATTTTCATGATGTTTTTTGGCATATGACTACTACAAAAGCCATCAAATCATTGGTTGTACCTCTCGCATCTAAAATCCTATTTCTGCTAGCAGTTTTAATAAACTTTAAGCAGGGTAATTTGGCAGATCCAGGCTTTATTGCAAAGTTGTGTGTGGGGGGGTGTTGAGGGGCGCAGTGAGGATTAAAATATGCACTGCGAATGGATTACAATGTATAACGCACTTGGTTTGAGATGTGATCAAAATTCAAAATGATGTAAAAAGGACATTTATTTTATTATATTATAGCTATAGGAATGAATGCATAGTTTAAATAGATATATACTAACATATCCACAGGACAAATGCCATAGATCAGGACATCCGACGGGTAGTGTACCAGTTCGGCATGCTGGAGCTGTCTGGAGTTGAGGGCGTGTGGGATACCGTACTAGAGAGGTACCACTTAACACCAGCATGAGTACATGTAATTTAAAAAGTACAAATTCTGTTTATAATTGTCACGTTAACAATCACCTAGAGTAGGCCATAATGTGGATCCTGCCCATGTGGACACTTCCCATCTAAGAGGCCATAGTCATGGACAACTTGCAGCCACTGCAGCTGCAAGCTCAATGAATTTGTGTAAAGTGAGCGGTTGTTTTATGTTAACATTTTAATGTTTCTGCCAAAGCTGTACACATGATAAAGGTTTCAGTGTACAGACAAAATCTTTTGACACACTCTTACACTTGGATATAAGAGACTAGATACACTAAGAGTTATTGCAGTATAAGAACATTATGGTTGGAAATCTGGTGTACTATGAGTATTATAGAACACCTTGTTAATTTCTTAACGAAGTGTTAAGAAAATATTATAAACACATTATTCAAATGTTTGTTAACAGGTTGTAACCAGACGTGGAAACAGGTTAACTGTTAGTTTACAACCCTTGCTGACAACCCTTGTTCCCTGTTTACAAAGCTTATAAATGTATTATTTTCTCTTGGGCACCTTTCTTATCTGGACACGTGTCACTTCTACTGTTTGCAACATATCATTTACAATGTGAACCTCTCATTTAAGGACACATGTCTTGAGGACACCTTTGAGAGATGGGAAAATTTGCTATATCAAACCCAATTGCACTGTCTGTAGATTGAAAATCACAATTAAAAAATAAATTACTTTGATTGGAGGTAGCACACATTTTTGGAAAGCTCGATGCATAAGCATTAAGAAAAATATATGCTGCCAAATTTCGCCATGAAATTTCATTGGAACTCTATTTTGGTAACACAAGGAAACTGCAGGCCAATCACACAGTCCCCTGTTTGAGATGTCCACAAATACTACCTACCACTTTAATATGATAAATGCTGTTTCCATACCTGCTTGTAATCTGTACGAGCCAATCAGCATCTGATCAGCGTTTATGAATGAGAGTGGCTTACAGATGTATCAATACACTACGGTGAACAAGAGGCCAGTTGGCAAGTGGCAAGCATCTACGTTTAGAGTGAGGAAACTAACTACTTCTTATCTGCTATGTTGCAGATTTGAGCAGACGGATTCCATCACCGAGAAAGGCAACCTGATGTTCACTCTTGCACAGACTGACAGACAGTGGCTTATCAAAAGGTGAGTTACTGACAGGAGTAGATCCAGGGAACACGGGGGAGGGTTTGAAGGCTGGTCCAGGTAACGTAGGGTGAGGGTTTATAGTCACATACACGTAGTGCAGGGTGAGGGCTTATAGGCAGATCCAGAGAGTGCAGGATGAGGGTTTATGCGGAGATCTAGGAAGGGGTGCAGTGTGCGCATTCCCTATTCCATGATAAAATGCCATTTTCGTTGGGTTTTACATGTCTCTTTGTATTTCACTAAACCAATCCACCTACATGTATCTATATAAAAAATAAACAATAAGGTTGTTATATAAGTGAGAGGTTTCTGCAGCTGGTAGCAACCCCAGGTCAATGATGAATGCCAGGTAGGAAAATCAGAAAAGTAAGGACCTACGGGTATTTTTTAGTAAAAGTTGCCAACATACTTTTTTAACACAATTTGGGTATGCCGATTCTCCCTATAAATATTGGCAGAACAAGTTCTCGAGTTAAAGGCCTCAAAATTGTAAAAACAAAATGGCAGCCAAAATTTGCACCGAAACTGGTCATAACTCAATAAATATTGATTTTAGACACATTTTTACTATTGACAATGGATAGGAAATCATATGTAAGGATTCTTAAAATGTTGTAATATTTGACCTTCAGGTCATTTTTAAGGTCTAAACGATCAAAATTACCCCTCTCTTTTAGTTTACTCATTATTTCACACCCAAAATGTGTGTAGAAATATGTAACAATTTATCAAGCAGTATAAATCTATTGAAATACAATACAAAGCATTATCTCATTTGGCTCAAGTCAAATATTAATTAATCTAATACTAATCTAGACATTCTGTTTAGCAAAAAAGGTATATTGTGATATCAATGTCGTTACGTGAAATAATGACCAAACATGAACAGTTGAAATGACAGTGGTACTACTGAGAAATCATTAATGATGATTAATTGTCTTTATTTATACATAAACCATCTTTTGTGCAGCCACACAACCCAGTACAAAAATAGTTGCCTACATTTGCATCTGTTGTTCTTGCATCCCATGGAACAATTACACAAAATGTTTTCTATGTATCAGAATGGGAATCAGGTCATCGTTTTGTTTACTTCAACCCAAAGTTTCAGGCAAGATATTTGCCTGCCTCTAGATCATGGTCCATAGTTTGGTAATGCACCCTTTTAATGTGGTAGAGGAATGACTTAGATTTTGGTGGTAGTGACTCAGGACTCCCTGGTCGTGAAAATAGCATACATCTTGCTTCGTCAGAGCTTTCAACATTTTGTTTGTACATTTTGCAAACAAATGTCTCACCTTTTATTTATCTTTTCCTCAGTTAACTCACCAACTCCAATATCCTTAAGATGAGCATGATGATTTTTAAACATATCAAATGCTGTTTTTTTTGTATGTTTGCAAAAGAACGTTGTGGTATCTAAGCCAGTGAAGGCATGGAAACTTTGGAAAGGTAACAAAGACTCTTCACACCCTTCAGGAGGGCCATCGCAAATAGCATTGACAGGTATATATATATTTGCATTTTAGAAGTACCAGCAATCAACTGCACTTTACAACCTATTTCCTACATATGTGCGAAAAGTAACACAAGAATGTCAGTGTCTCTAGACCATAATACGACATTTTCAACATCGGATACATGTTTAGAATGTATGAAATGTAGCACTAGCTTCATGCCAGCTTCTTCGTGTAGTGCCTTCAATCCTGTGACATCTACGAAATCCACGGAAAATTCCACATGGTCCTCTTCAATGAATCCTCCTGCAACAATGAGAACCTTGTTACAGGTGGTGCCTTTAGTAGTACTTGTTCTGATAGAAAATTTACCAAGTCTGCTTTGTTATCACTAAGAGGAATGAAAGTGTCCCATTTTTGTGGCAGTGGGACGGTTCTACTTTTTTATCCTCCGTGCAGGAATAATTGACCTTGTTTATCTCTTTCTGGTAGCTGATTTGATTGAATATGACCTGTATCTATCAAATATGACACCAATCCTGTATTATCCTAGTACAGCTTGAACAAAGGCATCTGCAATCTCTCCAAAGTTATTCTTGCCCTTCGGTTCCTCTTTGGTATCACAAAAACTTGATGGTCTCTTTCATACAATTTAAGATCACATATTTCCTCCCAAACCGGAGACCTGTTTGGTGTTGATTTTGATGATACTTTCAATCATAAAGAAATGTCTAAATCAAGAAAGAGAAAGGTTAATTATGACATGAAAGCACTTGAGGATGTCATGAAAAGTTTAAACATTTTTTCTTCTGATACTGAGGCTGATGTATTACAAAATGCTGCAAACAAAGATGTTGCCACTGAATCTATACAGGTTTCAGGTGATCAAAGACAGGTTAATGCATTTCGTGATCCAATTAAAAAAATTACCCCCTTACCTTTGCCTCACTTTATGTGCAACAATCAAAGACAACCTATGATAAAGCTCAGATACACAAAATAGACAGGACTCTCCTTCAAAGGCTAATTATAGCATACGAAGCTGGAAGGTCTGTAGACCTAAAAGAAATAATGAGACATGAACTTATGCCAGTGTCTGTATCACTTGCTGATGTAAACGTAATGTCATAGATGCGCTCGCCATCACTCCGTTAGACATTAGCAGTCCATCACACGTAAATTTTAGTGACGTGACGTGTGGTCTAGAGACACCAACGTTTTTGCACATGTGCAGGACAGAGGTTGTAAAGTGTGGGTGATGGCTGGTACTTCTAAAAACCAAATATATATACCTGTCAATGCTATTTGTGATGACCTTCCTGAAGGATCTGAAGAGTTGTTGTTACATTTACATGCTCTCACTGGCTCAGATACCACAACGTTGTTTTGCAAACATACAAAGAAGACAGCATTAATGATATTGACATTTGTTTGCAAAATGTACAAACAAAATGTTGAAAGCACTAACGAGGCCAGATGTATACTATTTTCACAAGCAGGGAGTCCTGTCAGTCACTACCACCAACATTTAAATACATTGCTCTACCACATTAAAAGGGTGCATTACCAAACTATGGTCTGGACGCAGGCAAATATCTCCCTACCAGTTCTACCCTTGCCTGAAACTTTGGGTTAGAGTAAACAAATCGATGACCTGATTCCCATGCTGTTGGGCAAAGAACCCATACCAAAGGCATGCTTAGAAAGGATTTTGTGAATTTGTTCCATGACATGCAAGAACAATAGATGCGAATGTAGGAAATCTATGTTATTTGGACTGGGTTTTGTGGCTGCACAAAAGAAGGTTTATGTATAAATAAAGACAATCATCATTATTGATTTCTCAGTAGTACCACTATCATTTCAACTGTTCATGTTTAGTCATTATTTCACATAACGACATTGATATCAATACCGGTACATACCTTTTTGCTGAACACAATGTCTGGATTAAGTATTAGATTAAAAGACTTCAAAAAATTATTAGATTAGGTAATATTTGATTAAGGGAGATAATGCTTTGTATCGTATTCCAATAAAGTTATACTGCTTGATGAATTGTTACAAATTTCTACATGTATACTCATTTTGGGGGTGAAATAATGAGTAAACTAAATTACTGGGGTAATTTTGATCATTTTGACCTTGAAAATGACCTGAAGGTCAAATATTACAACATTTTCAGAATCCTTATAAATGTTTTCCTATCCATTGCTAATAGTAAAAACTTGTCTAAAATCAATATTAATTGAGTTGTATATGTATTGTATTTATTGAGCTATGAGTTATGAGCAGGTTTTGTGTCTATTTTGGTGGCCATTTTGTTTTTCAATTTTAAGGCCTTTAACTCGAGAACTCGTTCTACCAATATTTATAGGAAGAATCGGCATACCCAAATTGTGATAACAAAGTATGTTGGCAACTTTTACTAAAAAATGCCCGTAGGATTTACATATTCTGATTTTCCGACCTGGCAATGATGAATATGCATTCCGTCTGACTCAAATATATGAAGTGACCATATGTCACCTTAAATAAACTTGTACACAGTGTCAGCGACACTTATAGTCATGCCTCATGACTCCAAGTTTATGAGATTGAATCACAGTCAATGTTATATTTAAATCTCCCCGGATGAAGTCCGGAGGGAGATTTCTAGCTTTGCTTCTGTCTGTCTGTCTGTCCGTGCGTGCGTGCGTCCAAAATAAACAGGCTGATAACTCAAAGACTACTGGAGCTATTGATTTGCAAATTGAATTTGTTTTGTTTGAGGAAAAAAGTACCTCTCAAAAAAATTTGTTTGTACTTTGGCCTACTTTTGACGAACTTACGAGTGTTACGTAATAAACCTTGTTAACACTCTACAGGGAGAAGTATTTGACCTACGGTCACCAAACTTAATATTTAGCTTTGTTATCCTATTCTCCAGAGCTGATTAGATTTTGGTGTACTTTGGCCTACTTTTGATGAAGTTACGATGTGTTTTTAAAAACAAATTATTACGTTATTGTGTTTATCTGTCTCCTGGGAACAGTTTATGACTTATCATCACCAAACTTGACATTTGGTATGTCTATATCACTCTCCTCACGTGATTTGATATTGGTGTACTTTGACCTACTTTTGAACTTATGAGCGTTACGTAATAAACCTTGTTAACACTCTACTGGGAGAAGTATTTGACCTATGGTCACCAAACTAAATATTTACCTTCGTTGTACTACTCTCCTGAGCTGATAAAATTTTGGTGTACTTTGGCTTACTTTTTATGAAGTTACGATGTGTTTTTAAAAACAATTATTACATAATTGTGTTTATTTGTCTCCAGGGAACAGTTTATGACTTATCATCACCAAACTTGACATTTGGTATGTCTATATCACTCTCCTCATGTGATTTGATATTGGTGTACTTTGGCCTACTTTTGAACTTACGAGCGTTATGTAATAAACCTTGTTACCACTCTACAGGGAGAAGTATTTGACCTTTGGTCACCAAACTTTATATCTAGCTTTGTTGTACCACTCTCCAGAGCCGATTAGATTTTGGTGTACTTCGGCCTACCTTTGATGAAATTACGATGTGTTTTAAAAACAAATTATTATGAATTTGTGTTTATCTGTCTCCTGGGAAGACTTTATTACCTATCATCACCAAACTTGACATTTTGTATGACTATGCTCTCCTCATGTGATTTGATATTTGAGTACTTTGACCTACTTTTCAAAAATGGCCTGATTTGGGAAATGGCCTGATTGGGGAAGGGGAGATTTACGCCGTTCCCGACGACTACTTGTGTCATAATGTGACACCTGCGGCTTTCAGTCACTTTATTGTACTTTTGAAAAGTTTGTCTAAGCTTTGCATTGGTTTGCAATCAATGCAGTTGCAGGACTGTCCTTTTTCGATGACAATACCGTATGTTTGTGAATATTTTGTATATTGTTAGGGGCGGAGCATTACTTAGTAGGGTGGGGGGGGGGGCGAGTAAATTTTTTTTCGAACAAAATTTTTTTTTCACACGGCCATATTATGCAAAAAAAATTTCACACGATGATGCTGACAAACAATTTTTCTTCAATCAGTACTTTAATGTCAACATTTTATTTTGCATATGAAATGGACGACGACTTGTCAAATTTTAATTAATTTGTATTTATTACTAGTGTATTAAAACAGCATGGAATGTATTGAAAATGCTACTAATATTTATATGTCAATCTTGAAAATGAATCAAAATAAATTAACGCTATTCACATTTGAAGCTTCAAAGAACCATACATTTTTTACCTCACCTAACAGATCATCTTTCGGCAGTCGACTTGTTCTGCCGTGTGTCCACAATTAATATTTGCACAATAGTTTCTATATTTTTCATTCAATTTTCATCAATCTTACACACAACTTGTATGCCTAATTGATTGTCATTCCATGGTTGAATCATGCCCCTGGGTGGAAATTTGACCCTGCCCCAGGGGTCCATCAAATGTTTTAGTATAAAACCGTAGCTGGATTTTTTTTTTTTCAATTTTCACCAAATTTATACATGGTGTATTTGTCTATATGATCATCATTACATAGTTGAATCATGCCCCTGGGGTCCATCAAAATCTGTTAGCATAATCCATAACTGGGTTATTTTTTATTCGATTTTTAAGATTTACACACAACGTGTATGCCTATATGAAAAAAATGTAAAATATACAAATACGCGCCCTAGATGCATCACTGTGACAAGTGAACCTCTCTTATATTTGGTAATCCGCAGCTCATAAGTAATTATCTGAAGATCGGATGGGCTTGATATTTGAATATACACCACTGGGCGTATAAATGAGACCTTATTCCATTGCCAAAGGTTCAAAAAGTAGCATTTTTCAGATAAAAGCCCATGGGCTTTCATGCACAGCGATATGGTACACAAGAGTGCTTCATGTAATTATAAATACGTTGTGGATACTAAAACTGGTGGAAATATACTGAATTTTTAAGTGATAAATGTAAAAATAATGTTTTCGACTCAATTGTATATTGATAGCTGGATTGAGAAACCTGCTGGCAGTACAAGAAAGATGTCACTGACATTCAAAGAATTTTTTAAGGAACTTCTTCATTCATGGTATAATATGTACAATGTATATAATTTCAGTGTGAAAATTTGCCTTTGCTTTAGTGAAAGTAGATAATAAAGTATTTGGCATATTAAGAATATTTGTGTTAATGTAAAAATTAATGCCATAAACGCATAAAAATCGACATTTGTGCAAACAATTTTTTTTCTACAAATGAAACAAATTTTTTTCCTTTCTAAATGAGAACAAAAAGGTTTTCCCATGTGTGTGGTGAACAAACAATTCTTTTCCATATTTTACTCGCGCACCCCCCAACTAAGTAATGATCCACCCTTCAGTTAATCAGTTAGATGGCAGGGGTCGGCCTGGTCTCTGTACCGCATCCCGTCTCTGACCATGGCAACCTACCTTCTTAGGCTGGATGCTTGGCTGAAGGAGGGACTCAGTCCTCACCCAGATCTGCGTTGCATATCTTGGACAATTTGTCAGCAGTAGCTGAGGAGATGACACACATTGTAGGGCCGCCCCGGCTCTCCAGCCCTCCTACCTATTAGTACTATATCTGTCCCTATAACCCTTCTTGCCAGTGCACGCGTTCCGGAGACAAGTTGATCGAGACAATGGTACTGCGATTTTCGGAACTATATTGATACACCTGTGTACGTCACTGATATATGCCACCTGGCGGGTTGTGTTGGTACCATGATAGTACATGATAGTAGTACGATAGTACACGAACATTTCCATTAGAATACAACAGGTGTAGTCTGACTGACTGTGCGAGCATTTGTAATTACAACACATAGGCCTATTGAACGTTCATCAACAAAGGATTTTCATGTGCGTAACCATCATCGTTTTGGAGGTTGAATGGTGTGTAACACACTCATGCCCAACATCCAAGCTGGAATCACACACCGTCCTCTTTCTGCGAGATGAGCCTGGGTTTGGAGGTTGACTCATATGCCTTATAAAGGGTCACAAGCGTAAATGTGTTAGAATGAGTGCAAAATATTAGTCGTTTACCTTAGCATTTACTAAGGGAAGAGTCAGTTTGACTTTCTCGGGGGAGGGGGGGCAAGCTCAAAGACCAGACATGCAAAACAGAGTTTTCAAGTGAAGTCAGTCTGACAGATTCTGTGGAAGAGTCATGGCTGAACCTAAAAAAGGGGTTACTTGAATAAATACTTGAGAAAATACAATGTATGTGGTTGGTCAAAGAAAGTGCCCCCTAGGAAGCACACTTGGTGATTGAATAATGAAGTGGGTTCAGCAATACAGGAAAACAGGAGGTGTTGGAAGTATGGAAGACGACTGGGATAAAAATGTGTATATAGCTGCCAAAAGACAAGCAAAACATGTAATCTATTTGGCTAAAGAAGTGGCAGACGCGTGAACTGCAGAATACCATGGAGAGCAAGCATAACATCTATTGCATTGCAAAGCAAATTCGAAGACAAAATCAAGATGTGACTGGTGACAAGTGTGTGTGAAACGATCTTGGGGAGATAGCAATGGATGATGAGGCGAAGAAGCTTGTGCAGAAACAGCACTATGAGAGACTTCTCAATGCGGAGTTTCCCTGGGAATAAAATATTGTCAAAGGTAAGTCCTGATGAGTGTCTCTGGGAAGATGGGCATTGAAACAGTGAGACGCTCGAAGTGTAGGAAAGCCGCTGGGCCTTCTGCTATAGTGGCAGAAATGCTGAAGACTGCAGGTCCAAGATGTTTTACAGTCCTCACACAACTACTTGATTAATATCATAGTAGTAGAAGGCCATATACCATCTGACTGCAAGAAAGTTTCATAATAAACCTGTACACAGGTAAAGGTGATGAATCCTACCTGAGGTTGAGATGATAATTGACCAAGTATGTAAGCTGGGGGTTACAGAGACATCGGTTCGTCCGAGTAACCTTTTAACAGCCCACTGCTTGGGATGATGGTATCATTCCGGTCTCACAACCTTGGGGTCAGTTCTGGTGACAAGCCAGGGCCACTTGATATAGTAAAAATGGAAGATGTCTCTTCAGCTATGTCAATACAGTGGCAGGAGCTTGCTTGACAGAAAAGTGAGAATAGAATTGAATTCACAAGCAAGACTTGGGAAAAAATATATACAATTATTCATATAAGCACAGACCTTAACACGGCTGAAACATTAGACCTCCCAAAAAATTTCCGTCCTCAGGTGGGATTCGAACCCCGGACCTCTGGGTTGAGATGATAATTGACCAAGTATGTAAGCTGGGGGTTACAGAGACATCGGTTCGTCCGAGTAACCTTTTAACAGCCCACTGCTTGGGATGATGGTATCATTCCGGTCTCACAACCTTGGGGTCGTGAGTTCGAGTCCCGTCAGGGCCACTTGATATAGTAAAAATGGAAGATGTCTCTTCAGCTATGTCAATACAGTGGCAGGAGCTTGCTTGACAGAAAAGTGAGAATAGAATTGAATTCACAAGAAAGACTTGGGAAAAAATATATACAATTATTCATATAAGCACAGACCTTAACATGGCTGAAACATTAGACCTCCCAAAAAATTTTTCCGTCCTCAGGTGGGATTCGAACCCTGGACCTCTGGGTTGAGATGATAATTGACCAAGTATGTAAGATGGGGGTTACAGAGACATCGGTTCGTCCGAGTAACCTTTTAACAGCCCGCTGCTTGGGATGATGGTATCATTCTGGTCTCACAACCTTGGGGTCGTGAGTTCGAGTCCCGTCAGGGCCACTTGATATAGTAAAAATGGAAGATGTCTCTTCAGCTATGTCAATACAGTGGCAGGAGCTTGCTTGACAGAAAAGTGAGAATAGAATTGAATTCACAAGCAAGACTTGGGAAAAAATATATACAATTATTATTATATCTAATAGTTTTTATTTCTATTTTTACATAAACCACTCGTGTCAACCATATATTAAGTGCAAAGATAAAGAGCAAGTACAATTGTGACGGCCTCTAGCTCTAATAGATATAAGGTCTTTTACAGAACCCTAGGAATTCCACTGATATTAAATATGCAGCCTCAAACATCCTGCCCTGTTATAGCCTTTAAAACCAGAGTAATCACTAACAACAGCTGCAGAAGCAGCAGAACATGTATGCATGGGTGATCAGGTAAGGGTCACCCAAGATACTGTGGCAGCATGCATGGGTGATCAAGTAAGGGTCCGCCAAGATATTAAGTATGTAATCTTGATGTGTTTCTCAGTTACTTGTACATGTATGACTTAGTTTCGTTTTACCGAAGTGGATACACCTCCAAATAATAGTCCCCCAAACTACAGTACATCAATAAAAATAAATAAAGATGTCAGACTTCAAACTCCTACCTATTATCAGTGCTTGTTGTGTGAAAAGGAAAACTTAAAATCAGTTGATAAAGTAAAACTATTTGAAAATGTTCATATCCAATCTTTTTCAAGCTATGTCTAATTGCTTCATTATCCATGATCAGATAACAACAGAGTATCAAATAAAGAAAATATTACAAAACAGAACTTCATCAAACATTCCCCAATTTAAATAAACAGTACCACATCCGAAAGCTTACCGTTACTAACTGTGGCTGGCTTATTTGTGAATTAATGAACCAGAGCCACATTACAAATAAACATTACCAGGTGCTTAAACGGGAAAATACCCAACTACATCTGGACTGCTGTTTCTAAAATAGAAGACATGTGATTTTAGTTAATGACGTCACTTTAGTAAAACTTCTTGCAAAATTGACGTCATACAGAGGCTTTTAGAATAGGCCTTCATGTCAGATCATTTAAAGGCCTAAGTCTAAAACCTAAATGTTTAAAGCAACTAAAGATATGTGTATATATTATTGGAAATGACCCCCCTCCCCTAAATGACATTTAATAAGATACAATATCACACTGTATTGGTAGTATGCAAATTCAGACCAATAAATGATCCCCTGATAAATGAAATTTGTTCAACCATGCATAAGTCTTGATGAGGTGAGGTAATAATGTATTTAGAAATACTTTAACAAAATACATATTTCATTCCAGCACCTAAAATTTCTATGTGGACCTTTACATGACCCGCAGGCCTCCGTGAAAAAACACACACTAATATCAGTCTCTCTGTAATAGTATATAATTACTTTGCAATTGATTTAGTTTGGTTAAAAACTATTACAAAACTAAATGTGACCTAAGTATCCTATATGATCTGTGACCTTGCAATTTTTCATAGATTATGCTTTAAAGCATGCAATTATTTATAAAGAAAAATATTATTTCATCTGTTAATGTTAAGTCAGTCAGTCAGTCAGTCAGTCAGTCAGTCAGTCAGTCAGTCAGTCAGTCAGTCAGTCAGTCAGTCAGTCAGTCAGTCAGTCAGTCAGTCAGTCAGTCAGTCAGTCAGTCAGTCAGTCAGTCAGTCAGTCAGTCAGTCAGTCAGTCAGTCAGTCAGTCAGTCAGTCAGTCAGTCAGTCAGTCAGTCAGTCAGTCAGTCAGTCAGTCAGTCAGTCAGTCAGTCAGTCAGTCAGTCAGTCAGTCAGTCAGTCAGTCAGTCAGTCAGTCAGTCAGTCAGTCAGTTTAAACGTTTAACGAACTTCCCTTGAAATACAAAAAAGTGATGTTTCACGAATTTTAATTATTTCATTGATAAGGGCAGTGACGCTAACAATTACAGCGTTTTAATGACATAAAACGCACCACGTTTTGAGGCTACGACGTATGCACTGCTCGCCATGTTCGTAAGCTCGAAGACGTAAACCAGACGTTTAACGTTAAAAATAATTCAAAGTACTGTGTGAAAACAGTATATTCTACCGATACTTTTTGTTGCGTTTTTAGAGTATTGTTTTTAATATACTATAAAACAAGGATAAAACTAGTAAAATAAAAGTATACAGTGTTAGCCAGACATAATGAATGTAGAGACTATGTTATGGTCATATTTAGTGATCATACTAACATGTGGTAGAGCTTCAACGTCCAATAAAATCTTGAACACAACAAAACTGACTACAAATAAGGGACACCTCCTTGATTGCGCTAACCTAACGGAATTTGTTGCAAACCCAGAGACCATATCACAATTATCAGAATGTGTATCGTCGTGCTCTGAACAAGGCGGCAATGGAATTAACTGGGCAGCTTCAAACACATTCTGTGATTGCAGAAAGTGTGAGGATTCTAAGATTCACATGATTGATAGCAGCACGGACTCAGGTTAGTAGATTTTCACAGCATAGTATTTTTTTCGAATGGCCATTGACACTGGGAAAATGGGGAAGCAATGAACCAAGACAAAAATCTGAATACTGTTTAATAATGTTTATTTCAAGACTCGTGGGGACAGGGATAATTTTTGAATGGCCGAGCTGAAGACTTCATAATTTATTCAATGTCATGTCTGCAATAATATCCACACCAGCTACATACTTGTGTTTTTGCAAAGCCTATTAACAATCCTTCAAGGCTATATGTCACTAATGTATTACTAGAGACAAGTTTGGGGCATGGGGTGACAATGCCCGAGATAAGTACTCATCGGTGTACTAGTATAATTAAACCTACAGGACGATTAATAATCTGAACTAACTTGTCCTCCAGATGACCATTGTGTAGAACATGCAGAAAAAGTAACATTTTTTGCAAGACTAGCATCTCTTTTGCCATCATACTAGTCATGTAGCCTAGTAAGCGTTATCAGTTATCTGGGGCACAGGGTGGGGGTTGTGTAGGTATGACATTAAATGAATTATGAATGATTTTGAAGATTTGAAAAATAAACCTACCTCCATCCCCTACCAAAATACCAAGAAACTTGATAGCCACTATTCTATAGCTAATATGAGATCATGTGATGAAATAAATGTGAATGTTTGAGGATAGTCTACTAAATCACATATCCATTTGCTCAGTCAACTTTATACGTTCACTAGGTAATTGGCATCTTTATCCTATTTTTCACAACTCCCTGGGGAGCATAGATCACAATGCAACTGCAGTAAACGTGCTAATCACAATGGGTTCATAATTATTGCTCACCCACCTAACATGTATCTATTTAAAGTGTATGCCCCACCAAACACATTAAAATGAATGAATACATTAGACATGTTCAAGTGTTGTATTCATATAACTGCCCCCACCCGCAGATTTATATCTAAAATAGCCTTAATTCTATTTTGAAACTTGGAAAAAACACTGGAAATAACCTTTAATTTTGTTCCCCCAAATTACTGGGAACCCTGTGGTGGCAATAGGCATCACGTGTAATTTGACTTGTACTTAGTACACACTCGTTGACCAAGTGGACTCTGAGCATAACATCAATCAACTTAATCATAACATTTGATTTGGAGTGCCCCAGATTTAAATAGTACTCGTCTGCCAACTAGTATGAGCAGTAAATCTATGATTTTTTTTAAAAAAGCATTTGTACTATTGATGTAGTAAATGAAAAGTGTGTAATGCAAAATAGCATCTAAGATGAGTAACATTTTGGTGATCAAATAACTATTTTGCCATACTACTCTTTTATACTAGTACGCTAATGCTGTATCAGTTATTTGGGTCACAGAAAATTAGTAAGGGTGTTTTTCATAATGCAAGAATTAGACATCCATGACAAATTGAATATCTTTATAGCTTAAATTCTAAAGTAAAGCAAAGAAATACATATTCATTTCCATTTACCCATATAGGGTTTGGCCTTCCAAATTCAACACTAGATCCAAGCCTAGGCTACTTGTTTCTTCATCTAAATTTGCACATTTTTTGTTTTTCTTTGCAGCAAGTGAGACGTATGAGGTTCACCTTATCGCAAGCAATAATCATCTTGGTTGTGGCAATGTTCGTAATGCTCATAGAAAAGATCAATGCCAAGGTACATTTGAATCTGAATGCACAATAGTGTGTGATGATGGGTATTATACTCCTAAGGGAAAGATTGAGCAACTGTCCACATGTCTTCTTGGAGAGAGCACATACACGGATGCCTCTCATTACTATATGGAATTTGAGTGGAGTCCGCCGCCAAAATGCCAACCTTTCCAGCCATACCAAATGGGAGGTGGTTGTCAAGCTCTGAGCAAAAAAAATGCAAAACTCTCACCTAACATATGTGATCGGGACACGCCAGAAGACTTGATTCCACTGAAACAGATTTGCATAGTTCAGTGCTTGACAGAACATGCATTCTCTGATGGAAATACAGAGAAAAAGTATATTTGCCTAGCTAGTGAATGGGATGAAGATCCTTCTCAAGAAGAATGTACGAAAATTGTCGACACCTCTGCTACTGAAGAAAAAAGGGTTTCAGCCATTGTAGCACCAGTGTCAATCACTGGTCTGATTGTAATTTTTTGTTTGTGCTGTGGGCAGCTCAGAAAATTCAGAAAATGGTGTTTGCCAACTCTGAAGAGAAGAATACGTAGAAGAGGAAAAAAGAAAGGCGTCATTGAAGAAGATGAAGATGGTAATTCTGTATATGAAGATGCAGATACTCATCATGACAATGCATATGAAATGGTAATTGTAGCACCTAAACCTTCTACACCAACGCCTTCTACACCCAAGCCTTCTACACCTAAGCCGTCTACAGCTAAGTCTTCTTCACCAACGCCTTCTCCACCTAATCCTGCTACACCTAATCCCTCTACATCCAAGCCGTCTACACCTACGCTTTCTACACCTAAGCCCTCTCCACCTAAGCCTTCTCCAACTAAGCCTTCTCCACCTAACCCTTCTACACCTAAGCCTTCTCCACCCAACCCTTCTACACCTTAGCCTTCTCCAACTAACCTCATCAAAAAATAAGAACTCGTAATCTAAATCTAAGACTTCTAAGCAAAAAAGCAAAACAAAAAACAAGAAAAAGAAAGTCTGAAATGTATTTATATGTGTGTATATATATATGTATATATATATGATTTTTGCAAATTATAAATCAGAAAAGAAAGTCTGACATGTATTTATATGTGTGTATAGTGGGCTGTTTATGCATAACCGTTATTGTCGGCAGGTGAAGGTATGCACTATAAAAGTTTTGAAATTTACGTATATCAATACATTTGTTGTAAATTTAAACACCACGTTTGTATTATATATTTTTTTATAATTGTACATTATTCTTCATGATGGTGAGAAAATGATAAAGTTAAAATCATGAGCGTGTATGTCAAACAAGGTTTTGATATCAGTTTTATATTTAAATGTTAAATGTTTCTAAATATTGCTGCAAGGCATTTTTTGTACACTTCCTTTTAGATACTTCTACACAATTTTCTTGTGACTTGTAGTGGACGTTTGTTGTACAATGACATGTATGTTGAAATATAGTTTTCAAAACATTTGATGTGACTTACGGTTGAAGTGTAAGTACGACAGGGTTCTTAAGTACAACAATTATTTCATTTGATATGTTTAAGTGTCTATGTAATAAACGCGAAATCAATCGAAGAGCACTTTTTATTTGTATAATTCATCCAAATTAACGTTTTGTTTCACAGGCATATTTGCTGTTTTGACAAGAAAAAAACCCACTATGCTATTTTAACAAATTGAATATCCAACACATACACATTTCTAAGGCGCTTTAAAAGTTTATTTCTGTTTGTAAAATGCATCAAATTTTATTTTAACTGGAATTTTAAGTGGAATTATTGTGGATTTATGTAGAAAATGTCTGGTCACTAGGGCCCCTGTTTTGAATTGAGAGGTTAGAGATAGCATTTTGAAAGAAGTATTTTTCTGTCAGTTTTCTTTTCGGTACAATGCTATTAATGCTCTTCGTTATGAAGAAGTAGAGGACATTTTTCACTTGCCCGAATTGTGATATTTACCCAAATATTAATTTGAAAAATATATATATGTATATATTTCTTTGAAATGTAAAATGACCAAGCTGTTCGTTCATGTCATATCACCAGGAGTACTAGTACACATGTTATTTTTATTTATTTTTTTTTGGTTACACCCGTTACGAAGCATCTTACTGCTACTTCCTGTCCTATCAAAAAATCAAGACATATTATTCATTGCTGATCAGTGATGAGCATAGTCATATGGTCACAAGTATTGGACTCCAACTTATCAAACCTAATACATGTATGTACTGGGGCTACAATAGTACAATTTCAAACCTACTGATGTTTATATATATATATATATAAAAAAACTTTCAAAGCGGACATGTTTTCTGTAATTCATCCCAAAAGTGCATTGACATTTGAATGGTCGTATACCGTATGTATGCCCAATTGTTGAGCTTTCAGTTTAGTTGAGGTGCTTTAATCAGGCCACCGTGTCATGTTAATTATTATTAATTATTATAATGTTTGCAATTAAATACACTATACTTATAATACTAACTCGAGGCACAAGAAGTTTTTATTCTGTTGTTGGGTATTTAGTTATATAACATTTCTTGGAGTGTTGACAAACACATATTGATTTATTAATGTGAGTTTTGAAATGTGTGAAAGCTCATTCAAATCAAGACGAACACAAAATCAATATTCGTGCAATGATTTTACAAACTGGGTCAAGTAATACACCGTTTTACATGTAAACGGCCTACTATTTATGATTAATTTAATTTTTAGCAATCTTATTATTTTACGGACTACTTTACCAGGTTTCAGATGCTACTACTGCATATTTGGTACACGATATCGGAGTGGAATTAGTAACCAAAATGTATATATAATCTGCATACACAGAAGCTCTACTCGCTCTACTATTTACACCTTACCTTAGATATAGGTTTTATTCTTTGTGTACACATACATGGATAATTCTGGGCTGTGCCATTTAGCCATAGGCACACTTGTTTTTCCGATTGCCACAATCATTTTCATTTACAGCGCCGTTTGGCACAATAGATTTTGTAACAAGAGGCACATTATTCCTTGGGTATGATTCCCGCATCAGGGACCAACCACTACATGTATAATTCAGGCTTGTACACCAACTTTTATGACCGGTTGCCTGGGGGGCAACCGGTCATTTCATTTTTGGTCGCCTTGACCTACGAGGTCGCCTTTTACTTCTGCATTAAGTATGTGGTGTGTACAGATATGATTTTTTAAAGGTAAATACATTTCAACGTAACATTCTACTGTCATGATTATTGTTATATAAGTGGTAGATGTTTGAAGATATTTGGATGAGTTAGAGATAACACGCTCAAGTATACATGTTTAGTTTACTACTTCCGGTCGTGTCTCTTCCGGGATCTACATACAGCGTGTCATAAAGGAAGAACATCCTTCCCTTTCGGATACCAAAACTGCAACTTCAAATCATCATAAAGCTAACAATCAACATATTTACACGAGTGTGTCAAATACCCTCACCCCACCCACCTTTTAAAATTCAACATAGAAGTTAAAATAGACGTGATAACCAGCTACAAGTGCCCATTAGAAAGACAAATATCAGAATCAGTTGAAATAGCAAATATGAACTGTGACATTATACTTGATTCTTAACTCTACCATTATGAACCAGCCTTCACTAGAATAATAATATATATTACTATGTACTAATCAATTACGTGGTCCTTAAACTTAATATTGTTAAATCTCCACATACTGTTTGTATATTTTACTTCTATTTCATTAATTTTGTTTTCTCTTTGATTTGAAAAAGGGCACCCAGGAGCTCAAAGACGTTTATGATTAAAATCAGAATACACGTATATGCTATAGATAATTATCGTGAATGGTATACCAATCTATCCAAATTTGGTCCATGGTGGGTGGGGGAAGTTACGCAGATTAATTGCATTGGTGGTTTCATGGCCGCTGCACGTGCTGCATAATGATATAACCTCATTTACGTCATTTGTCATATTCGGCCAGTAAATATGAGGCACTCAGTGATTCCTAGATGAGAGGAGTGAATCTTATCTAATATGTTCTTGATTGTCAAGTACTAGTAGATCATTTGCTATTTTAAAAAGAGACTTCTGATCCCCTACACAATGCTCGATGTTGTCATTCTATCATTCCGTGCAAAAATCACCGCCAATAACCCACGCTGATTGGCCGAGCAGGCGTGTCAATTGTACGATATGCACGCTGCTAATATATATAAGGGCTGTAACGCGCGTGCACAAATCAGCACAGAACACATTTTGACACATCTTCCGACATCCAACTAATATTTTACAAAATTATAGCTGTTGGATTAATTACTTCTTGGTGTCAAATCAATCGCATATTCCTCCTTTATCATTCACAAATGTTTTTATAGTGGATAATTTCGAAACTATTCTAAATATTCAAAGGTTTTAACTGAATAACAGCCGCTGAGTCGCATGGTCAAAATGGCAATGAGAACGTTATGATATGATTTATTTTCAAATAAAAACGAATATGACACTCATTTCGTGTGGATTTTAGTCATTTTAGTCATGATAGAATGGTATTTGAGCACTCGATTGTCGGGTCAATCGTAGAATTTTGCACGGTGATGTGTGATTGACACGAACGCAGCGAGTGCTCACTGCGAGTGCTCAAATCCTACATTATGATATTGACGTTGCTGCAACACATGTATCCTGTTGATCCCACTAATGACCACACACATACTTAAAAATGTCACGATCAATAGTCGATCCAGATAAACAGTACGTTCTTTTACACTTGCCCCATATATACGCACCTTTTTCGAGAACTAAACTTTGATCTGTCCGTGTTAGCAATGTTAGACATTCACGTGATTGGCCGAATGGATAGTCATTTTTTTGTGTGGGTGGTGCACACAGCAACTTTAAAGCAAACCAGTTCCATTACTGTTTTATTTGCCAGATACCTCGAGTACGCCATCGATGAGAACAACATCCGCGAGCAGGACTTCTTCACTATCATCAACTACCTGGCCTATAACCTGGACAGCAACCGCTATCTGTGGGACTGGGTGCGCGCCAACTATGATGCGCTGGTGGCTAGGTACGTGACAGAGAGCACAGATTCTAACCTATCACTATAATAGAGGCACGAAGTTCTAGCCTATCAGTATTGATAATAGAGGACAGATTCCAGCCTATCACAGTTGATGATAGAGGGCAGAGATTCTAGCCTATCACCAATGATGATAGAGGACAGAGACTGGTGAGTGAAAAATGTTACAGATATGTAAGCAGTAGTCAGACAGTCATGACTATAGAAGCCGAAGCAGCTGTGGTATACCGAAATCATTATTAATTTGCGTGTTACCTTTGATTATAACATACAGTAAAGTGTACATTCGTTGATCACTATGAATGTGTCCACTTTGTTCATTGTAGGTTTGGTCTTGCAAACCGTTACCTCGGTTGGATGGTGCCCAATATAGTCTCTGGCTACAACACCCCCTTCTTACTGGAAGAGGTCTGTAATTTTTCCAATTGTTCATCATAAATGTGAGAACTTTATATATGATTCTTTACCATGTCTAAAACCATTGTCTAAACTCATACGCTGGAACTCCACTACCGTAGTGCACCTATTCACTAAGCCCTCTATGTGCGTGCCTTTAGTGATTAGTGAACATGTCACAGTGGTGGCAGTGTTCCAGTGCTCAAGTTCCGGCAGAGGCTGTGTGATATAGCCCTTAGAGAAAGACTCTTATATGCTCTTATACCCAAGTCCATTACTGACCACATATTCTGCTGCTCTATTGGCACAGGTAGAGGCGTTCTATGACGCGTACCCTGATGCTGGGGCTGGCACCGCCGCCAGAGCAGAGTCTCTCTCCAGCATACGCAGCAACATCGCCTGGATGGACCGGAACCTAGAATCAATCATAGACTGGCTAAAATCAAACACATTCTAGCTGGAATCGGACTGACTCAAGTGATATTTAGTTCAGAACTATGTCTTATGTTTGGCACACACCGCACTGTATTGCAAGGCTAATGAAATTGAAGTTGTGAATTATTGGAATGTGATATCGTTTTGCAGTGATCACAAATAGTGTCAAATATCACAAAAAATTGGTCTTGTACAAAACGTACGTGTCTGCTTGTTCTGCCTTTATGTAATGATTGTATGCAAACGGTGGAGGTGATGGCTCTAATAAAAGTAATGGGCCACCCTCAACCCAAGCACAAACACCACACAGTCATGCCCGTGACAAATATTGAAATATGAACCAGCAATAAGCTATTTAGGGCGGGTGGCTGTTATAAGGAAGTGGGCTGTGAGGAAAATGGTGCAAATGTGGGATGTGGGAAAAGGGGCAAAAAATGATGGATGTTGGATTTCGAGGAAGTGTAAATGTGGCGAAAAAGGTGAAACAAATTCCGGGATTCTCTACAGATAGACTTAGGCCATCTTTTAATGTTATAATAGGTACCAATTTTCCAGTGTATTACATAGGCAGATCCAGGAGGCGCCCCCCCCCTTTTCCCGCCAATATACTTCATATTCATAGGTTTTTTACACGTCCACAATCGATCGCGCGTACGAAACACATGAAATCATCTCAAGTGCGCCCCCCCCCCTCCTTTCCAAGAACGTGGATCTGCCGTTGGTATTAAGATGGACAGAAAATCATATTCTTTTGGCACTTAGTAAAAGCATTATGCCGGGAGTCCAGGAATATTAAATCCGGTCCTCAATCAAGAAAGACAGTAAAAAAAAATGAGTGCCACAAGGTTATATTGCATTAGCTTTCACCTTAATTGGAGACAAGTATATACTACAATCACATTGAATGATGGCCTTGCTCTAGATATTTAGGACTATATCTCCGGGGGTCCATTGTTTCTAAATGTATCCCCATCAATAAAAATACTAGAATCCTTAAGAGCCTCACCAAGACCATCATGTAATGTAATATAAAGTAATTTTACCAAATGGATGGAAATTTTGACTGTATGGAAAAAAACTATACTTACTATTGTATATAGTCTTGATTAACCATACAGTCACTTCGCTAATTTCCATCCATTTGTTAAAATTACTTTATAGAATAGAAACATTTATTTCGGATTAAATTCCATAGAAAAGACATAAAATATACATATATTCATAAATAAATAGTAAATAAATAAAACTATGCATAAAATCACAAACATATCACAGAATGTACAGTTGTTGTTTTTTCCATTCTAGGTAATATATAATAATGAGTTTGGGTACTGCCAGCAGTCAAGTAGAGTCTGAACTAAAACGTTATTACACTTTTCAATTCTATTTTCAAAATTTAAAATGTACTTCCTAATATTAACATCAAAAGCTCTATTATTGTTCAACAGCATATTATGTGATATAGAGGCTCTTCTATCTAAATTAAACAACATTCTAAAAATTCTGTTAAAAGATGTCTCCAAGTTTTCTAAATGAATAAATACTGTATTTACTCCATAAATGGGCACAATACATATTAGAACAATAGGTCTTAAAAAGTAAACTTTTTATCACATTACTACAGTTTCTAAAACATTTTATGACAATATTGACCCTGCTGTAAAAACTATGTATTTGTCGATTAATATCACTGGCATCTTTCATGTCACTGGATATGTAAAAACCTAGGTACTTAAATTCTTCACCAATCATTACATTTTTCCATTTATAGTAAAAACAGGGACTTTGACCTTGTCATTGTTCGGCTGAATACACATTATTCCAGACTTATTAGGATTATATATAAGCAGAAGTGTAGTAGAAGTGTGTAGAATATAAGTAATAGGCAAAACCTTAGGTGAAATGTGTATTGTGGCCTCCATATTGGGTCACATGACCAAACAAACCAGTCTGCATCCCTCCCAGTGCTAAAGGTGGAGTGGTCAGTCTGTGGTCAGCTGACCTGCAGCTGACGACCACTGACTAATCTAGGCCGCATCAAAAAGCAGCTGCAGAGCACATTTCACACTCTCTCTATCGCCCTTTTCACCAAGTGGTCTGCTCGTTGGGGCAAGTGGCAGTCAGGCTCAGATCTTGTGATCCTATGAGAGCTGCCAGCGGCAGTCAGGCTGAGACCCTGTAGTACAAGCTGCCCGAATCTTGCGCCCTGAGCCCTGGTCTGCTTGGCCCTGTAGTGGCCAAGGCTTTGTCCCCTTGCTCTGCTGAGAGCACGTTGCAGAGCCAGCGCCATCCCCCGTGCTCCGTTGAAAGCACGTTTGCATTGCCCTGAATACTCCAAGCTTTTGGGAGTTGAGAAACGTACACCCAGTTACCTGAAGATGGCCAGCAGCCGTGAGGGAGCCAACAGCAGTCACGCCATCATCCACGCTCGAACATCTACGACGACCCTAGGCCGAGATGACACCAGATGCAGCCCGGGGAGATGCAGCAAACCCAGTGTATTGTTTCTATGTATTTTTTTTATATAATAAATGATTCTAAATAAGATCGCAGTCAACGTGTAAATTGTACTTGTTTTCCTTGGCATCATACACTCACACACTTGATACACGAACCGTAGCGTGGAAATACGCTACAATAGAATGATTGCAGATAATAAAAAACGATCACCTGGCGGACAATAAATGTACAAATTATATGTAATATTTAACTACAAAATATATCGCCCACCACCGGATCTGAGGGCATGGGTAAGAATTTAGTATCCCATCAGATCGGTGGAAATAACTGTGTTACGGTTAGTTTCAAAAGAACATAACGCTATGATCAGACAATCCCGAATATTGAATCATATTCCGCCGTTGCCATGGTACCCACGAGCGTCGACATCAAAAAGCGGGGGCGGACCGAGGCGGGCGGCGACGGCCACAGGATAGACTTTAAGGGTGAGTGATGACGTCATTTACATCTCTGTTACGCGGTTCGATTGGTAACGCACCTCGTACAGCTGTGTACACTTGTATCCAGTGATATGACATGTTGTTAGCCTCAGTATGTAGATCAAGGTGAAACGTACTTAATCATGAAGCATGTATGTAAGTCACGTTCTGTGATCATATGGTTCAAGATGAACATGCAGACAAGCATGTCAGCATGTCTGGTGTCTGTATATAACCACCACGCAGCATTAACAATGCGTCTAGTACTAATTGTCACTATGTCCGAGGTATAGAGTACGCAGCAGTTTCGTTATGATAGGCTGATGTAGCTATTGTCTGTTATATATATATATATATATATATATATATATATATATATATATATATATATATATATATATATATATATATATATATATATATATATATATATATATATATATATGTATGTATGTATATATGTATGTATATATATGTATATATATGTATATATATATGTATGTATGTGATTGATGTATGAATGAAGAATACAAGTGAATAATAAAGACATTGGAAGTTAAAGGATAGTTATCAAGATTGAAGATTGAAGATCACTCCGCAGTTAACAGGATTAACTCACATGTTTAACATGGTGGCAACGTATAACAACCTCCAGATACAAGATACAATAATTCTCTTGGGTGTTCGTTCAGATACACTCTCTCATCAATCAACTACCCGCCTTGTAAAATTTGAGTTTGGTTTTTAGCCTTTATTCTATGCTCCAATGATTTTTTTGGAATGTTCTTTTATGCTGTGTTCGTAGTGTTCACAATTGTTTAATGTTGAATTTTGAATTTTTATTTCTTTTATTATATCAAGTGGCCCTGGCGGGACTTTAACTCACGACCAAAAGGTTGTGAGACCAGCAGATTGATGGAGCTTGCTTATTATACGTGCACGCCAGTGCCAGCCCTATGGATTGGACATTACCCGGAGACCTTTTGACAATGGTGCCACGTCCACTGATTTTCAAGATGAGGATATGAATGACCAAATGATTACTATAAATCATATAAAATATGTATTGGATAATGAGAAAAATTAATACTGTATTTATATACTCTTTGAATAATACCACTGTATGTATTTTGTCTTTTATTTGTGAACTTCTCGTATATTTATTCATGGCATGTATAATCATTTTTAATTGTTTTTTTTACTGAGGGAATGATCATAAATAATGATACCGGGTGGAGGGGGGGTTGGGGGGTCGTCCAAAAAGGTGGGCTGGGGTGGGGTCGTCCAACTCTTCTGATTCCTTTTTTGGGGAGTCGCTGAACTTTTCTAACACTACGATATATTTTTTTAAATATTTTCTTTTAGCAACTGCACAAAAATGCTATCACTGTGTAGAAGACTTTTGCTTTAGTGGGAGGGCTGGGGGTCACTCAACGTTTTAAAATGTTAGTAGTATGGAGGGGGCATAGTCTGCCATATTTGGCGGACTATGCCCGGCGTAAGATCGCCCGGCCAAATATGGCGGACTATAGCCGTCGGGGATAGTCGGAAGTCATCTATCACTCGCTAGCGTCAGTGCCGTGCCCGGTGCTCGCCTGCCGCTCGCCCCGCCCCTCCCTTGGGCCGGGGATAGTCAGTAGTCATCCATCCCCAACCTGTCAAAAGAGACAGGTGGATGATGGATGACTTCCGACTATAGATCCAGTGCCGCGCTCGCTTGCTTTACTGCTCGCTCCACCGCTCCCACGCCGCTCGCTCCGCCGCTTGCTTGGACCGGGGATAGTTGGAAGTCATCCATCACCCACATGTCAAAAGTGACAAGTGAATGATGGATTCCGACTATAGCCCCGCCAGATCTTACGCCGGGCATAGTCGGCCAAATATGGCCGACTATGCCCCCTCCATACTACTCACAGTAAGCACAGTTGTTTTTGGTAATGACCCACCACATCACATCCCCATAACAAACAAAAACAAAAGTTTTGATGTAGGCTCCATGAAGAAAAAATGGCCTACAATCCTAGGTCACCCAGGACAATCACATGAACTTAAGAAAAATTAAAACGTGGAACCTTGCCTATCCACTTTGGAACAGGTTCATACGAAAATCTACCATTAACACAAAGAATTTGTAAGTTTTGCTTACAGGGAAACACTGAAGATGAGATCCATGTCCATCTTAAATGTGAACGGTAAGTGTGCCCCTTTTTCTAAAAACTTGGATCTGCCATTGGTTATCAATCAATCAATCAATCAATTAATCATTCAATCAATCAATTAATCAATCAATCTATCTATTTAGTGATTTAGCCATATGTTCTAATAGCATGCGATATATCTTGATGTCTTAAGAGCATCAAATTAAAAAATTAATAAGCAGAAAGGAATGACAAATTATGGTTTTCATTATTAGAATCATGAGGGCAAGCTTTTTATAATGTAAAGAATCCTGGATGTTAATCAATGTTCCTAAAGTTGGTATACAAATTCACGTGGACTGAAAAGTGTCATGATCAAAGCAAAACATATCTTTCCTTTGAACATTCAGTTAATCTGAGAAAATAATCAATAAGTAATTCAGCAACAATGAGCTCATTAAGTACGCCCTATTCTTCAATTCCAGGTAGCGCAGAAAAGCTGCGCACTCAGGCTTTTTTTATTTGATTTTGAGACACATTTTTACAGGTACTTTCGGTGCGTGTTATAAGCCCATTTAAAATCGCATTTAATGCTATATCATTCAAAATGTGTATTCTATATAAAATTGATGGCTGCCATGTTGATAAACGTTGGAAAATGAAGGAAATACATCTATTTGAGACGTGCTTTCTTCATAACAGTGAAGTTCGTAAGTTTGTATCAGTCACTGGTCGTCTGTCATTTTTTATAAAGTCCGATCTTCGTCAATTTTTATGTTGACTAAAATCCGATTACAGATTCATAATCCTTACTCAAATAACAATTAGTAAAGTTCTTTCCATGGATGTCATACATTAAATGATATTTGAAAATGACCTTTAAATATTTAAAGTATTTTTAGTCTAGAATTGCCTGGAAGTCACAAAGACGATTTTGACGGTGGTGTTGCAGGAATATTTACATCGAAATCTCTTTCCTGAAAGTGGTTAATGTTCAAGCCCTGTTAGATATCGAAATTCAATTAATTTATTGCTTTCGTGATATGAAGTAAATGTTTGGTAAATAATATAATATGATAATACTTTTGATAAAATAATATAATAATTCACCAAATAAAAGCCTCCCTATTTTAAAAACATATTTGAATAAAAACGACCCCGTAGGAAAACAGTCCTTAGTAAAGGCCTTTACTTGCATAAATACCTTGGTGGAATTTTCACTCAGTAAAGATTGATCTATAAGCAGTAATTCGGTAAAAAATACAATTCTCTCGTCTTGATGAAATCTACAGTGTAGTAAAAACATCTTCAATCATATTAAAATCAAAGAAGTTGCGTAATCTTAAATTAAGAGGCACCTTGGGTTGTACATGCCTACCTGTCTCAAAACTGAAATCATGCCTACTTAACCAAAATTTGGAAGTGCATTTTCTTATCTTAGTACTTCTAACACAATTTTCAGTAGAGAACAAGGTTTTATATTGAACATAAGATCTTAAAATAGTTAAGTCTTTAAATTATTCTTCCAACTGTTTTTGTAATTTTCAAACACAATGCTTTTGAACGTAGAGGGAAAATCCTTATTAATCAGCACTAAGTTGTCACAGTTGAGATATTCGACAAGACCATAGTATTCTAATACATCTTTCACTTTAGATAACTAACATTTAAAACCACAGTTAGTTAACTCTTTTAAAACCCTGTATACTTTGCCAAGGATTGAATTCTTGTCACAATTCATGAGTTCATGAGTCTGCACCAATATTACCTGTTTGATGGTATATACTGTCCCTGGTGAGGGGGGGGGGGGGTATATAGCCTTGATGAAAACCCATTCACCAACATTTTTTCCTAAATCACCAGACGTCAATACATTTCATTGTCTTTCACCAATAATCATGAATCGTAATTGAATAGATTGCATCACATTTCACACACGTAAATACAAACAGTTCCCTAGTTCTTAGTTATTAGTTATAGTTATTCAGGACAAATCACCATTCACCGCCCTTGTAATGAGCAGATCGCCAGTCGCCACACATTTCATATATAATATATAGTTAAATACAGACGGTTCCCAATTCCCAATCAATAGTTAGGGCATATCACCAATAACGTCTGTTCTATATAACCACCTCTGTTGAGTCCACGTGACGCCGGCCGTGCACAAATCCTGCACTGAATGGTCGGCTAACTTTGTTGATTTTCCTAAGAAATTTGTCTAGGCTATTGCGTGCATACAAGGATTTTTTTTTCTATTTTTGTTATGAAACAAACAATTATTGAGCCCACTTCTGTGTGTGTTGTCATTGGTTGTCAACAACAGTCCCTCTACAGATAGGGAATGCACATTGTGAGTTTGAGCGTATAAGTGCAAATTCAAATTGCTGTCAGACACCACCAGCGAAGAACATTCTTACATTTACGGGATTAAGCTTGAGGGGAAAAAGACAAATAGTAAGTTAAACTACCAATTGATATTTACTTGGCAAAATCACTGACACACATGAGAAGCAGTTGAGTGTTTTGAGTTAATATGCAATTTTAAAATCATGGTTTTAAATTTCCAACACACAACAGTTGGGTGATTTGGTATTACAGCACATGGTCTCATTTGATTTGATTTTTCTTCTATTTCTGCTGTGCTCAGTTTTTTTTTTATTAGATTGCTCAAAAATGTAAAATCACCAGTTCAAGCAAGGGATAGTGTAAGTTTGAAATATATTCATATCTAGAGTTGAGGTTACATCAGAATTGACATTGATATTTAGTTTCATATAATAATAAACTTTTTGAACAATCATAACAAATTTTACTAACATCTTATTGAAAAGGATACTATAACAGGTTTCCATGTTTATCAGGGGGGAAAGTTGTGAATATCCGTGTGCGTAGGCAGTGACAAATGCAAGACTGTTTGTGTATAAAAATAATTTGTTACACTACATAAGAAACAATACTAAATGTAAATAAATGTAAATGTAAATGTGGTTATTTACAGTCGCAATTCCCTGTTATCATGCTCTGGCGACTTAACATATTTACACCAGGTCATTGGTATCCTTGTCAAACTATATCCTTCTCAACTCCCTGGGGAGCATACAGCACATCGCTAACGTAGCGCAGATGTGCTAATCACTACTCATAATATTATTACATGGCGATCTCGGGGTGCAGGTCCTTGGGTTGCTCCGACGTCACTGGTGAGGGCCGCTCGATAGCGCTGCTAGGTCTCGGAGCTAGGTGTACAGGGATCGGTAGTTGTAGTTGGTGGTCATGATCTTAAGTCGTGTGGGGTGGGGGGCGGGGGCGGAAGGGGTGGCAACGGTAAGTGTCAGTATCAAGATCGTGGTCAATAAGAGCATAGAGTCGTGGTCAGGATCGAGATAAAGCCCTCATTGCTGTTGCAGCCGGCTTTTCGAGGCAGTGAGCATGTGGTGTATGTGCAGTCTATCAGCGATTAGGGGACGTAATGTCCAGTCTAAAGGTGAAGGACACTGGACATCTCACTAGACAAGGAGTGTGTGCTATATTCACGTACTGATAAGGTGACCAAACCCTCGTGCATACGTGTCGTGGGTTTGCTGATCTCTTTGGTACACAATCTAGGCGTGTGCAACAGTCTGAAGCCGTCGCTGCCAGCACCAGTGCAAAGTCCTCCCCGTGTGGAGGCCGTCAATCTGGTCCTGGGAGAGGCCCCTGTACGACCATAGTGTGGGCATCAGTCTTATAGCAATACACAACGAGAGCCAGGCGTTGCGAGTGCCTCCACGAGTACCAGGAGCCGTACAAGTCCAAAAGCTTACAGTACCACAAGACATGCCTCACAAGGCAAACATGATGAGGATGTCTGTCACCAAAGGTCTTAAAGTGGTATCATCGGGGAGGTGGTCAATTTAACGAAGAACACTTTATGATCATTTGGGGCCACGAAAGGGCTCTTATATTAGAGGTTGTGTTGACGTGTTGGAGGTTTGTTCTGACAGAGTCTCTAAAACAGCCGACCACTGACTCCGTGTAACCTCGGGGGTGAGGTGGGGGTGGGGGTGTCTCACACTATCGCGATTAGTACGGACGTGCCTCAAAACTGGGTGTCGTTTTTCACATGTTTGGTATATTGCTGGGCGTCTTTTCACATGTTTGGTATATTCTGGGTGTCTTTTTCCACATTTTGGGTATATTTCAGAGTGTCTTTTTCACATTTTTAGTATATTTATCAGGATAAAAAAAATATTGATATTCATTATATTCATTCTTGATATCTACATGTACTAGATAGAATATAAGTTTGATATATTGGTGTGTCACCTTTTTCTCGGATATTGGTATATTGGTGGGTCACATTTTCTCAGATATTGGTATATTGTGGGTCACTTTTTCTCAAATATAGGTATATTGGTGGGTGCTGTTTTCAACCTGTGGCAGGTCCGTACCGATTTTCTGACCAAGATACCCCCCCCCCCCCCACGAGCGTGTAACCCTGGTCAATAGTACGTCTGTCAACTATAACTTGAACAGTGCTGTGTCCCGTACGTTGATTGGTTAAAAGCAGCGTCTCTAGCGGTGTTTTGGAGTCAACTTGTAATCGTTTTATTCAATAACATACATCCTTCTTTAACACGTCCTGAATAAAAATGTAACATGCATAGTCTTTTAAAAAAACAGTATGTACAAAAGTGCAGATTTTACTCATTAATCTAAAATGAAAACTCGGATTATTTTCTCTGGGTAGAATTTAAAATCAGAGGCGCTATATCACTACGCACTTAAGGGACCTTTCAGTATTTATGACAGGGTGGGGAAGGAGGATTTTCCAAAAATACTATGAAAAAAATAATAGCCCCCCTCAAATCTGAAAAAATTTGGTAACATCCCAATTTCCTGTGATAAAAATTGATGACCCCCTTAACAGCTAATGCAATCATTGTCAGTTAACTCAAATCCTATTTGATGGATATCCATAATATAAAAACCAGTAACTTTTAGTACAGAATCTCTCAAAAATAGGAGTAAATTTTCTGTGAAAAAATGATAGCCCCACCCGGCTCATCCCCCTCAGAAGTGTGTGAAAAAATTGATAGCCCCCCCCCCCCCCGCCCAAACATTGTGACAAAAGTTCCAGGCCCCCCTAAAATCCTCCAACTCGATCCTGTCATAAATACTGAATGGTCCCTAAACATCCGGTGGGTAACACTATAAACTTTTAAATATAGTACATCAAAGAATTAACTTGCACAACGTAATTCATAAATGATTATGTACATGTATCTAAAAAACATCATTTATAATTAACACATTGAGTTGTCACACTTTACATTGTTGAATATACATAGATATGTATCACACACTACGACTGGATGGTCGACAAAGCATCGGGCATAGAGCGCACGCAATGTAACGTGATCATCCATAGTTGACGGACTCATAACATGAGGATGTGATAGAGACTAGTTTTGACATGGTTACCTCGGAAAAATACAGTAAAATCTACAAACAACTGGTGCATGAGACATGTCAGTGGCAGGTTCAGAGAGGGGGCCAGACTCCTCCACTTTCCAGCCTAAATTTCCATCATTTTGGACAGGTTCTGCAACTGCTGGCTTTGGGTGTGAATGGATTGCACATGTCATTTGACTAAAATTAACGTCAAAATCCTGGATCTGACACTGCATGTCAAAGTATAAGTCAATGTGCATGATACATATAACTATTAGACATCCCTCAACAGGTGAACGTCATCAGAATGTCAGAGAGCGAGAAAGATGTGCTGAGCGCCTACTACAGTAGTCTGAGAGAGCGGACTCAGGGGGAGAACAATGGTGCGAAAATGTACAATCAGTGGGGCCGACAGTACGAGGAGGACATGAGGACAATAGGTCAGTTCTGCGCAAGTGGATTCCAGACTGCACACCGTCTCTGTTTGAAATTTCCACATATATACTACCCCTATTGATAAACATTCACTTCATATTGTCTCAATACCGCCTTGAAATCTCAAATGCAGCAATAGGAGCTGTGCAGTTATTACGAATGAGGGTACCTTAAGTGTATTGGTGAATACTGGGACTGCTGGCAAGTGATAAACGTCTATTTTTAGACTGTGTAAATCCTGTAATATTTAATTGGTTCGTTTATTAAGGTGATATAGTATTATGAAGAGAGATGTCAGTTTCCACCAATTTTGATATTCGAAGCTTCGGCTATAAAGGGGACAGGGCATTTTATAAGAATTATAACAGGTTATAAGAATAGCTATAAACCAGTGATAGAGATCATACCATCCACGTGTTCGACAAGTTTATAACCGTTCTCAAACTATATATCAATAAACAACTATCATTACTTGAGTTGTTAGGTCGGCATGAGTTGTGAGTACAATGCAGGTATTTAGTATCTACTTATATATTACTTGTTCGTGAAGGAAAACATGCAACTAGATCAAAAGTGTTCAAAGAACACGGCGTCGCTAGAACAACGCTGACATATCGGCGATATTGCATAAGCTTTTAAAAAAAGCTTGAAATTGCTTCCTGGAACCTATAGTTCTCTTGGCAAATAACCAAAATTTAAAACTCATGATGGCCTCAATGAATGTGAACAGTGAACCAAGTTTGAAGTGTTTGTCTTCAAAGACATTGATGCTATTAATAAAAATGTCTAATATGGAACTAAAACAGCACACTTTAATTGGCAAAGTGCCAAAGATGAACATATAGGATTGTCACTACATATGTGAACATTGAATGAAATTTGGAAGTTATGGTTCAAGATATTGAATTGAAAGATTGAAGACAGTAGGAAAAAAATATCTAAACTGCTACACAATGCTGTGCTCCCTGCGCATTTTTCAAAGGGCCAAAAGTTCACCGCAGGTTGTGATCACCTGTCCCAAAATTTTATATGAAATAGGGAAATCATGTGTCAAGCTAAAAATGCCAAAATTGGCCGCCAATGGCCTCCTGGAGAGAACACTTTGATTGGCAAAGTGCCAAAATTGGACACTGATGATGGGCACTCGGTATATGAGCAGTGTATCAAATTTGGAACTCATGGTTCAAGCTGTATTGAGACTATTGAAGAAAATGACAAACAAATGACCTAAAATGGCTTTCAGGAAATCATACTTAAATGGGCAAAGAGTCAAAATTGAATATGTGATGGACTCTATGCATAACAGCATTGTACCAAGTTTGAATGTGTTCATCCAAGCAGTTTTAAAGATACTGTAGAAAACCTCCAACATGGACCATGAATGGCCCTGTGGAAAGCATACTTCAATTGGCAAGGTGCCCAAAATTGAATCACTTCGGTGTTGCAGTGTACCACATAGTTGTGTTAAGTTTAAACAAAATCAGTTCATCGGTATACCCTCTAGCTTGTCCAGAGACATATATATATACATACATGTACATACATGCACACTGACATACAAACGAAGTGATCACACGGCTTTTCGCTTTAGCTGCTGAAGCAACGCAACAATAGGGGCGATGCTATGGTATAACTCCATTCTACTACTCGCCATGCTTGACCATTACACTGATAAACACGAAGAATACTTTTTTTACGTCATAAGCAGATCCAGGGGGCGCCCCCATACACTTTCCCACAAAAATAATTCAATTTCATAGAGTTTTTAAACGCCCGCCATCGATGGCGTGTACCAAACCCATATAAATCCCTGAAGTGACCCCCCCCCCCTTTCTAAAAACCTAGATCTGCCATTGTACGTAACTTGCTACATTTAGAGTTTTGATGCTATGAATGGTCATCAGACGGCCCTTTAATTTACACCGCCGAGGGTCAAACGGGCAGTGTACTCACAGAGGAAATCAAAGACACAACAAACCAGCCGACACTCAGGTCTCCCTTGTACTACTCGCCGTAAGTTCAAAGTGTGTACTCATCAAGACTGCCAAGCAGCTTCGGGATTCATGAATTTTAATATTGTATATCCAATGACATAATAAGCCTAAATCAAATAATGGGTTTCTAGTGCGCCCCCCGATATTTTCTTATTTACCCGTAGGTCAAAATTTTTTTAAGCAATTTTTCCAAAATGCACATTTTAAACACCCGCCATCGATGGCGTGTACCAAACTACTATAAATCCCTAAAGTCACCCCCCCTTTTTTAAAAATGTTGTGATATGTTGCAACTGCCATTATTGCTCTAGTTTTTACATGTGTTACCATGAGTTTGTCAGCAGTTTGATAGTCTTTGCTAAAAAGTTATATCAGATATATGTTGCTAGTTGATAATGTACATAAACTTCAAGTATAGTATTCTAGTTTAGATAAATATTCATGTAGTTAAATGCCACGCAATGTGCGACTCAAAGACACACACAAACCAGCTATCTATAGTAAATCTGACCTTGATACGACTCGACGGCTAGGAACATTCATTAACTCACAGATGCAATGAAACATCGTAAGACCAACCCAAAATTAGCGACGTAAAGTCGGGATTTTGGTGCATGAATTTTTAATGCGTACGTCAAGATCTTAATGACATAATAAGTTCCTCCGACGTAAAACTCCCAAATAATGTGGGCATTTGAAATGCCCTATACTATAATCAACATATCCCGAAAATTCTGGCCTACACTCGATAAATCCTCTTTACTAGCTAGCTGTCTTAATGCGGAATATATTTGGTTATAGTCAACAGTGCTTGCACAAGATTGTTACCGAATCTAGACAGATTTTAACCCGACGAACTTATGCTGAAGGCTTAAGAACTGTGCATTTTTTGGTGAACCCTGCAGAGTTGTGCCTAGGTACAGTAGGCCTACTTGCAAGTACACTACTTGCAAGTACAGCGATTTGTTGTACTTGGACTTGGACTCAAGTAAAAAAACAAATGTAATTGTACTTGGACACAAGTACAACCCAAATGTACTTGGTACTTGCAAGTACTAACTTAAAGTACACTGTTTCATTCATATATTGCTTTGCAAGTGTGACTGGCTTTGTACTTTTCTGTTAGACATTTCTTCATTCATTGATTAAAAATGTTGTAAAATTTGGTACTTTTTGTGTAAAAACTGTTTAACCTAAATTTTGTTTAATTCTCTCTTAACCATTGTATAACATTAAATAAAGCCTCTACATCATTATCACCATTATCAAGTAATGATTTATGAGCAATACTGTAAAATAAAAACAAGTTTGAGTTCACAAAATTCTCCAAAAATGGCCATGCGTAAGTTTTCTTGGCATATACCTTTATACAGTGTATTTGAAACAAAGAACACACTTAACCATTTGTTTTCATCACAGGGCATGTCACCCTACGTCATACTAGCATAACACTCTGCAGTTTCCAATCTTTGATGAAATGGGCTGTAATACCTATGAATGATTTAGACTGATGACTTGTCCTAATGATGACTTGTTAATAGTGAGACTCACAGATTCAGTTTCATTTATTAATTCTTGAACTTCTTCAATGTTGTTCTAGTAATGCAGTGAGCTCTGAGCACATGACTCATCATGTAAAATTTTCATGAGATTAACATCGCATACTTCCCATGTTTCGATGTTGTTCTAGCAATGCTGTACTCTCTGAGCACTTACTAGTTGTCAAAGGGTCAAAGTTCAACAGATTCCTTTCCATTATTCAATCATTTTTCCAACACATACTATTTGCTATGAATATGTGGTTGTATTTTAACAATAAACGTATATATGGCTAGCTGATATACAGTAAAATGTCAGTCTTTAGGTTATATGTCATTAAACATTCAACCTGTATACTTGGTACTTGGACTTGAGTCCAATCAAAGTTTCTGGACTTTGGACTCAAATAAATTTGAAAAATCATCAGTGTACTTGTACTTTGACTCAAGTACACATGCAAAGTACTTGGACTGGACTTGAGTCTGTAAATTGTACTCAGGCACAACTCTGCCCTATAAAGCTTTGGAAAGCGGTGGAATAGGACTAACAACCTGAGCATCTCCTGTTCATACCAGACTGGTCATATGTGCATGGACAGGCGCCCTTATCCTTTGGACCAAGCTTCCCAGATGCTCAGAGACATGTTCACACTTGTCCAGCTTCTTAATCACCTACAGAATAGGCTCTGCCACATGTATGTTCCATTTCTGTTTCTTTTACATCTCAATTAAAAGCGTATGGTTTGTATATGTTGAAATAGAAGCTTTATGGTTAAAATAAATTGGCAATAGTGTAATCAATGCAGTTTAAAATTGGATATAGGGCTAAAATATGTACATATAGCTGACTGTCGTTCAAGAGCGTTTAGTAAAAAAAAGCACTGGTAATATCAATTAGCCCACAGAAGGCAGCACTGAATATGTTGAAGAACTTGCAGTTATATTGAGTTTCTCACAGGTATCACCATGTGGATGTATACACCATAATTTCAAGGCAACATTATGAGCATGTAATACAAAGTAAATGGTGCAAGTTGAGTCCACTTTTATCAATATCAATTTATCTAATTTCTTAACAATCTCTCTGATATATTATCATTAAACGTTGCACGTAAACAGTAGGTGCAAGATTATTTGGAACTGGGTGCCTTGCAAGTTTGAACACCCACATAATTGAAATAAGGACAGTTTGGCAGAAGCCATTGCCCCTTTCATACACAAATATGATTTGCCAACTTGTAGTTGTTGGTGATTTAGAATATTTGTGGCGATTTCATATTTTTGGTGATACTTTATTCAGGCAACAGTAGCCACTTGCATGAGTATGCAGCCTATTTTTAATTTTGATTAAATTGCTTATTTTTCTGTCACCAGGCTACACTGGCCACATTCTTGCTGCTGAGTACCTAAACAAGCACGGGGCGCCCGCTGCGTCTCTCTCCGAGAAGGTGCGCATCCTCGACGTGGGCGCTGGCAGCGGGCTTGTAGGGCGCGCGCTCAGCGACTTGGGCTACCGCAACATCGACGGTAGCGACGTCAGTCAGACCATGCTGGACATCAGCAAGGAGACCGGGCTCTACAGGTGACAACAGAGTCTTTACATGACGGATTTACCCACATTCGTTTCAGCTGCCTGCCCATCCAGATTGAATGTTCATAATGTATATTGCTCACTGGCAGATCCAGGGTTTTTGGAAAGATTCCGGGCGCACTTAATCTTGTGGGTTTTGTGGGGCGGGTTTATAAGGAAGTGGGATGTGGGAAAAGGCAAAAAACAAAAAAAAACTTCGAGGACTTGGGAAAAACGGCCAAAAAAGAAGATCTGATATGGAATGTCTGATTGGGATGTCATTGAAGTGGGATGTGGGGAAAACGCCAAAAATGGGATATGGGAAAAAAGGCCAAAACAATCAGGGGTGTGGTGGAAAAAGCCCCCAAATTAGGGGTGTGGTGTTTGTGACCCTTATAAACTCTCCCCTTTTGTACGCGATCGATGGCGGACATGCCAAAAAGCCAATAAAAATGAAATATTTTAGTGGGAAAAAGGTGAGCATCACCCATATCTACCTATGTTGCGTTACCTTGTGCTATAGGAACATCACTCCAGATTTACATCTGATCCAACAAATTATTTGATCTGCATTTGCAGTAACTTGCTGCTGACGACGGCCGGGGAACCTATACCGGTGGCAGACAGTGAGTACGAGGCAGTTGTGTCAGCAGGTGTCCTCGTCTTCCTCCACCGGCAGGGCGTGCGCGACTGTGTCAGGGTGCTCAAAGCAGGTGCTTGCTCTACTTGTCAGTAGCCTCACCATGTTACTATAGTACCCGGCAGTACCCGCGACTGTGTACCACAGCAATCTTTGCTAAAACTGGGACCAGTGTGAAGTGCAATTTAATATGTGACAACATACATTTTTTTCAGTTTGACCTACTCTTTATGAAAAATGGACGTGCGTTGTGCTCAAAGCAGGTGCTTGTTATTACCTCAGGTTCTTACTGTCGGTCACTAGCAACTGCATCAATGGGCTTTGAAAAGAGTTTTAGAGTTTATAATGAATGATAACAAACAAGGAGTTATAAGGAATGTTGCCACCAAATCTGCGATTCCATATTATTCTCTGAACTAAGCTCCTTCAAAAATTATTATTCAGAACCACGGACACCAATCATGTACTTTATATTCCTCATTTTGCTTGGAAAATTGAACAACATTTACAGTTATAATCAGTCATGCAATGAGGAAATAGTGCAGGTCCCACTGAGTCTAGATTATTCTTAGTATTTGTCTAGTTATTTTTCATTGCACTCGTGTATAAAATAAGTGGCAAAGATTTCTCTCCTTTATTAATTTTGAATTTTTTTTTAAATTTAATTTTGCTGATTCTGGCCTCTCCTTTCAACATAAGTATCCTCATCACAGCTAAAATATCTAAATTAGCCAAAAAATCATCCAGAAATTGGCCACCTCTTTTTTTTTTTTACTCTGGGCAGTCCTCCCAAATTAAGGTTTTCCATTCTGTCAGGAGGTGGAAGATAACCAAGAGCGTGGCCCTATCAATGCACTCAGGTGAAACCTATGAAGATTATCCGGGAAGCACTGGTTTTTCTATATTACATTTATAGTCTGCTGGTGGCCTCATTTGTATTAGCTTCTGTGTGATGTAACCTGTCGCGCTCGAGTTAATACTATGTATATCTTGATACATTGATCAGTGCCGGATCATTCATAAGGCATTTGCCTACGGCGTCTACGACGTTTTCATAAGGGTTGAAAAAGCACAGTTGATGGGCACATACGCTATCTCACAGATGCTGGTCACAGGGCCGTGCCTTCAAATAGAACGTGCGATGCACTTGCGTACCTTCCTACGCACCGTGTAAGGATATATTCCCGCACGTGCATATTCACAAAGCCCCAGTACTGTATCTGCTGTCCCCTCTGTGTCTGTAGGTCACCGCACTTCCTCCTTAAGGCTATATTCAGCTCATGTAGAGCAATTTGGCAAGAAACTTCTTCTGGGTGTGATTTTGGTTGATCCTGATTTTCACATTTGGAAACCGATAGCTGGTGGATGGGCATTAGAATGGGAACACAGAACAACTCCGCCAAGGCAGGCCAATGTCTGAGGCCACTGTCAGCTCCAGAAATTCTCTGTGTCTATACGGAATCTTCCATTCAACATCATCTCTCTAGCCCACAAGGGAATTGTTTCGGGACTTTCTCAGCGCCAATCTTCCAGGTTTGTAAGAAAGAAAAAATACGAGATACCATTTTAGACAAAAGGGCGGTTTTCTTGGTCCTTGGCTGGGGGGGAGGGGGATATGAGCCTCAAACCCTATGAAGATGCAGTTTTAGAGCATACATTTTTTATAAAGTTTGTTTAGTATACTAGCCTGGACAAAATAAAACCACAATGAAGTCTCCACAACAAATTTGAATATTTTCATATAGGCACCCCCCTGGGACCTGGGGTCAAATTTTTAATCGGCCATAAGGGACTTGAATAATGGCCCAAAAAATCGGGGGTGGGGATGGGGGATCATCAAACTTCTGAGTAAGAAGGTCAGCTATGGTGAAATGTGCTATTAAACGTCTACTAGATTTTTTTTTAACTTCAGAACACGCTATGGTGGGGGTCTTAAGGTTAAAGTTGGCGGCGGCAGTATCGCCATGGGCGCGTTATACTGTTCAATGGGTGCTCAAGGCAGGCACTAGCATAGGGCCGCGCAGTCAAGTTGACCTTGTCATCTTTTTATAATCATGCCATCCTACGGTTATAACACTATATCTTTTTCTCTTTAGAAACGTTCTGTTTTTGTTAAAAAGATAAATTGGATTATAATTATTACAAATTTCTAAACTGTTTTAAGTGTTTTATGCATAATGTTAACCATTACTTTTTTCTGTAGAAAAACGCTGGATAATAAGCTGCCTGACACATACTTAAATGTCAAAAAACCTGAGTGGTCTTACTAAAGGATATAAAATAAGAATAAATAGTTCCATGGGATATGAATGGCGGAGTTCAAAGCTGAAATTATGCGAGTCAAGGAATGGCTGCACCCTCTATTGCCTGAAATATGCCCAGTTAAACTTATAACTTCATAGCGTGTTATACTGATGATATAACTGTTTCGTGCAGAACAAAACATGCATTGTTTATCATTCTTCACAAAACTACACTTTTACTGATTTTCTTTTAAATTAGTTTGTATATGCGTACACGTTGTGAATGAATGATTAGCCCCATATTTTACTGTTGTGTCGTAAGAGTTGAGAAACACATGTCAGATCAGATGGAAACGTACAAGAAATACAGCACAGTGTGTTTGACTGCTTACTTTCTCAACAAAGTTAATTTCATGTGTGTACAGTACACTGTATAATACAGTATGCTCATTTGTGGCTGAAAGCAAATATATTGGATGTTGTTCTCTGTGTCTAGGTGGTATGTTGTCGCTTGTGGTGAACCTTCTGCATGCTAAGAAAGGGCGGCCCCGGGAAGCCATGGTTGGGTGATTTGAATTCACGACCACCCATACTAATACTCAAAATGTAGGCAAATTAGCCAAGAATTTAGTGAGGTTCCTATCATAATAGTTAGAAAGAGTGTTGGTGCTGTTTGGTCGGCTAAACCTCCATATATTATACAATATTCTCACCTGCTTTGAGCGGATGATCAGATCATTATATAGGGTATTTGTTATCGGTACCTAGGAGGCCTGTTGGTGCTGGTGGGGCGCGTGAACAAATTGCACGCTGAAGGCGAGGAGCCCTGGCTGGATGATCTCCTCCAGCAGCTGGAGACTGACCGTGTCCTGGAGAAAGTGGAGGTGGCGCGCCCCGAGACTCTCTTCTTCACGGCGGAGGGAGGTCCCGACGCCATCGTATTTGTCTACAGGAAACTGTAGTACTTTGTTTAGATTTGTAGTTGCAAGTACAAATGTAACTTGTATGAACACCTTTTATTTTTATTGCATTTTGATGTTAAATACGTTTGTTAAATACGTTTTACCATAACAGGTCACTATATTCTTACAGGAGGCTGTAAAGGGCTGTGTTTGAAATTGTAATTGACTATAACCAGGCCCGTACAATAAAATCTCCGATGAAGAACACCGCCATAAAGATATCACCTATATATATAATAAGACCATTTATCATTGTCCGAAACCTCCTTAAAGATACTACCATAAACCTCCATAAAGAGACCACCTGTATTGAGACTACTTTATGCTAGTCTGCAAGGAGGTGTCACTGTTATGTGTGTTTATTTCATTTTGAAGTTATGTATTTCATGACATCCCACCTTCGTCTGAATAACTTAGTGGGTGTGGCCTTCTTTACGTTCAGGGAGGGCCTCTCTCTACATTACTCGATCACAGGAAGATGATGGGTTGTTATATCATATAGGATTGAATTGGATACTGTAGTTTTTTAGCAGATGGCCTCAGTAAAGTGTAAAGATGATTTTACACTATGTATAACATGTTAACATATCGTTATGACGTTTTATCTGCAATTTGAATTATGATGGACTAGACACAGCAGCTTTCGTTATATTTCATGTTTGATAATTATGTTAAGCATTTTAGGCATCAATTTATTATTAGATAATATATATATTTTGTAGTCAATGTAAGGACAATTTATGAACAAGCAGTTAATAAGCAATCTGTGTTTGTGTATGATAATTTGTGTTTGCATTTATATCAGTTTGATCTGTGTTTTCAAGACAAAATGTTTAAACTATGCAACGGTATTAAACGGTGCAATATTTAACAGGCAGGGGGACCGTTACATGTAGAAAAACTGTTTGAAAAAAGGTCATGGCCCATGCTGATACCCCCATGACCTCTATTGATAAAAAAGTCTGCGTCCCCATCCATGAATATTCGCGCGATTAATTTGTACCGATTCGCTCACGTTGAGGTGGGATTTCAGCAGCTGAAAAAAGTACATGTGCCATGCCCAACGAGGATGAAAAATCATCTGCCCCCCTACTTTGCACCTTGAAAAAAGTACCTGTCCCCCTACCAAATGCACGCCCCCCCCCTCCCTGGTAAAGATGCAATACATGTATATGTCAGAATGACCAAAATAGTAGCAATGTAACTTTTTACAAATAGTAAGATACTGAAACTTTTAAATACTGTATCACTAAATGCTGAAACCCTTTGTGATAAGATATATTTTTTATAGATAGAAAATCCTTGTTTCAGGAGTGCTGGCATGATATTGACGGGGTTCTAGTGGGATTTGGACAGACTGTAATTAAGCCTGCCTATCCTATTATATATGTGTGATATTTGTTTGAATCAGTGTATTTGTCCATCAGCTTTCAGTAACTCATCGTCAAAGACATTTGTGAAATTCAAAAAGAAATATATAACATGTAATATGCTGTGCATAGAAAATTTTGGATGTAAACTGTTCACTTTAAGCAATACATTTACATTATAAAATATGGTATATACCTGATGTAAGACTTATGTAACCATGGATTTAAGTGTTCAAACTATCATTTTTTTTTCTATGCTGGCAAACATATTTACTAATAAAATGGATTAAACTGGATTGATTGCAATGTTTTATTGGATTTGAGCATCCTACATACACGCACAATTTATTTTCAAGAATCACATATCATGGACGGAGTCTTTGTGAAATTGCATCAAACTGCACACTCGGAGTGTCTGCTTCGTTTTTATTATTAAATAAATGATATCATAACGTTCTGGATCAATCTCTGAGATCACTTTGAAAAAGCAACATTCAGAAATAATATATAAATATTAATTTTTCATTGTATTACAACATTGTTAGATCACATCCATCAAAATAAATTATAAAATACAATCACACAAAGTATTATTCACACATATATATTTTTAAAAAAGGTTGACCTCTTGTTGAAAGTGATCAAACTGGAAAAATTCAACAACATTTCCCGCTTTCCTTTGCTTGACAGACAGCATATACATTATCATTTTTTATGGTAACCGTATAACCGAATAAATCCAAACTGTGACTGAATTTTATGAGTAAGGCATCTATGTCCGTTTTGGAAGCATTACTATAGTCAGGTAAATGTAAGTTACGTCCCACTCCTAAATTCCTACTATGAATATGAAATGCTGGGCTGCTGTAGCCTGATAGTTTGGAGTTGATGATATAATGCGCGTCATTCAATTGTGTTTCAAGTTTTCCTATATAGTCATAAGGTACTTTACAAGGATGGCAACTGTCTTCTAGAAGGTTGAAATGCTGATCCCTATCAAGAGCACCAGTTAGATAGTAATGAAGAAATTCTGGAAATGTCACCGTGTGGTTGTCATAGATGGTTTGGTTGTAATACTTTCGCAAAAATGGGATTATCTTTTTTCTTACAACTGATCCGTATGATCTAAATCTGGCTCTGATTTTGTCTTTATAGCCAGATAATAGCCGAGTCAGCGGGTGGCGAACGACGGTGAATTTGAAGTACTTGTTGAGTTTATAAAGAATCGTTTCTTTGTCATTTCCTTGAAAAGTTTTCATATGATACCTGCTATAAACCAAATGATGGATTGTGTGCGGGGAACCACGTTTCATGGTGCCGTTTGCTGAATTGTTTGCCAAAATATTCTTATAAGTTGATGAGCTACAAAAAATACACGATCATTATTTCTTTAACAAGGAGGAAAGTGAAAATATCTGTGTTTTTAGAATTTGATTAGAACGTTATTATAGAAGCAATGTATAATGTATAACATTTTAGAATTAAGTGCTAATTAAGAAAAGCAGTGTTAATATGATCCTTATTAAAACATAACGTGAATATAGTTCTTTGTTATTTTAATGATAGTGCAACATGGATGAAAATTTATACAATATTTTAAGATAAAAGGTTGTGGTGTTGGACCTGTTTTTTTCAGACCTTGAAAAATAAATTCAGCAATCAACCATTTTCCGTGTCCATAATTTACATTGAAAATACCCCCAATAACATGCAAGTGAAAGTAACTAGAATCTTCTGTTCCCACCCTTCAAGTTTGAACTACAACCAATGGTGCATTCGAAACCATGTATGAGATCGTATGTATGAATTGACAAGTCGTAACTATGACTTGTGGCTATTTGATGCCACCAGACAAGTCGTAAATATTCACCTCGTAAAAGCATTACATGTAGGGTACATAAAAGAAGGTATGATATGTATGAGCTGCTTATGTCTCAATTTTATTCACCCGGTAGACTCTTGGCCCGTTGTTTTGAATATATTTGATGAAACTGTTTGTGATATTAGAAGAACATTATACGCACGGTCATTTTTTCAGTCTGTGCGCAGTGCCAGCATCTCGTAGTCAGGTCCCAGTTCACAAGTTGTAAGAACGAGATTAGGTGGTTTCGAACGGTTTCATCACTCAGCGGCAAGTCGTACGTTCGGTACGACGGGGTTTCGAATGCACCATTTATCGTACGTACCCTGATTTTGGCACATAACAGTAGATCACTTTGTGCCTGTCATCAACTATGTGATTTTTTTTTGAGCAATTTTTCGCAACATTGACACGTTCATGCCCTCCAATGTTTGCTGAAATCCTGCATATTTGCAGGCATTGTGTAGTTGCTGAAGTCTCTCTTGTGCAGTGCATTGTCGTATTGCTGAAATGTGGTGAATGCTGTTGGTGTATGTGTAGAACCACTCATAAAAGAAGAAATAATACACTGAAAAGCATTTTGCATGCCCCAAAGACAGCAGCATTAGAATGAGTGATTGTATAATTATCTGTGATAAAGATTGTCTAAAATATAAATTTTACTACAGTGAAAAGACTGAATGCTTTAACTGAATTCAATCATTCAATATCAATAGTAGAAAAAGCCTCTCAAATGTATTTTTATATATCATGGTGCTGGTGCTCAAATGCTTTAAAATAGCCTTTTATAAATATGACCTGGTTATCTTGATATTGCTCATTCCGTTTTTTTCATATCTCTACGCTAATTCATTTCCATTCAACTAGATTAGGAACATATATTAGTTGGTTATGTTGAATATTGGACATCTCCAACATTTTTCTGTTTAACCAACCTACACTTTTAAGACATTTGTACCGTATATTTCTATAAAAAATACCAAATCGATACCATGCATCTGCATATCTGGCCAGATTCTCCTTGTGGAAAAGCATGGAAACTGGGTACTTTGCGGCCACAGGCTAAATCGTTTGGTATCTCGGAGCAGGTTAGGGCTCCAAAAGTACAGTGTGCAGGCCCACCGGTGTGTAGACATTTTAAGGCATTTTAAGGCATTTTAGGCATCTTTAGTCCCATAGGCTGGGAAAGGCAAAGTGAGAAGCACTCTATACAGACTTCAGTGACTTGTTTGCTGTTGTATTTCAAGTTAGCATCAGAAAGGGCATTTGGCAATATAACTCGGCTCGAACGTAACTAATATGGTACATCGTAGATTTAAAAAAATATGAGCAGTCATACATGTAAGCCAGTACAACACATTTTCACACACACATATGCATAAAGAAGAATAAGTACCATTTTGTACCATCTATCCTGAGAAACTGCATGAAGGGAGGATAACTGCAATAACTCATAACTCTCACCTCCAAAATTCTAAATGTCACTTGATGTAAAGCATTCCCTGTTTATCATTGCTTTCTGGACCTTCTGTTG
>CM032669.1:30339675-30353670 GCA_019095985.1 Streblospio benedicti | reverse complement strand
CTTTAGCAAAAATTTGCCCCCTTTATCCATCAATCTTGAACCGATATCCCTTAATTAAGTCAGTCATCCCTTTAATATACATTGCACTTTAGCCATCAATCCTAACTGATTTTGCCTTTGGTAAAGTCAAAGCCTTTAGCACATTATTTCACCTTATCATTGTACCGTAAAACTGACATCCCTTTAGTAATTCAGTCTTGCCATCTGCCCCCTACTTTGCACCTTGAAAAAAGTACCTGTCCCCCTACCAAATGCACTCTCTACCTGGTAAAGATGCAATACATGTATATGTCAGAATGACCAAAATAGCAGCAATGTAACTTTTACAAATAGTAAGATACTGAAACTTTTAAATACTGTATCACTAGATGCTGAAACCCTTTGTGCTAAGATATTTTTTTTTATAAATAGAATATCCTTGTTTCAGGGAGTGCTGGCATGATATTGACGGGGCCCTAGTGGGATTTGGACAGACTGTAAGCCTGCCTAGCCTATTATATATGTGTGATATTTGTTTGAATGTATTTGTCCATCAGCTTTCAGGAACTCATCGTCAAAGACATTTAGAAATTCAAAAAGAAATATATAACATGTAATATGCTGTGCATAGAAAATTTTGGATGTAAACTGTACACTTTAACAATACATTTACATTATAATATGGGATATGATGTAAGACTTATGTAACCATGTACTTAAGTGTTCAAACTATCATTTTTTTCTATGCAAACATATTTGGATTAAACTGATTGATTGCAATGTTTTATTGGATCTTACATACACGCACAATTTATTTTCAAGAATCACATATCATGGACGGAGTCTTTGTGAAATTGCATCAAACTGCACACTCGGAGTGTCTGCTTCGTTTTTATTATTAAATAAATGATATCATAACGTTCTGGATCAATCTCTGAGATCACTTTGAAAAAGCAACATTCAGAAATAATATATAAATATTAATTTTTTTATTGTATTACAACATTGTTAGATCACACATCAAAAAAATAAATTATAAAATATAATCACACAAAGTATTATTCACACATATATATTTTTAAAAAAGGTTGACCTCTTGTTGAAAGTGATCAAACTGGAAAAATTCAACAACATTCCCGCTTTCCTTTGCTTGACAGACAGCATATACATTATAATTTTTATGGTAACCGTATAACCGAATAAATCCAAACTGTGACTGAATTTTATGAGTAAGGCATCTATGTCCGTTTTGGAAGCATTACTATAGTCAGGTAAATGTAAGTTACGTCCCACTCCTAAATTCCTACTATGAATATGAAATGCTGGGCTGCTGTAGCCTGATAGTTTGGAGTTGATGATATAATGCGCGTCATTCAATTGTGTTTCAAGTTTTCCTATATAGTCATAAGGTACTTTACACGGATGGCAACTGTCTTCTAGAAGGTTGAAATGCTGATCCCTATCAAGAGCACCAGTTAGATAGTAATGAAGAAATTCTGAAATGTCACCGTGTGGTTGTCATAGATGGTTTGGTTGTAATACTTTCGCAAAAATGGGATTATCTTTTTTCTTACAACTGATCCGTATGATCTAAATCTGGCTCTGATTTTGTCTTTATAGCCAGATAATAGCCGAGTCAGCGGGTGGCGAACGACGGTGAATTTGAAGTACTTGTTGAGTTTATAAAGAATCGTTTCTTTGTCATTTCCTTGAAAAGTTTTCATATGATACCTGCTATAAACCAAATGATGGATTGTGTGCGGGGAACCACGTTTCATGGTGCCGTTTGCTGAATTGTTTGCCAAAATATTCTTATAAGTTGATGAGCTACAAAAAATACACGATCATTATTTCTTTAACAAGGAGGAAAGTGAAAAATATCTGTGTTTTTAGAATTTGATTAGAACGTTATTATAGAAGCAATGTATAATGTATAACATTTTAGAATTAAGTGCTAATTAAGAAAAGCAGTGTTAATATGATCCTTATTAAAACATAACGTGAATATAGTTCTTTGTTATTTTAATGATAGTGCAACATGGATGAAAATTTATACAATATTTTAAGATAAAAGGTTGTGGTGTTGGACCTGTTTTTTTCAGACCTTGAAAAATAAATTCAGCAATCAACCATTTTCCGTGTCCATAATTTACATTGAAAATACCCCCAATAACATGCAAGTGAAAGTAACTAGAATCTTCTGTTCCCACCCTTCAAGTTTGAACTACAACCAATGGTGCATTCGAAACCATGTATGAGATCGTATGTATGAATTGACAAGTCGTAACTATGACTTGTGGCTATTTGATGCCACCAGACAAGTCGTAAATATTCACCTCGTAAAAGCATTACATGTAGGGTACATAAAAGAAGGTATGATATGTATGAGCTGCTTATGTCTCAATTTTATTCACCCGGTAGACTCTTGGCCCGTTGTTTTGAATATATTTGATGAAACTGTTTGTGATATTAGAAGAACATTATACGCACGGTCATCTCGTAGTGCTCCCTTCAGGTCCCAGTTCACAAGTTGTAAGAACGAGATTAGGTGGTTTCGAACGGTTTTCATCACTCGGCAAGTCGTACGTTCGGTAAATACGAGGGCTTTCGAATGCACCATTTATCGTACGTACCCTGATTTTGGCACATAACAGTAGATCACTTTGTGCCTGTCATCAACGATGTGATTTTTGAGCAATTTTCGCAACATTGACACGTTCATGCCCTCCAATGTTTGCTGAAATCCTGCATATTTGCAGGCATTGTGTAGTTGCTGAAGTCTCTCTTGTGCAGTGCATTGTCGTATTGCTGAAATGTGGTGAATGCTGTTGGTGTATGTGTAGAACCACTCATAAAAGAAGAAATAATACACTGAAAAGCATTTTGCATGCCCCAAAGACAGCAGCATTAGAATGAGTGATTGTATAATTATCTGTGATAAAGATTGTCTAAAATATAAATTTTACTACGGTGAAAAAAGACTGAAGGCTTTAACTGAATTCAATCATTCAATATCAATAGTAGAAAAAGCCTCTCAAATGTATTTTTATATATCATGATGCTGGTGCTCAAATACTTTAAAATAGCCTTTTATAAATAGGGACCTGGTTATCTTGATATTGCTCATTTCGTTTTTTTCATATCTCTACGCTAATTCATTTCCATTCAACTAGATTAGGAACATATATTAGTTGGTCATGTTGAATATTGGACATCTCAACATTTTTTCTGTTTAACCAACCTACACTTTTAAGACATTTGTACCGTATATTTCTATAAAAAAAATACCAAATCGATATCATGCATCTGCATATCTGGCCAGATTCTCCTTGTGGAAAAGCATGGAAACTGGGTACTTTGCGGCCACAGGCTAAATCGTTTGGTATCTCGGAGCAGGTTAGGGCTCCAAAAGTACAGTGTGCAGGCCCACCGGTGTGTAGACATTTTAAGGCATTTTAAGGCATTTTAGGCATCTTTAGTCCCATAGGCTGGGAAAGGCAAAGTGAGAAGCACTCTATACAGACTTCAGTGACTTGTTTGCTGTTGTATTTCAAGTTAGCATCAGAAAGGGCATTTGGCAATATAACTCGGCTCGAACGTAACTAATATGGTACATCGTAGATTTAAAAAAATATGAGCAGTCATACATGTAAGCCAGTACAACACATTTTCACACACACATATGCATAAAGAAGAATAAGTACCATTTTGTACCATCTATCCTGAGAAACTGCATGAAGGGAGGATAACTGCAATAACTCATAACTCTCACCTCCAAAATTCTAAATGTCACTTGATGTAAAGCATTCCCTGTTTATCATTGCTTTCTGGACCTTCTGTTGTAACATAACATAAAATATGTTGTAGATTTTAGATATATCTACGTGGTTTGGTTTTTAGACAGATTTTTGCAGGGAAGTGGAAATGAGCGGTATTCGTGTATTATCTAAGACATTCACAGACTGCTGATTTTTTTAAAAATAACCCAAGTTAAAATATTCAACAATTAACATTATATTATTCCTCTTTAACATATATCCGCACAACCCTGATGATTGTAAGAGCAGCATCCACATGTGAGATATCTTGTCTAAAAATATATATTTACTTTTGTTGTGTATATCTAGTGCTGACATTTCATCGAGTGGGTCTTCATTGTAAGGTATCCACCAAACTCCTATCACCATGACGAGCAACAGAATTTGTATCGTTAGAGCTTTCACATTGCACATTTTTAATTGAAACAAATCCATTATTTGAATCTTACTTTGTACATTACATGTACGTTTGAAGTCATGTTGTGTAATTACACACGTATTTCGGTCTAGAAATCAATGTGCAGAGATTTAACACGTCTCTTTTTATTGGTGCATGTGTATTAGATAGGTTTATCGATACATGTATGTTAGATATATTTGAGGGTGAAATGTTTTGAGCCTTACTTATTTGCTATTGTTAAAATGAATCACTTCACACACGGTGCCCATAATGTATAACATTACAAGGTCAGCAGTATATGTACATGTATATCGAAGTGTTTAACCATATTACTAAATATGTAATAAGTTAATCGCTTTAGGTTGATAATTGACCACACATTTAGTGAATAGCTGTTCATCATAGGTAATAGGGAAGCGTTTCCCCTTTCTCTGAAGCTATTGAATATCAATTTCAAGAATTTCAAGATAGCAGTGAGAGCTAAAGAAAGCAACTTGTTGCTATTGGACTTTAACTAATACCTGTAATCTTACTAGTGATAGCTAGTATAATGAAAATAGCAAAATATCAATTATTATCAGTGAGCAAGAGCTTATTTGAGAATTGTAACCAGTGCTGAAACATGGTTTAAAAGTATGAATAAGACAGCAAACTCAAATTGGTTGAATTTGAATAAAAATATCCCACATCAACTGCGATGAAAGGACCATGAAGAGATTCAGAACTTCCACCAATTATGTTACAAAAGGAATTTTTAAAAACAGCTGTTGATCATCAACTCTCTGCTCCAGTACCTGCTTCACAAAGCCCTCATTTATTGTGATTATTTTGATAATTAACTTGCCGAACGATGTATCTACACACAAAGGAAAATAAAAGGTGATAAAATAAACTGCTGCCTTGGCTTTCACATCCTATTAAAATAGTGGAGTTGAGATGCGGTTCTGGCATGTAGCTATGAAATTCTTCTTTGGCAACCTTTTTCTTTTCACAAGAACCAGCTCCAAGTTGCTGCTTTTTTCTACTTCAGGTGAAACTTACAGTCTCAGACAAAGATAACAATATGCTCAGATGACGGCGCCAAAGAAGGGCTGTGTTGAGTCCCTCAATATAGACTTCCATTGCTCATTAATTGATAATGACCTGTTATACAATTCTGTGGAATAAGAACAGTTGTATGCTGAATTAGTAGAGATTTGCACGCAAAATCCTCACTTTTACTCTATAAGGCTCAAAACTTATTGAAAGGCCGTCGTATATTGAGCACTTTCCTGATGGATTCGAAAATCATGATGATTGCATAGCTCAACTGGTAAGGCAACAGAACAATATTATATTGACGTATATTGACGTATCTTTTTATTATGCTGTACATAATGCTGCACATGTAATGTCCAATACAATGAAAAAGAGGCACTCTTTATATGTTAAGTAATATTACAAGTTAGTGCAAACAAAAGATGCGTCTTTGTTATGCACAGTTTAAGTTAGTGCAAAATTCTATGATAATTGTGGGCAAAGCCATCATGCAGTCTAAAGTATGCATTCTATACGTAAAACATAAAAGGGTATATTTATGAATTAGATAAATGGTGGGGTTTGAGCAATTTCTTAACACTGTAAAGGACTTGGTAACATGATCATATTGGTTTCTGTGTTAAATTGAAACCCCACGCTTGTAAAATGGTAGTTTGTTGATTTGGGGGGAAAGGGGGAATGGTGAAATCGCACCCAGTGCACCCCCCCCCCCCGGCCAAATAACAAGCAAACCCATTCAAGTGGAACATTTAGGAAAATGCTAAAAAGAGATACTGATAAATTTTTATGTGTCTTTATAATGTGTTTCATGTATTTATAGTTCAGGTGGACCATTCAAGTTTTTTTTATTTTGGTTGATTTGTCTTTTTGTCTTGAATAGGCATAACAAATGGCGACAACTTCAAAACTGAAATTGTGAGAAATTGTGATGTTCAAAATTATTTTAGGAAATATAATTTACACACCTCTAATTCTATAACTTTATTTATATGCTAGGCATTTCAGATAAATGAAGAACATATAATCTAAAGATTGGGAATGGTGTGTATGTATATAAGTTATTGCATAAGTAAACGTCTTTGAAAGAAAAAATGAAAACTTGATAGCCATTAATATCACATAAATATATTAACTGACATCCTGTTTTTCACTATTACTATTTAACCAAGGTTATTTGAGTGAAAGGATTGCCAGACTACCGTTTTAAAAATTCTACTTTACATAATGACATTGTGAAACCAAATAATGTGCTAAAACTTCCCATCTTTCAAAAAATTCCTCGTTTTATAATTATAATAATTCAGCCGTTTCATTGTGTTTTGTTTTTAATTTGGAAATTGTATTCACATGATAAACATGGGTAAAAAACTTAAGTAGACACCCAATATAACACCACGTATTAATCTCCAATGACCATCACTGTCTCAGATCCAGCTTTTCAAATGGGAGAAGGGGGGGGGGGCACGTTAGGGATATCAAAAGTTTTGTATGCGTTATTGATAGTGGACATGCCAAAAACCCTGTGAAATGAAAGATTTCCTTGGAAAAGGAGTGGTGTACATTTGATCTGCATATGGACCATTTATTATGAAACCTGTGTGATCTATCAGACTTAATCATTAATTAAAACACCACGTCCAGATTTCTTAATAATTTGAAAGTCTTTCACAATCGAAAAGTAGTAAAATATCTCTGCACAAAGAGCACACATTCCAAGACCACAACCTACACACAATAACAAAAACACTCCCACCAGAGTATTTAAAGACATTACACCAGCACTATCCGACGTGCAACTGTACAACACAGGCCAATATTTTTGCTTCCAACTTTCTAGAAGACCACTGCTATGCATGGTATTGACCAGTTGGTTTACGTCTTCTTTGTAAGCAGAATGTAACTGAAGCCCCACTGAATAAGGCCCATCCATGAAGGTTTCTTTCGCATAGGCACACGTGCAATGTTCTGCAATGAAATATTCTGCACCTGTTTTATCCATTATGAACGCATATTTCTCACTGGTTAGTTTATTCAAGTGATAGTTAGCATCGGGATTCAGAACATCGTGCCCATTCCTTTGAAACTCCATCAGTTTTGCCCACAGCTTTCTGTAAGTTGGATTTGGCAGTGTCTTGAATGCAGTCTCCCAATTGGTACCTCCCCAAATTCCAAACATGTACTCTTCCTGTTCGACAAGCTCGTCTATGCTGTTAAACGGAGGGTCAACTTTACTTACGGTTAAAAAAGATACTAGTTTTGCCGTGTAAGATGCCGCCATTATGACCACACAGAACCACCAGCAGCCAATCACCGCGCGCAGGGATCCATTCTTTGGCATTTGCTGACGACTTTGCAGCAATACTGTGCATAACACGTACCAAATTGACTGCAATGGAGAATTAAAATTGTCAAACCGTTGTGTTGAAATTCGATTCATGATATTAAGGGAAATGGCAACGGTAAAAATAGCAGCCACAATTAGACCCCACACTTCAGGTTCAAATGGTTTCAGCAGACTTGAGAAAATGGCTGCACCTTGTGGGATCGAACTGGCCTCATCTTCCGTGGATGTACAGTACACAATCACAGATGGTTCGTGGAAGAAAGGTGTATTGGAAAACTCCATCTCGCCTTGACGATCATAGGTATTGGAGAGTGGTGCTACCATGAGACTGACCTCTCTTCTCTGAAGCTGTCCAGCAAGTCCCGTCCATGACCCGTTAGAATCCTGTGAGCCCCATTGCATGTCCTTTGGCTCAACAAATGTATACGTGAAGTCCAAAGCCTGGGCAAGGAAATTTGTCATTTCAACGCACATGCCAGAATATGCCGTTGTTCCATTCTTAATGCTTTTTGAAATAAAAGGTCCCCAATAGTTAGTTGCAATCAAAATATGCTGACCGTTAAAACCTCTAAATGGCAGTGGATTAGACGTCAATTGCAACTTTTTTGCATTTCCACCATATTCACCAAAAACTTCAAATCTGTCCATTGATTGCATTGCTCGACTAAAAATTTGATAACCATTCTGTTCATGACTTTGCTGTATTATTATGATATTGATTATCTTGCCTATTTCATCTACAATTGAAGTTATTTTACCACCAACAAGAACGAAAATCCATCTATATTTATATATGAAAAAGTCCTGTTGATCAAGATCATTGTCCAAGCTGTTCGCCAGTTGTAGAATTATTTTGAGGCGTGCCACATCACCAATAACTACTATATCCCTATCATTCCTGTTATTGATATACACAAATATTCTCTGTGAATCTTTGTAAACAGTATCCGCATGGAACGTGTAGAATCGTGTGCCAAATGGTACCGTATTGGCACCAGACGATAATTCTGTAGGCGCTGTAAGATCACGCTGATATAGAAGAATCTGATTTTTTAAATTGCATTGTTTCATCAGCTCAAACGTAGCATCCCAGAATGAAGCATTTGATCCTGAAATGTAGATTGATAGTAAGCTATTATTAATACTATTTGAACAGTCTTTCATATGATACTATCGCCGATGTTGTCGATGTCGTCATCCGTCATCAAAATCATCATTGAGAGTCCACCATGATTGTAACTGACGTTTCTATATCTGCTGTAATTGTAATTGAATGATGATTGTAATTGGCTTGTAATTGACTTCTAATCGTCTTAATTTTCATACATGAAATCAATTCCTTATATATTAGTAAATGACCTGCATGTTACTGTAAATGCAGTTAAAGGTCAGCAAGTAGACAGGACATTATTCAGTTCCCTATTCTCCTTTTTGCCTGTTATTCCATATCCGATGGGTCGAATTGGACCAAATAAAATTCCCCTGGGTCGGGGGTACCCCCCCCCCATAGTCCATACATCTAATCTCGTGACAATCCACCAATTTCCCGCACCAGTATGGCGAATAAAGTGCTTGCGCATTACTCACTGATATTACGCATCCCATGGCTAAAATCACACGCAACAAAGTTTCATGGGGTCGGGGATGAACCCCCAGAAACACTAACCAAGTTTCATGATGATCGCATCATTACTTTTAGCTCCACAGACCCAGTTCCTTATTCAGATCCCACTTCACTATTCGCTAATGTAAAGAAGCTGAATAAGTAGCTGGCAGCTCGGGCCAGCGCCTGGTTCACTATTCAGCCTTTTGCTTGTAATTTCGTAACCAATGGATCGACCAAATAAAGTTTCCGTGGGTCGGGGGTCCCAAGACCATAAACCTAGTCTCTTGACAATCATCAATTTCCCACACCTGTATGCTCACTCATTACTCATTGGTATTATGTATCCCATGGCTTGAATCACACGAAACAAAGTTTCGTGGGGTCGGGGATGACCACGCGGGGCCACTGACCAAGTTTCATGACGATCACATCATTACCCTTAGCTCCACAGAGCCAGTTCCTTATTCAGATACCAGTTCACTATTCGCCAATCACATTTTGACCTGTTTCTTAACAGAGCATCAAATTACTTTAACAATATCTATAGAATATGCTTATTATTTCATGATTTTATTTGTAAATCAAAATACTTATATAGGTTAAGAGGAAGTTTACATTTTTATGCCAATCATCAGTCAGCAAAAGTCACATGATTTGTTTCTTTAACAGCTCTTAATTATTGGTCCACTGTGTTTTTTATGGTCATTTTTGCTTCAGTCGAACGGCTTTGGCAGAACAAGTATATTGTCTCTTTTTTTGCTTAAGATGTTTATATCAATACTTGAAAAAGTAACAATCATATTTTTTATGATGCGTGTTTGTTCCATTGGGCAACATGTGACCCTTGACTGTTCATCTGGGTTTACATGTTCAAAAAATGAAAATATTACTGTAAGTTCCAAACAAAATTAGGAATTACAAAGTACACAATCAGTGCCCGGGGGGAGAGGGTGAAATTTTATTTCTATTATTTCAATGCCATTGAACTACAGTATACAAAAGCTACAAATATAAAAATCCTAATGGTTTGATATCGATGAATACAAATATTTTAAGTCAGACGCGGGCACATAGTTGAAAGACAGAAAAAATATGTTGCTATTATCTAAGGGAATGATCATAAATAATGATGGGGGGGGGGGTCGTCCAAAAAGGTGGGGGGTCGTCCAACTTTTCTGATTCCTCAGGGGGGTCGCTGAACTTTTTTATCATGCTACGGTATATTTTTTCAAATATTTTCTTTTAGTAATGCAATGACTATAAAAAGGACTTTTTCATTAGCGGGTGGGGATGGGACACTCAACTTTTTAAAATGTTGATGGGGGGGTCGGTTAAGTTTTTCTTCGAGCCCCCAAAAATGGACGACCCCGGTATTGTTATTTATGATCGTTCCTTAAATGATATTATGATTAAACAGTAATCAATATTTGCGTCGCTTCAGCAGCTGAAAAGAAAGCCTTGTGTTTCGTTCGTTCGTAACTATGTATGTATGTATGTATCTATGTATGTATGTTTGTCTCCGGACCAGCTAGAGCTTTTACGCTTTGCCCGATTTCGTTCTAACTTTTAACAACTATTTGGTATGACGCGACACCAAAGTGATTCAATTTTGGGCATGTTACCAATTAAAGGATGCTTTCCATAGTGCCATTTTTGGAATAAAAGTGTTCAGAGAGTACAGCATTACCATATTAATGTCGACTAATGGGCAATAGATATTTACTTTAGACATGTTTAGAAAGCGCCTGCAATCCAATGCCAATAACATAGGTGTAGGATGAGTCACGCATCAAGTAAGACTTTTTTCTGCTTTGATTGCAAAGCAAACATCTTTATTGCCCATGGGTCAGTGTTGCTCTAGCGACGCTGTGCTCTCTGACCACTTTTGATCTAGTTTGATTTGGTTTAGGCAATGACCTTTCAAGCTAACATTGTATTCTTCCCAAACATGATAGCGACTGGGGATTATGAAATATTCAATAAGATATGCGACGTCAGAGAAACGTATTTGCAAGGCAGAGCACTGGCTGAGAGAACGGGTTGGCTACAGATCTGGCATATTGGGAAAGCCTAGACGACCCCGATGTGTGTGTTTTTATGAATCAATAGACAATGTGTTAGATAATTATAGCATTTGTTTTATGCACATGGGCCAGAACAAAGCAATAACTGACAACACAATACGTCTATAGGAATGAATAATGATCATTGGTTATTACTTCTTGCATTGGTCTATTTATTACTAATATATTGTGAGAGTCCTAGACCTGGATATCCTGTATCGTGTATGTGTGAGCGAGTGTGTGTGTTTTCGTTTGCATTCCATGTGTGTGTGTGTGTGTGTGTGTGTGTGTGTGTGTGTGTGTGTGTGTGTGTGTGTGTGTGTGTGTGTGTGTGTGTGTGTGTGTGTGTGTGTGTGTGTGTGTGTGTGTGTGTGTGTGTGTGTGTGTGTGTGTGTGTGTGTGTGTGTGTTCGTGTGTGTGTGTGTGTGTGTGTGTGTGTGTGTGTGTGTGTGTGTGTGTGTGTGTGTGTGTGTGTGTGTGTGTGTGTGTGTGTGTGTGTGTGTGTGTGTGTGTGTGTCTGCACATGCACTCTTATGCGTATGCATCTCTTTCTCTGCGTATGTTTGTGCTTGTGTGTGTACACACGTGGGTGTGTGCGTGTTGGTGGGTGGGGTGGAGGATTTGCGGTTATAAGATGTCAAGAAATCTCACATTTCTCTGAATCCTTTTTTGTTTTTCCTATATCCCCTTTTTGACTTTATTTTCTGATTCCTTTTTCAGACTTTACACCCCCACACACACACCCATCCCAACGTCCTCTTTTCGCGGGCCTTTTACCCCACATTCCACTTCCTTTCAACTTCACCCCACATTGACACGCATTTGTCATGTCAGAGGCATTTTGAATAGGGCACAAAACTACATGACAACCACGCTGATTCCGTCCACCAGCCAAACATAACCCTCGGCTTCCATGATTCCCTCAACAGTTTGGCTCTCGCCGTTTGTTTTTGACCTTTCAAGCTAACCTTGTATTCTTGCCAAACATGATAGCGACTGGGGCTTTAAATATTCAAAAGCAAATGTGACATCAGAGAAACGTATTTGTAAGGCACAGAACAGACTCAAAGGACGCAATGGCTGCGGATACAGATCTAGCATATTGGGAGCGCCGAGACGAGCCCCCTATGTCCTCACTACACTGATTTATTCATTGTTCACTGTGACATTGCACGTGCACGTGGATAAATCTATTGCGACAACAATGAGAGAGTTATTGCGAACTATTAGGTATAATTTCGTCACACTCACAGTCATGAATAGCATTGTGAGAAGAAAAACAGTCCTCTGCATGAGGTGGGCGCTTCTCGTCAGCTTGGCTGCTACATGTAAGGCTCAGTGTGCATTCTCTAACCACTCATCAGATGAAACGCAAATTAACAAGGGCAGCTGTGGACTCATAGCAATCAACACTATTGAGCTAAACAGATTCACAAACCTTGAAGGATTGACTCTGGGCGGAAATAACCTCACAACTTTTCCTGACCTGTCACCCATCACCGGCACACTGAGTGTGTTCAGACTGGGCAACAACATACGCCAATTAACACTGCTCTGCTGAAAGGATAAAAAAAACCTGGAAGAATTGTATCTGTATAGCAATTAACTCACAACCTTTCCTGGCCTGTCACCCATCCCCGGCACGCTTAGGGTGCTGGATCTGAGATGGAACAACATCAGTGTTATGAGTAAAGATGCACTACTTTCCCTCACAAACCTTGAGGTTTTGACACTCTGCAGAAACAGAAACCTCAAGCACTTCTCGCACACGGTTAATGCCCTTAGTAAGACCAAGTCACTCCACATTCCAATCACCAGCATTACCCACCTGCCGACGATACTATTTGACAACATAGCTAATGTGGAGGAACTGGACATAGGTAGCAGTGTGGAAGTCTACAAGTGCAAAAATGCTTGGTTGAAGCAAGAAGGTCCCAGGGTAGCCCTTTTCAGGTACGATGATGTTGATTGTGGAGGGTAACAATGGTCTGGAATGACAGTGAATGATCTTGATAAGAAATGTGAAGGGGAAAGAAGCCTAAAGGAAAAGATTTTCGCTCATGAAAACCATATTGTCATTGTGTTTCATTTCATTCTACTGGAGCAGCCGCAACCAAGACAGACTCGGCGATTGCATGATCATTGCCCCAGGAAACTCCATCAGTGTGCCTTCAGTTCCTGATGGGAACCTGGAAGTCTGGACCTACTCTGCTGTCCAATAAACTTGTCTCGTTTACACATTACTGTTTACAAGAACGTTGGACCCACAGACACGTGACCTGTAATGTGATAAGTGAATTTTGTCTACCAGTAACTGTTCGTACGTGAAATAATGTAATAAACTAGGATGTACGTGCTAAAAGCTGCAAAAGCTGTATGTCATTTCAAACCATGCAAAAACAAAATGTGTCTATGAAACAAAACCATGGTATATTCTTCTTATTTCTATTGTACATACATGAGGATTATGAACAATTAACTTGCATTAATTAATCAGCTACATAGTATAGTCTTGATGTTTATGTCTGAAGCAGCAAAATTATGTACGCATAATAATAGCACATTTGTTATAGAGCTTAAACTAATTGTTTATTTATTAATGTTATCATTATCAATAACATAGGTGAATTCAGTGTTTAAGTTTCAGAAAGGCAGTTACACGCTGTATATCCAGGGCTCACGTTATTGTGCAAAACTTGCTTGGGCGTTGTGTCCCTTCCATTTTATAAAGGTTGTCATGTGGTTTT
>CM032669.1:30290837-30331012 GCA_019095985.1 Streblospio benedicti | reverse complement strand
ACACGTGTTTGGTGTCACATTAAAATGTTTGTCTAGGAGAACTTAATGCTATATGCAAACGATCCTAAAAGCCAAATAGATATTTGTTTTATTCCATTTATGTTCATAAAATGTGAAACTTTTTATAAATTTGACACACCTAGTAAGACTCTTGTAAAGTCAACTATCTACATTACAGTCTTATTATTGCTTACTGCACTAACATTCATTCTTGATCTCCCTGAGAATTATATACTTCCTCATCAATTTGAACATAACTGTCCATTTGCTTTGTATGGGAATTGTAGGATTTGAAGTGTCAATCGTAAAATTCAGCATGCTGAGGTGCTATTGACACGAACGAAGTGAGTGTCAATCAAGCATCAGCATGCTAAATTTTAATTGTCATGACAATTGAGTTCGTGACAATTGAGTGGTCAAATACCATTCTATCATGAAGAAAATAAGATTACAGAATCAAGTACACGGCTAATATTAAAAATACCGGTACACGAAAACTTCTTTAAGCAAGTAACGTCGCTTGTTACCCCCCTGTTAGAGTGCCGACTCTGCGTCAATTTTTAGTCAAAAAATGACAGAGTCCGTAAAAAAGATGAAAAATTGGGAAATTAACCCTTTCAGTGAAACATAGGGTCGACGGCGCTGGATGGCTCCGACGCGTTGCCCAGCGGACTCTTGCGGGCTCCGTGCAGGCTCCGTTATACCTCCGCATCACCTCCGCAAGCAAAATTTGCGCGGAATCCCTCCACTTCTCTGGAGAAGTGGATTTTTCACGCTGCATGACAACTCCGCGCGGAGGGGGATTATTGATTAAATTTCCTTTGATCTTTTTGAGTTCGCTGGTCGCTGCACGAAGCCCTATTTTGCCCTGACGGACTCCGTCTGCCTCCGTACCACCTAAAATGAACGTCGTTCACCTCTGCTGTACGTCGGTGTACGCCGCAAGACCTATCCGCGCCAAGAATGGTGCCGACTTCATCTGCCTCCGTGCTCACGCCGCAGTCGATGTCTGTTTGTGCCCTGCGGTGCATCATATCACAATTTCGCCTGCGGCGTCACTTCTACTTCGCCAGGAGTGGACATTTTCTCTCAATTTTTTTAGCCCTAGCCCTCGGACGGTGTTTTCACGCTTAGGGCGCACGACCTCTGCGTTCCCCGTGCTCACTCTAACAGGGGGGTTAACAGGTGCGCTGCAACAAACTAGTCTAATTTAGACTTTGCCGTTTCCGCGCGTGCAGTAAATCACGTATGTCCTTATCAACGTGCTGTCAATCATTAGCAACGTGTCAATCGCATAAAATCTAGCACGCTTCTCAACCAATTAGAATGGGTTATTGGCGGTGATTTTTGCACTGAATAATAGAATGGCATATTGAGCATTGGCCTCATAAGATGTGCACGACAGCCAAGCTGACTGGCAGCTGCAGTTAGTTAGGAAACATGGTGTTACTTTTGTACATCTGCATGCCACAATTTCCAACAATTGTTTAGAATTGTTTAGGAGCAGCTTCTATACCATGCACTGGTACTGAAATATCATGCTCTATGCTCCATCCAAAATTAGGTACAGGAAGAACATTGTCATCACCTGCCCTAGTCTTTCAAAAGACCTTATATCTAATAGTTATTTCCTCTATTATTACAACAACAAAAAAATAAAAAAATAAAAACAGAAAAAAACCCCGCTCATGTAAACCATATATCAAGTGCAAAGAAGCAGAGCAAGTGCAATTGTGACAGCCTCAAGCTCTACTACCCAAGCCCCGATTGGGTTGGTTAAGACTATACACACGAGGTCTGTAGGCTGTGAACTCAACTCAGAATTCAGCACGAAATTCAGCACAAAATTCAGCCATACGGGATGACCCAGTTTTGCTCAAGGTTTTGAACGAATGACGCACATCACGTTCAGATAACTACGTCACACGTATGTTGATAAACGTGATGGCTGCACCTGCTGTACTCAATTATGGATAACATACCATGTTAAAAACGTGTACTTCACACTGCCGCTGGTTAATCCGATCTGAACGATAATTAGGTTTTCTTTCCATTTGTCCCGATGCTAATCTGCCCAACCAAACGTGTCACATTTCTCTTGAATTGGATCGCAAAAAATAAATCTGAATCGGGAATTATTTATTAGTGATATATGACGATGACGTATTAAATCCTATCAAGTTAAAACAGATGCTGATTAGACATAAATTAGTGGAGATGACGTATCCCGAGGCAAACAACAACAAAATATGGAGAGTTTATGGTTTGTGTCTATACAGTGGGGTATTTGATGGGAATTCAAATTTTGGATCACAGATATGATGTGTGACAACAATGTGTGAGAGGAGATCTTCATATATATCGTGTCTTTCTTTGGAAAGGAACAAGATTATCGTGTCAACTATGCAGATCTTTTGCCGTTCCAGGGAATAAAAAACTCATGTTTAAAAACGCTTTCACTCACCAATGTTGTAAGTAAAGCTTTATTGTGTATAAAATCGGATTCAGTAGTAAATTTTACATAGGGGTATGAATTTCTATAAATAATTACACAGCTTCATAAGCTCCACAATCTTGTTAAATATTGAACTATTCCCATGTTTATGAACGTATTTGCGGTTGAACCACCGGATTTTAGTGATACTTTGAACCAATATATATTTATTTACAGAAAACGTGTAAGCTTTCACCCATCCATAGGGCCTCATCAGACTGTCAATATCAAACATGCTGGTCTGAATAATACGACAGGATTAACAAGCTGTTGTTTGCGCCCCACCCCCACTTTTCCCTTTCTGCTGGTTACAAGTGAAGAGAGAAGATTGTCCCACACACTATGGAGGTTATAATGCTCACCATCTCGTTTCAATGATCTAATAGAAATGCCTTCCTTCACACCTCGTAGACGAGGACGTTATGTTTAATGTGTGCAACGCCCGATGTTAACGCTGCACATCACAGAAATGTGTGCGTTATGTTTAAATATGATAATAGACAAACGATCTGTATTACATGTTATCCAATAGATCTATTTCATTGTACGTAATATCAACTGTAGGATAAAATTGTTTAAGTGATTTGTGTAATTGGGATTTACCGTATGTAATTTTCAGCCATTAGATGTAGAGCCATTCGTATATTCAACAATATATTTAAGGAGAATAATGGTGTATTAGTATAGGGTACTTAGATTGAAATACGTAACTTTGCTGGTGACTAAAAACTGAGCTGTGTTTGAAATATAACATAGTTCCCTTTTTGAATGCCCCTTTCAATTCTACTCTTCCCTGACTACGTTAGGCAGAGCTGAAAGGGGTTTAAAAATATATAATATACAGTAATTAAAGATGATAATCATTTATTTTGTAATTAGTAAAAAAGATTAAAAAAATGTAACCCAGTATTGAAAGAGGTATTAAAACAAAAATAAGTCCATTATATATTCAAACAATTTAATTTTACCACATGGGGAGCGTTCACAATTGTTGTCAGCAACAGTTGACGTGTGTGTTTGTTGGTGCGGGGGTGGTGGTGGTGGTGGTGGGGGCACCCCCAAAAGTTGAAGGGGTGGGGGACCGGCATTAAGGATATATCAAAAGTTAAACTGATATTTAAGGTTGTAGTATACAGAATGGAGATAAAATAACTGCTTCGTATTTGTTGGAACGTTGTTTTGTTGTTTTTTTTTTTTAATATATTCCAATTGAATTACATTATTATCATCATTAAATCCATAACTTCACACATGAACTATAAGAATTAAATTTCAATTACTGCATGATATTACATTATTAACATCATGAAATCCATAACTTTATATAGTGCTATATTGTGATTATATTATATATGGAATGTATTGGTAAGAAATGATACTGGGTTTTGGAAGACTATTTTAGTTAACGATAATGAATGATGATGATAATGGTAACGAAGGTGAAATTGATGATAAAGATGCCGATACATATGGTCTATTTGTACATATATATCTGCAGCATTGACGATGAAAGGTGATAAAACGTGGGTTTACATAAACATATTTATAGTTATATATATTTATATATCTATTTTTTTATTTGTAAAACACAATATATACACGAGATGGTAACAATTAACGAGCCAAGTTTATCACGTTTGGCTTATTTTAGAATATAATGTAAATCTGTCCATTTATTTTCAAATTCATCTTCACATTTATTGAATACGCTTTGGTGATACTCTATTTCACATATTCTATAAATCTGACGAATGGCGTTTTTCAGGGTAGGTATCGTATTTCTATGTCCTGAATTGACTATGGATTGTTTTACAATATTAATAATTTGGTTAGGGAGATAGGAATTAGGTATTCCTAAATAGACTTTCTTTTCTGTTCTGTTCGGGATATGTCAAGCTTAGAAAGCTTAGAAAAAGGTTTAGAAAACATTTCTTGTTCAGTCTTATTCCACAGACTACGTACAAATTTACATTCAAAAAATAAATGTTCGTAGGTTTCTATTTTGTCACAGTTCCTACATTTTGGCGATTCAATTTTTCTGAATCTTTTCATTAATTCATTTGTGGCAATAATTCTGTGCAAGCACCTATATTGGAAAGCAATTGCTTTTTTCTCTTTTAGATACGAATATTTGGTCATAAATCACATTATTATATATATATTACCCATGAAACGCAATTTTTGTATGACATATACCTGACAAAACTGCACATAGATTCAATTTCAAAATTTCAATTTCTTAAGTATTGGCTAGATTAGATGGTAAAGTGAGGGGTTTGAGGTTTGTGTTAGGATGTCATGAATTTGACATCACCGCCATAGGCGGGGGGTTCTCAAGCTTGACCTGGGGTGTGTGGGGGTGTCGGGGGTGACGAAAATTGACGAGGGGAAGGGAAGTGCCAAAATGTGGTTGATGTCGATTATGAAAGCTCCCATGTCCAATTTTATTCTCAGCAGCAGTGCATATAAACACATGTAAAGGTGCTCTGTAGTCTTCGAGTCAACTCCAGACAGGCTAATTGACATATCCCAACATCTTCTCAACATTCGTATTTGGAGGACAAACGTGTACTTGTGTGTATATGTTTAAGAAACAGGAGTTTGGCTAGTAATTGAAAGCATCTGTTGTCCACTGTGAGACGTTTCGCTCCATCTGGGTCTACTATGACTAGGGGCATCTTTGTGAATATGCTTGGACACTTCTGACGACGAGCTTACAAGTTTTCTGTAAATAAATATTCACCGGTTTAAAGTAATAAACTGTACATCTGTGCATAGCTTTATTTGGAAGTATTGTGATGTGATTTAACATGTACTCTTGAGTTTTGCAGCCATGAGCCCTCCTCTGACGTTCATGGGTATTTGTTATACCCATCAAAAACCATGTAGAAAGTTCTCTAAATTATTATTATCATGTAAAAAGTTATTTACGGAGTTCTCAACTACACTTTAGTATTTGTACTTAGGTGATAGAACAAATGAGTAAATCACTGTACGGTAAGGAGAACATGAAACAGTGTATGGCGTTAGTACCTCCTGTGATCGTTGACTATAAACATATGCTTGTAAGTAAGCTGAACTTAAACTTACAGTTTATTATTCTTTACATACGTAATTAACTTCCATAGACCATATGCTTCGATTTGATACCAAACATGATATGTTTATATCATCAACATGATATGCCATAATCCAAGGGTGCATGTAAAATGGGGTGCTGCTTATGACGTCAATAAAAATAATTGCTCAACGGTGCCACGGTGGCACCCATCAGATTCTTAAAGCAAATATATTATGTTACCATAATCTTGGGGAAATATACGTTCAAATTCTTCTTGACTGTCATACGATGATTTCAAAGCACAGTTCCTGGACTATATGACACTTAGTCAGCATGAATGCCAGTACCACCAGACTCATATTTGTGTTCTTTGCCTCTATAATATCTCATTGTAGAAAGTCTATCAACAAGGGTGATTGTCCAATGGACATCCTTAGCCAGTCGCTGGTGATGAACGAGCTTGCGAGGGCATTATTCATCAAATTTATTGCAGTGATATCACGACTGTATTGGTATGCTATTCATTATATCACAACAAGTATGATAATGGAATGTAGAAGCTATATAATATTTCATTGTATGAAGCATATCAGCATGGATGATGGTGTGATTGATACCATTTTCCAGTGTCTTTGGTCCTAATTGCCCTGTTAAGCGAGGGGCACATTTGACCTTGCGGGCGTGTTCTCACTGCAAGGGGTCGTGAGGTCTGCGGCGTCTAGGGCGTTTTCTGCGTGCAGTAACAAACGTACAGTTGTGGGCACATACGCACTGCATCCGTACGTTATGAGTGCATAGCCGCTGGGGATTATTTCCTGGGGGTGGCTGTGATATCAACATGCATCGAACGTGCGTTGCACTCACATATAACTTACGTTCTACACACGGTCTGATCAATAAAGCACGGTGTTCGCATGTTCGTGGTACATGGAGCGGACTGTGCCCTTACTGTATCTGTGCAACGTGCAGTTAAATTTCTTGTATATATACGACATTTAGCGTAAGGTCACCCACTGCCTCTTTACGGACTGACGACTGCACACAGTGGCCTAGCATGCCAAACTTCTTCTACGGCCACCATACTGCCTTGAAAAAAACTACTTTCACCGCACTGTACATTCACCGCACTGTACGTTTATGGTCGTAGACTGAATGTAGATAGCCCTTGCGGCGTAATATGCCCTATGTATTAGTATTTAAATATCAGCAGTATAATGCAATGTGGAATTTATGAAATGTCGACATGCTTCACTTTTTGCCATTGTAACTGAAAGGCAGAGCCGTCACACAGGCTCAGGCTGGTCAGGCCATGGCCGGACCACTTTTTTCAGACTTAAAAAGAAAATGTGCAGACCTTTTCATCATATCAATTTTATTAGATTTTGCAGATTCAACCTATCAATGTTTCTCCACAAATTCTTAACATCAACAGATAAAGTTCATCTTGCAGCGATCATTTAACAATATAATGGTAAAACTCAATTAGTTCAAGGTAAATAGTGACTCTATAGGCCAAATGATGGCTGGGTTCAATATCATCTTAAGTTTTATGTTTTTACTTATGTAGAATGATCTATATTAGTAAAATATGTTCGGACATTGTCATTATCATAATTAAACTAAACTGTACATGAAAAAATACTATTAAGTATTGCTTTGAACACATCTAATTTAAAGGTTGGAGATCTGGTGTCAGATTTTTCACAATGAAGAATGGAATAGATTAACTTAACTGGTTTTCCTTTTCAACTTTTTTCTTCAGTATTTGAAAATCAGGCTGAAACCAACTACCAATATAACAAACACAACCCAAAGTGAGGCTGTTAAAACGTTAATAATGCTGTTTGGACAGTTAACATATGTGCTGCCATCTATTGTCTGTAAAGATAGTGACAACGTGTTTTGGGGGAGGATATTATGTATAAGAAACAATGCTTTCGAAGAGCTAAACACATGTAAGTAAACACCTATATAAGATATAAAGTTTTACATCTAATTTTGAATGGACCCACGTGGTACATTTCTGGTCCTTAACTACTTTGGATAAGTTTTCTCCTATATATGTTGATACTTTTTTAAATAAATTTTGAAGATAAATCAACAGAACTATGTATTTGCGAACTTACGTAAAATTATCAAGGCCACACGGCCATATTTTTTTTCAAAGTTTAAGTATGTTCTGATTGAATTGATATTGGATTCATATTGAAATTGATGTTGAAAGGAACCATTTGAAAAATTCATTGCCAAAGCAAATCTAAAGGCAATAAACACTAAGTTTATATAAAAAGCTATAACTGACAAAAAAAGGGTAAGCTATAAAATTACTGTTTGGCAACATAACTACTACTACTAGCTTTGGACCAAGTATTAAAACAGATACCTATATTACGAGGTGTGCCTATTAGCACAATGTTCAATTATAGCATGATTTTTTACTACCCACGTTATAGTATTGCATATTTAAACACGTCATTACAATCTAGTAAATTGACCGCAAAATCCAGTGCGTAATTCATACACCTCGTCTCAGTTTGTGTGCCGGGCCATGGTTATAATGGACATTGTGTAGGCTTTTTATGATGCTCACCTGTGTCGCCTGCTGTATGTGGGGCACTTACGGACCTCATAATATCCAGTTGATTTGAATACGGCTGGTTTGGAACGTCTACCAGGCCACCACCAGGTCAGATTGTCGTTAATAACTTGTTTTGAAAGTACGCTTTTAGTTCCTTATGGAATCTGCATATTGATGAAGAATGCCCATAGCCTATTAGCTATTTATCCAAATCTGGTCATTTTTGAAATTTTCACCGTTTGGCGTGACCACTATTTTAGTCTGTGTGACGCGCTTGAAAGGGCAGTGCTATAGTATTTGGTTACAATTGATGTAATTATCATCAACATGTAATTGATTTGTAATTGAATGTCAGCTCGTAATAGAAAAATCCAGTTGTAATTATAATTGAAACATAAAAAATAGAGTATAATTACATGTGTAATTGACATCTCTTCAGACAGAGACGCCGGTACTTTCGTGAAGTGTTAGTCCAAAAACGTGTATCCGAACCACGGTACCAGCTCCATACTTTGTACAGTTAGCTATGTCAATAGTTAATAGTATTACTTATGTCTACAACCACTGATGTTATGCCCGTATATTTAAGCTTTAGCCCTTTATTTCGTTATTCATTATGGTAACTTTAGCTTGTCATTTGTTCAAGCATTCAATAAAATGCACCGTGTAAAAGAGAGGAAAAAAACACAATATTACATTAAAGCATTTTCAAAGATGTACAATTAACTAATTGAAAATGAACATTTTCATAAGTATTACCTTGCGTCCATCCGGTCGTTGGTCTATACACCGTTGCTAACACGATGCAAACGTGAACCGCAAACCTCATATCTATGTTAATGACTACAAAGCCTCATTTGAATTATGCTGTGAACACTGCACACATATCTCTGAATGGTACAAACGGACTGTAGTTCTTAGGGCCTGTAAAGACCCATTATAGTCTCATGTAATCCATACGCGAGCGGCAGCGGCAGCCCCATCATTCATACTTGAGCAGTAGCGGCAGCGGCAAGCAAAGACTAATTGTTACGCAAATTACAGGTGGTGATGGAAACTTAGTTATCGCAAAATTGATTTCCATTCTACTTATAAAACGATTTGTATAGTTATTTGCTATTTGTTAAATTTTAGACATTGCATATGGTCTAATTCTTAGTTACTACGTCTTTTTCTGTGGTTGGAGACCTATTTTGGAATTTGAAATTTAAAATAGACTTTGAAGAATAATTTCATTTAATTTCCTTGAATGCAGGCTACTATAGTGGGTGCTAGTATTGACATAAACAAATAATTTCCTTTCACAGAACCATGTTTTTTACCATGCAGAAACGTCTGCAAGGTAAAAAAAACATGGTTCTGTGAAAGAAAATTATTTGATTATTTAATCTAATTCATCAACATATTTTCCAAAACTTTTGCCACATGAGTGTCCTCCTCAGGGAAGTACAATTTTTCTAATTAATAATAAATAGGCTAAAACAATGACTAAACATTGTGTTAATGTTAATGTATAACTGTACTGCTGTTGGCGGCACTTTAAAAGTTTATAATTTTGATAATTTCTAATAAGATATAATATAATGAAATATGATCTTTATTTTGGAATGTTGTACTAAACATTGAAAATACTATATTAAATGGTTCGAAGAAATCTCAAAGTGTTGTAAGATCACATTTAGCTTTACATTCCTAAAACTAGATATCAATACTCTAAAAAATCCTCCGCCCATGTGACCCTCTTTTTTCACCTTCTAGACAGCACCTTAGACTAGCATTTTTGGCCAAAGCTGCACTTTTGACCCTGAAACCCAGCACCTTAGCACTTTTAATTACTGTAAAACTACTGATTGAATGCCTTGAGCCTTGATAAAAACACGAATTGTCTACAACTGTTACCAGTTTTTTTTAAAACCCTGCAGTGTGTACATGTTTATATCTCATGTCTTTGACCCAGCAAAAAATCATTTGATCAGCTCTTTAGACCCTAATTTTATGGGCGCGATCAACACATTTGCCCTTCGAAATGAGGCGCGGGATGAGGACCCCCAGCATTTTAACCTCCATGTGCCCCCGGGGGATATAACTTATAAGAATGGGTATGACGTTGGAAATGCTAACTTTAATTTAGTTATATTGAGAGCAGTTTGTTACACAATGCAATTGAAAATGAAGGCGAACTTTTATCAATTACCTTTGATCACGTTTAATCAAGATATTCATGACTTTTATGCTGACATAATGAATACGTCCAGTTACAATCCCACACAAAGTGTTTTTGTTTTATTGTTGCACTATTCTAATATCACAATCCAACAATGAACTTCGGGACCAATCTCAGCCTACAGCACACGTGTCACATACAATTAAACATTCGTACATATTGTACATATACGTATATATCCAATGTATTACCTTTTTATCTTTCTACTTAAAATATAACCATTCACCGCTTCATATTCAGTAATCATTTATGATTAAGAAGTAAGAACTAATGTCTGTGACTAAACTTTATCTTCTAAGTAATATCTATAAATGTTAAAGGTGTATTACATTGTTATTTATGTCATTCTATAACTTTTCTAAAAGTTATTGTTGGATAAATACAATGAGGATGAAATAGATAAGTCCGAGGGTCACTGTAACAACGGGAGAAAGCATAATGCAGATATACGCTTTCCTTATCTGGCTGCGTGCCTTGTTGGGGTCGACGCGCTGTTGATCACATGCCATCGTGCTCAGAATAAGAGCTGCCAAACCTGAAGAAAATAAATTATGATAGAAATTAGCACGAACTTTTTGGTGATTGGTCAAGTCAGTTCACATTTCTTTAAGCTTACAGTTATATGATCAAGAATGCTGCTTGACGACTTCTGTGTTATGATTGTTTGAAGCATACAAAATGTAATAGGATACATCATGACACTTATCATGATACGTCATGACTCATGACATTTATCATTACACTTATCGTGATACGTCATAACACTTATCGTGATACATCATGACACTTATCGTGATACGTCATGACACTTATATTGTGATACATCATGATACTTATCATGATACATTATTACACGTATCGTGATACGTCATAACGCTTATTGTGATACGTCATGACACTTATATCATGATGCATCATTGTGATACGTCATGACCCTTATTGTGATATGTCATTACACTTATCGTGATACGTTATAACACTTATTGTGATACGTCATGACACTTATATCATGATGCATCATATTGTGATACATCATGACACATATCATGATACGTTATTACACATATCGTGATATGTTATAACACTTATTGTGATACGTGATACGTCATGACACTTATATCGTGATACATCATGACACTTATCGTGATACGTTATTACACGTATCTTGATACGTCATGATACTTATATCATGTTGCATAATGACACTAATTGTGGTACGTCATTACACTTATCGTGAAACGTTATAACACATATTGTGATACATCATGACACTTATATCATGATGCATCATGACACTTATAGTGATATGTCATGACACTTAAGGTGATATGTCATGACACTTGTATTGTGATACATCATGACACTTATCATGATACGTCATTACACTTATCGTGATACGTCATAACACTTATTGTGATACGTCATGACACTTATATAATGATGCATCATATTGTGATACGTCATGACACTTATCATGATTCGTTATTACATGTATCGTGATACGTCATAACACCTATCCTGATATGTCATGACACTTATATCATGTTGCATCATGACACTAATTGTGGTACGTGTTGACACTAATTGTGGTACGTCATTACACTTATCGTGAAACGTTATAACACATATTGTGATACATCATGACACTTATATCATTATGCATCCTGACACTTATAGTGATACGTCATGACACTTATCATGATACGTTATTACACTTATCGTGATTCTTTATATCACTTATCATGATACATCATGACACTTATATCATTATGCATTCTGACACTTATAGTGATATGTCATGACATTTATCATGGTACTTCATTACACTTATCGTAATATGTTATAACACTTATCGTGATACATCATGACACTTATATCGTGATACATCATGACACTTGTATTGTGATACATCATGACACTTATTGTGATATGCCATAACAATTATAGTGATACGTCATGACACTTATACATCATGCAATGTCGTGGATGTTATAACAGAATTGTGATACATCATGACACTTATTGGCTATTATGATCATCGACGGACTTATCGTGATATGTCATGACACTTATAACGTGATGCATCATGACACTTATCTTTATACATCATGACACTTATTGTGATACGTCATGACACTTATCATGATATGTGATGACATTTATTGTGGTATGTCATGACACTTATCATGATAGTTCATGACACTTATCATGATATGTTATAGCACTTATCGTGATACGTCATGGAGTACACTAGTAAGACACTACTTACCTGTAATAACATTGCAGTAGAGGCAACAACACACACTGATCGCGACCTCCATTCCAAAGTTCTTCCCGTCCTTGCAGTCTTGTAAACAGTCTCGCTGCTGCTCCACAGTATCAACCTGTCAGTGACCCAAATGCACAGTGAGTGTAATGTAAATGTTGCGGAGTTCAGCAGAATTTGTTTATCAAACTTGACTCTGATTGGCTAATAACAAGTGGAGCTCATGTGAGAATTACGGATGGTGTGAACACGTGAAGACGTCAAACGTTTGTTTTGCCATGCCCCTTACACCCTATGAGTACTAGTAAATGTCAAATATTGATTAAATCAGTTCAAGTTGGGGGAGCAGGGGGTGTATGATTTTATGTTCATTCATCTACATTTGTCTCAGTGGGGGGGGGGGCTACTTCAGGTGTGAATGGGTAGGGGCGTGCCATTGAAGGTCCAAAATCATACCCCTTAGTGAAACCAGTGAAACTATGAAAATGATACCCCTAGTGAAACCAGCGGATGAAAAAAATGGGGTATTATCCTAAGGGGTATTATTCTATGTGATACTGTAATGAAAACAAGATTTTCTACAACTTATATTTACCTTTTATACTTTTTCATGGCTCAATAATGCAAAATCACATGTAAAGTGAGCTAGATATTGAACCTCGAGATTGAACCTCCCTTAGTGAAACTGGCTGGAATGTTGAAATCATGACACCTAGTGAAACTGTGGGGTTGAAAAAGGTGACCCCTATCAGTGGCACATGCCGTATAGGGCGACTATAGAAGTAGCCCCCCCCCCACCACCCCCTGAGACATTTGTGTTGCTGACAAATACACCAAGCGGACACTTACATTAACAACGACCATCACTGTACTCGCGCCTACATCTGACGGATTCGCTGGTTCTTGAACATGCTCTGCATTGATTCGTGTGTTGCTTGTATCGAGCCAGGTGGTCTCCTCACGAGCTGGCATCACCGGGTACACTGGAGGTGGGTGGATATTATCCTCTTAAAGGTATTTAAATCAGTGCAATTTTAAGAGATACTGGAAACCCCGTTCCATAAATGTGGAGTAGCATTAATTTCTATCACCATAGGTGATGGTGCTAGCGCTACGTGTGATCAAAAGAAGACCCTCATTTGATCTTAAGGAATAACAGGCCTATCACTGGTCAGTGTATCTGAACTCGTGGGTCAAATTGCGTTAGTGCACCTGATAGGTCAAAACAATAAAATATCATTTTATTTCAAAATAAATCTTGTTTTTAAAGCCGAGCGAAAGACCGAGCTTTATAATCTGTTTCATTATGTCCACTGCCACAACTATAAGCCTACCCAAGTGCTGCAAAAAAATCGGTGAATCTTAGGAGTAATAACAAATCTTGATTTTTTTGTTTTGTAACTGTCATCCTTAAGGCTTCTACATGGGTAAAAGCGACAATGTGACACGGCCGTTATGCGAGTCACGTTTAGCCTACCTGTAAAGGTGATACGTTGAAAGTCCTTATCTATTGACACGAGAAACATGCACATTTCTTCTATACGGACATCATATTAAAATTTGACATGGAAACTTCTTAAAAATGTTTTAAAAATGGACACCGGGAAAGTTACGGCGCCGTGTAGGGCCCTCTCCTATAACAGCGTCTATGTGTGACTAGTCACGTAAGTTACACATGTGCAGTGAAGAAATAAGAAATTCAGTAAGTTAGTAGTGCCAATGGTTTCAATTGATTGTCCATAAGAATACAAGAAAGTAATTGTTTATATATGACCTACCCGACACACTGGTGTGTATCCTATTATATATCACGAATTGAATGTAAATAAGCTTGTAATTATCGTTTGCGTCGTTTACTTCCTAGTTACCAGCTACTCCCATCTCGCTGTTCTTGCCCAAGTGCACTGCAAAACCTACTTAAGGGAGAACATACCTGTTGTACAGAAGGTTAAATATCTTGGTGTAATTCAAAACTAGATAATAATGATGATATAGCACGACATACAAAAAGTATTTATAAACAAGGCAATATTTTAAACAGTATATTTAAGCCGATTGTTCTCAAGACGTTAAAATACGTCTTTATAAGACCTTTCTTAATAGTATGGATGGTAGCCAAATATGGACATAATTTAATGACAGCGTTTTTAACAAAGCTTCTGTAGCATATAATGATGTATCTAGGAATCTCCTTGCGATTCCTAAGGGTGTTAGCATGTCCCAGAATTATAGTCATGTGGCTTAGTGAAAATACCGTTACCAGCCGGATAAAAGTACTAAGTTTGCACAGAGTTAGGTTTTTATATAACTTTTAATATTAGAAGGGGTGCCCATTTGACCGGTACAATATATCTGAGCAATAAGGAAACATCCTAAATGACCGCCACGAAGCCCATATGTTTAGGGTCTAGCTCATGTATCCATAATCATGAATCATGACATGGTAATTCTGGTGTCTAATTTTATGTTTTTCAATTACAGATGTCATTATCAAACCTTAGAAAAGGTAAATTATATTTTTAAACCTCAAATTTAATGAAAACCAGGATGGATCACACAAAATTTATAATAAATCTAATATTTTAATGTAGAATGTTTTTTAGTAGTAGGAATATCCATAGGGTTAAGATTTAGTGACACTAGTACTTACTTTATACACGAAACTTAACGTTGCCGTCACCATCGCGGGACCTTCAACAGAAGTGACTTCTTCTGGTTTTTCTTGATGACGTCACATTGGCGCTTCGTCTGATGGATAGAAATCTACAAGCACCAGCCGCAGCTCAACCTCAACCAAGAGCCCCCCCCCCCGACCCTCCTCCATCTGCTGTCTGATGGGAATTCCACCTGTCAGACGAAGCGCCAAAGTGACGTCATCAAGAAAAACCAGAAGTCACTTCTGTTGAAGTTCCCGCGATGGTGACCGCAAGGTTAATTTTCATGTATAAAGTAAGTACTAGTGTCACTAAATCTTAACCCAACAAATCTGATATTGTTGTAGAATGTGCCTCGTACACCTTTATAGACGGGTGCTAGTGCTGTTAGATGCAGTATACATTCAGTATGTGCAACATGCTTTTGTGATGATGCACTCACATGGTCTCAAAGAGTTCTGGATAAGAGCAGGTTTTGGGGTGTGCAACACGTTATGCTCCACTACACACATTGGTGCCTGCTTTTTGCAAGGTATTACCTGCTACACAAGAGCTAAATAAATGTGATATAACTAGCAAAGCTGGAACAAACTTGCCGCAATCAAAATTGGTCCCGAACAATATCATAGCGAGATTGACAAATGTGATGTAAATGTATAACACTTTGGCAGATGCAGAGAGGTACTTGGTAAACGTTATCAAGCCAGGAACACCATGCCAGATCATGGATGATTTGCGTCACTGGCAGTATCACCAAGGGGAAAATGTCACTATCCACCAGCTAACACCAATGTCCCGTGAAGTATATCAACATATCATAAGGGCATTTCATGCTTAGCACACGCAAATAAATTGGTGTCAGGATAAACAATTAACCCTTTGTCGTTTGGTTTTCAAAAGGTTGAAGTGATGATGCCAGTGAGAGACCAACGCCTTCTGCAAATGTGTTGGAGATGTAAAATCAATCCCAAACTAAATGACATTTGTATTCAGCACCGTATGTGAGAAATCATTAATACCAACTTATTGTAACCTGAAACCCAAATTGTATGACAGAATGGTAACATCTGAATAGATATAACTTGCTTATATTTCTGACATTTGTTAGTTTTATGTATACATCATCAACAAATTGTACTCAATACAGAGTTTCATTAAAAATAAAGCATAGTTTGTAAATATGGTAAATTACAAATGTGTGTGAAGGTTTGAGGAAGAATTTTTCAGACATTTTGGTGGCCATCTTGAAATTTCTTATAGGCTACTGATATATTTGAAAATCTGATCAACTAAACCTGAGATGTGTGTAGCGCTAGCCCAGATATTTCAGTATGACTCATTGAGGGTGAAGATTCAATTGTGAAGCTGTGTATTTTGTCACTTACCCATTAACTGAAATTTCTTGAAACATGACGGATCAATTATGTTGAGACTGGATATGTCCGCTACTTTCTCCACATGCACTAGAGCAGTGAGGCGCTGGTTGAGGCCCTCTAGAAGACAGCACGATCATCAAGCTGGTCAGGTAATGTGTCCATGTGAAACGGTATATTCTTCTATATAAAAAATTTAAAAATTCAAGCTTATATTATTTCTTATTCATGCCATAGAATGGGTGTAAAGGTTTTACTCTGCGCTTTCTACAGCAACTCTAACATCAGTACAAACACATACCCGAGAGACCTGTACTACAGACGCCACCGTGCGTCCGTAGCCTTAGTGGGTTGGTCAACCCGTGGGTGGGCTAAAACTACGCATACGTGAAGACCCCCCCACACACACACACAATATTTATGACCGGTATACAAATCACCATAAATTTTAAACTAAAAGACAAAAAATCCAACAGTTTTTCAATCCTGAAATTATGTCCGACACACTCGAACACGAGCCTGCCAATGTTACATCACATATAGCTATTGCGGTCCGTTTTGCGAAATTCGGCTCCTAGCGATCTAGCCACTGCTACATGCTGAGCAATGCACCACCAGAAGAAGTGGTCGTTTAGCACTACTGACTTTATTGGCTTCCTGAAGTGTACATGATATAATTTGGTGATTTGCTGGTGTTTTATCTTTGATGTGAGAGCGGTTTTATATGTTAAACCGTTAGATCATGATAGACCATTCTGACCGTAGAAAAGACAATTCTGACCGTAGAATGTGTACACTATAGTTTATGTTTATATTGACTTCTTAATGAACCGCATGGGCTAGTTTATTGTAATCTCAATGAAACTAGTATTTTAAAACTTTAATGAGAGCAAAATGCATTTTTCTTTGCCACCAAAATCTTGTTTATTTCTGATAGGCTTAGAAAATGAGAATCAATAAGTGTGTGCACACAAGGCCTAAAAGAAGCGGAAACATACAGCAGTGGAATACATTATCATACGAGCAAACAGATCGAGTAAACACAAGTTTGCATATTCTGATACGTGTAAATATGACTTATTTTTGTATCTATTAAAGGAACAGAATCACAAATTTTACAAAAACACATTGTTGCTTTCAGCGCTGAGAATCCATACAGTGAGTAGAAACTTGGAGATAGGCCACTTGAACCTTTTGAGGAGATCACTTTGCTCGCAGTCAAGAACGAGACAATTCTCCATTTCCAAATAGCGCAGAAAACCTGCGCACTCGTCTCCTTTTTATTTGATTTTGAGACACATATTTTATGGGTATTTCCGGTGTATGTTATAAGGTCTTTTACAACCGCAGGTAATGCTATATCATTGAAAATGTGTATTCAACATAACATTGATGGCTGTTACGCTGATAAACGTTGGAAACTTAAGTTAATACATCTATTTGAGGCGTGCATTCTTCATAATAGCAAAGTTCCCAACTTTGCTCCAATAGTGGCCGTCTGCAAAGGTGATTAAGACGGGTCTTTTGACTTTAGCTTCGTCAATTTTCATGCTAACTAAAGTCTGATTATAGATTCATAATCCTCACTCAAAAGCCTATTGGGAAAATACTTTCCACACGTGGTTTACGATAAATGATACTTGAAAATGACCTTTAAATATTTAAAGTCGTGTTACACCCCCCCCCCCCCCATTACATACGTGACGCCGGCACCTTCGAGGATTTATCGTGGATTTGTTACTAAAAATAGCACTTTTTTAACTATTGGTCCCCGGGGGGGGGGCGCAACACCGTGTTGAGGCCAACGGCAAGGACCGGCACGAAAAAGTAATTATACTGGTGCCGCCGGTACAAATGGGGCACCGCGGGTAGTCATCGTCAGCAAAAAGCCACGCTGTAGCAATTTTTCCTGACACTTCTCCTAAAAGGTCACAGGGTGCCGTCGAAGCCCATGCCGTCCGGTATGGGATTATTCCCTTTGATCTCGCCGCCACCGCCGGCGCTTCGGCGGTGGCTTTAATGCACCATTGGCGGGCTTCGTCGGTGACTCTAATGTACCGTTGGCGACATCGCCACTGCATGACTCCCGCACTTGTTTAAATTCATTTTAATTATTTTTAAAAACAAAGAAAATAAACAGCTGTGCCGCCGGTATACCACCGCGGTACTCGTGCCACCGGCACGTATGTAATGGGGGGGTTAGTCTAGATTCACCCGAAACTAACATTGGCATGTTTGATGGTGGTGTCGCAGAAATATTTACATCGAATTTTCTTTCCTGAAAGTGGTGAATTTCATCTGCACCTCATGACAAGACCTTCTAAAGAGATTACACTACTCTGCAACAGGTGTCACAAGTTCAATATATCATTAATGAATTTCATGTTTAATGACTGTCATCGTAATGATTGTATAATAATTTTAAAATCACATCCAATGAATGGTGGTGCAGTAGATACTGTTATAACACGCTAAATAATAACAGAGACGATGATCAAATGCTTGACATGCTTTTACCACCGTTTTAGTAATATTCGTGGTATCTTCTTTATTTTTTAACTCTTTTATTTTTGTGTTCTGTCTTCCAATGGAAGGTTAAATAATTAAGTAAATAGAAATGAATAAATAAAGGCCAGGGCATTTCATACTAAATGGTTCGCATGGGGAAGGTAGTGAGCACGTGAGGGTTAAGGCTAGTAATGGTTTATGGACAAATCCCAACATAGCTCAATATGGCGAAGGATCATTTGAACACTATTCTCTTCCAGTTTTATAAAAGATCAGACTATTTCTAACCAGAACGTTACCTGTAAGCATGTTACTGTCAAACTATGCCATCCCTGGAGAATGAAATGGGTAATTTTAAGCCCAAAATTACGCAAATCCCTTGAACAAGTGCCAAAGCCCAAAATGTGAGGCACAGCTGATGGATCATTGTATGAGTGCGGATCCTGCAGATTGTGTTACATATTAATAATATGGATGCTTAAGTGTGATACGGATCTTTGCAGATGAGTATATGTAGCTTGCGATTCTTTTAACGTATCGGCATGTGTTAAGTATATTACATTTTTTTAATCCTGGGAATTTCAAAACTTCAGCGGCAGATCTGGACGTGTTAGCAGATGTCTTCCTATCCTGCTTATTGGATTACGGATATGCTTACTGAAGATAGAGATTTCGGTGGATGCTTATGGATTTTTATTCGCAGGCATCCGGATCTACCGTAACTGCCCGTGTGACTGTAACATTACAGCTACGCTCAGGTGCAAGGATTGCTGCAAAACTCTTCTTTGGTCTCTCCTCCGAGGTCTTTCTCATACTTCATCATGCCACCGTTCTCTTGTGTTCTGCGTTTAAATGATATATGACCAAAGAAATGACTTGGTACTCATTTAACGCTGCGTCCCCTGCATTGAACGCGGGACGCGTCAGTTGACGCGTCAGATACATTATAAAATGAATGGGGGTCTTTGCCACCACACGTGACGGAACCCCCCCACCTATTTGCCCCTTACAACGAACACCTCAGTCTGTAATCTTCACTTCAGTGCTGACTGCTGCAGACAACGACATTACTTGTTTTCTGTTACCTGCCACACAAAAATCAAAGACTGCGGTAAAATCACGGACCGGGCAGACCGCTGCTATACATGGCCTCATAAGTAAACAGATGGTCTTTTCCAAGTGCGACAGGTGAAGTAGGATGCTCTTCTAACTGTGACATGCACAATAATATCATCAAAGGCACAAATCGAATTACAACATATAAAACAAAACTTGTATTTGTATGTTGCATACTTCACATCGTTGGTTATCATATGTTGGGCGTGGGCAAAAATATACATGTGCACCAAACAGAATGCACTTGAATGTGAATGGTTGGTTTTCACGCGTATGCACATGTGGAGGAAGTAAAGGGTGCCCTTCATTGAACCACAGGTAAATATGACAATGCACAAGGTTTCTCATTGTTTCTAGGGAAGATGTAACAGTTAACTCACATGTCGCACAATTACATTACACAAGAACGAGCACGTCTTCATATCATGTTACGTTGTTCAAAGTGATTGTAATCGACTGACGAGCTTCCTAGAGCATCCATGCACATTTTGTCAATTGTAAACGGTGATGTTTCCGTTTGATGACTCCGTGCGTTCCTGCATTGGCAAATTTACCCTTAAAACAAGTGCAATTACTATGTGAGTACATTTTCAGACACAAACTGCAAGGAAAAGGAATAAACATGTATATAGTAAGCAAAGGTAATCAGTTTTAACATGAATTGTAGCCTGCGGGAACGCTAGTGCCGCATTCAGGACATCGGGGTCCACATAAACTGATGCATGTTCCAATTTTGTGTCCACAATTAAGAAAGTAGGGCCTGTATGAGGTCAGTGGACAGTTCAAGATATAAACACGATTGATGATGAAATTGTATAGTTTTTGTTCATAATATATATCTCTTAACGCGTAAAGTTTCTAAATGTAGCATTTTATAATAAAGCGTGTACGAGTCTACAGAAGACCACGTTACTTGTTTATCGAGCTATATTGACACGTTTAAGTAGGGCAATGCCAATATCATTAACTATATACCCAATATCATTAACTATGGACAATTTCCTCTTTGGCAGAAGGGTGCAGCGATATGGTGCAACACTCACGTACAATTGACACAGGTATAAATGAGAACCAAATACACTGAGTAGTGTACACAAACCAAAGGAAAAAAAGGAAAAAGAAATACAAAAAAAAAAACATAGAAAACAATAACAAGAGATGCGATTTGCTATCTTATCAAGTGCAATCTATGCAAATCTTATCTCGGATTATGATGAGTGAAATTTAAATAACTCGAACAAATCGCCGTTTCTTTTTCACATTTCTTTACATTATATTTCACCATTCATTTATTTATCCATTTAAGTGTCACATGTTCAAAATATTAAAACGTTACAAGATAAAAATCTACCCAGCCAGTCTTCAGGCTTATGTGACACTGAAAATATTTACAATATATAACAGTCTAGTAAGGCACAGTTCATGTGATTATCATATGTCTTCGATCACCTAGATAACTCGAAATTCCTATAAGATAACTCTATTTTAATCACTTTCAAAGTCTAGTCAAAGAGGTCCAACTGCATCGACAATGGCACACGTTTCCTGTAACAAGTACGTCCTATTTGTTATCTGGGTGGATCTTGCTAACTTCTGTCTCGTTTCTTGAGCACATCTTCTTGCAGACCATGCTGAGGAACTCGAAGAACTCGCAGATCGTCAACAAGCTGGCACCCAGACATAGTCCCATCATTCCTCCCAGTTCAGCTTAGAATACATGAAACATAATGAACAACACATGTTAGGGTCATAAAAGGGGCCAGAAGATATTGAGGTGGGAGCTAGTTTTTTTCTCCATTTTTTATACAGTGAAAAATATGCACAATGTTTACAAACAATAAATGAAATCATGCATTTTATTTTAAGGTATACCCTCACAGAATAAGCTGACTCCTTTCATTGTAGAAATGCATCATCTGAATAAAATCGAAAATGTTTTGTGTTAACCCCCAATTTCACATAGACGATAGTAGTTCCAGATGTTCTAAACGCCGTCAGAAGCAAAGTGTCATTTCGAAGTGGATCGTGGGTGTTCTGGCCTTCGGTTGTTCGATTGTTCACGATGCTCCGTTCTGGCCTAAAGATGGTTATCACTTCTCTGGAGAAGTGACTCTAATTTGTTTTGGCATGTGGGCATTATGGATTATTGAGTTGTTGATTGGGATCATCATTTGGCTTTTCTGGGTCATCAGAAGGGCTAACATATTCATCGTTAGGTCCGGTCTGTCTGATTAAATGTGTCCTTGCTGAAGATGTTCATAAAGATGCTCCCGTGCTATGGTGTGCTGTGTCTGAATGGTCCCAGGAGCCTGCATTTTCATATATTCCATTTGAAACGTCACAGTCCGTTATTCCAGACGATCCCATAAGTTTTGGCCACAACATACGTGTATGCATACAAGGCACCATAAAAATACTATCATCTCTCTCATTTCTGGCGCCTTGTGGAGCATCTGGAGCTATCATCGTCTATGTGAAATCGGGGTGTTCCATGCAGCAGAATTATACTGTATTTACCGAGAGCAGATGTGAGAGGATACGCTTCTTCCTGCCTGATCACCGTGTACATCAAATCATCGAAGAATATGTTGAGTTTGATGCAATTTCTCCTACAAAATGGCAAGTTATAACTAAACTGTGCACCAAAACTTAAGTAGAATTTACATTGTATTGGTACAAAGATGTTTTCACATAAAGCAAAGATATCTTATGAGATGAATCGGATTTCATATGCAAATAGGACATAGCCACTTTAGGTCCAGTATGACATTCCAAAAATTGATTAAACCACACCGACACTATAATTTATACATTCTAAATGCTAAACAACCATGCAACATGTGCAGGTAATTCTGCAACGTTTAGAAGAAAACGTCTACATTGAAAGCACCCATGAAATGAGCTTCACAACACGTTGTGAAGGGTGTGGTCTCCTCCTGGCTGTTGATGATTTGTTGACAAACTTGGACATTTCTAATATATATATATATATATATATATATATATATATATATATATATATATATAACGATGTATTTAATGTATATAGATACCATAGCCGCATCTCTGATACATTAACCACACAAACAATAAGGAAACACCGCCCATACCCCACTCCCATTCAACAACAAATATTGCTTGCACAGCACAGGTCTATAGCAGTCACACTGTCCTGACCCCCCCCCCCCCAACACACACACCAGCACCAACCACTGTACCACTGTTCTAACACCCACCTCTGCCGCCAACACCAACACCATATTTTGACAGCACCGAAACCTGCCTTTAAAGCACATACCCATGCCCTGACAACACCATGAACACGCCCAGCCATACAACCCCCAAAACACGAAATTACATGCTGCTTACAAATGAGCCTTCACTATTTGACGTACTTACACAAATTCTGTTACTTCGTAGTCATAGTGCAGATATAGACGCAATTTAGATACTTGCACACTGCAGTCGAACCGTTTTATTAAGACCGCCTAATGCTAGGAGTCCACCAGAATCCACTCGGGCCGCGACAAATGATTCCAGTGTGTGATATGGCAAATCTAACACCAAGTGTTCTGAAAAGAGTGCCTTATGACCTGCAATGCCTCAAATCTACACCAACTAGCGCCCTTGCAGTGACAGCAAGTGGTGCGAAGCGTGGATTTGACGCCACGAGAATTTTTAACCCTCATCAGTACATTAACCAAAACACCTTAATCAGTACAATAAGGGTCCATGTGGACTCCAATCATTTGATGTGATTTTCTCTTCAATTCGTGATCTTTCTGTGATACAAATACATGCATATGTTAATTGCGTCGCTTCAGCTCAGCTGCTGAAGCAAGCATTGTGTTTGGTTCGTTTGTAACTAACTATGTAACTAACTATGTATGTCTCCGGACAAGCTAGCGGGCGTACCGATGAACCGATTTCGTTCAAACTTTACACAACTATGAGGTTTGAGCCGTCACCAAAGTGATTCGATTTTGGGCAATCTGCCAATTAAACTGTGGTTTCTAGAAGCCCATTCATGATATTCTTACTGATATTCAATGCAATTAAGGCACCAAGAAAAATCCATATTCCAACCCAAGCAGCAAATATTGATTATTGGGTTTGAAACTGATATTGATTAGTATCTGTTATTCAAACAGTACTATTGTATTGCAACACAAATATCTTTTGCCTGGGTATATTGATTCTCATTCATTCTGATGTTTTCTCCTCAAATTATTCATTTCTTGATTGTAAAGTATACATCATTTCAGTATATATCTTAATTGCCCATAAGTCAACGTCGTTCTAGCGACGCAGTGTTCTTTGAACACTTTTGATCTAGTTATTACTGTGTCAGATAAAAATAAAAATGTAAGAGTTATGTTTTTATAATATACATATTTTAATAGGTCAAATTATCGAACAACTTTGTGTTCTCTGTACCCAATGTGTCTGGGGTCCATGCGGACCCCAATAAAATTGCTTTTGTATTGGTCCTTATGTATAACCAAAGAAAATAATTTTCATTCTTGATAATGGGAAGATATGAGCTGACAACTTCATTAAAGGCCTTCAATTAAAAAAAATCCATTGTACCCTGCATTTTCTGTTCTCAACGGATGTGGGGTCCATGCGGACTACAAGCCTTTTTTTAATGTAGGTCCTAATAGTTAACTAAATCAAATAATCTTCGGTACTGATAAAGACAAGATATAGCGTGACAACTACTTAAAATGAAAAGAAGAAATACCAAGCGAATAAAGATATATCACAAAAAGTATACCCCTGGGGTTCGAATGGGCCCCTAATGTACTGATTAGGGTTAAACTGTTTAAAATTTCTATGGTGCTAATTTCGACACCAAGTGTCCGCAAACTAGAATCACCAAGTGACTTAAATTGGGTGTCATGTGGTGTGTGTGAGCACACATAAATGACACCCAATTTATGTCACTTAGTGACAGAAGGCGACCAGACATGAATTGAGCGACATTACATGAAACTACACTCTTAATCGTGAAGTAATTCGCACACATTGGCGCCCAAAGTCGCGGCACTAGTGGACTCCTAGCATTAGGGCTGATCTCGAGCTGTCTTGGGAGAGAGGGTCTCTTTATGGAGGTTTGCTATGGTATTTTCATGTTAGGGAACGCTCATAAATAACGATACCGGGAGGGTCGTCTATATTTGAGGGCTCGAAGAAAAAGTTAAGTACCCTCCCACTTACAGATAATTAATTTTACCCGACCCCATCAACATTTAATCGTTAAAATGTTGAGTGACAACCCCTCCCCATTCAAAGCAACCACCACCTTCTGTAGTTGGCAGTTTACAAAGACGCTGGTAGTGTAGAGTATTCTTATTAGTGCATGTGATAAATATACATTTATATATATTTTACCTTTATTTGGCAATGCTGTAAAACTATGAAGGCCGACAAACCAATGGTGCATGATGGGTTTGTGTGATGTGTGTAATTATCATACTAATAGCGTGTCGAAATAGCACACCTCAGCTATCACTGGGATATGCGTGTGAAATAAGACTCCATCATTGAAGTAGGAGACGTCATAATTAAGGATGTACGTGACAGAATTCCATCCTAAACTGTGTCTACTATTTCATGTCCACCGGTTTATTATACCACGGACATTAATAAAGTAGGTTTTATCAGATGACGACAGTTTCAACTACATAATTTTAAAAAGTACTATTTGATGACCAGTCAATTCTAGTTATATACCAAACAAGCAGCTCATATATCTAGTGCATGGTTGAACGCTAACACGAGCAAATTGAAAGATCTTTTCAGTATGAGTAGGTATTGCCAGAGAAGCTCAAATGGACTTTTAAGTCAACCCTACAATTTCCACAGGCTACAGCCTATAACAAACACTACTCATTCTATGGCATGTCTGAAAATTTACCGTGAAATTGTTACACTTATTTCAGTGGTTCACACGACCAATTGAAAGCCTGCACACCACTGCCACTTGACAATTTATTGATTTGTGACTAGTGAAAAATGAATTCTGGCGTTGGATTTCTGTATCTACTTGGCGAATGCCACATTTTAAAACTGTAGTTCCCTCTTCAACTGTACAATACAACCTTTTGTGTCGCCCTGCACTGTTATTGAATTTGAAATAATTTGCTGTCCTGCACTATTATTAATCCTGCACTACTATTACATTTTGGATCATTTTCCACCCTGCATGCTTATCAAGGAGGTGATAGTACATCATGAATTTCATAGTATCAAGGACTACCATGAAGAAGAATAACGTCAATACCTGCAGTAGTTAGAATTTACCCCGAATGGAGTTAGTCTAAGAGATGCCGTGTGGTCATTTGGATAGAACGCCTGTGAGGATGTTATGTCGTATGTTGTCCTTTCACATTCTAAAGAACACTGGCAGTTCTTCTGGTGGGTCGAATTAGCCATGTATTCCTCTGAAAATGATCAAGAGCGGTGGATAAATCCAACATTTAGCTTATCATTATAATTTATTCCAAATACAAGTTGTCGTGAGGTGTTTGCTCGTCTATATGGTTTTGAAGCAGGAGCGGATCTAGACCAGGTTACACCAGGTTCTGGAACCTGGTAATGACATATTCAATTAGAGCAAAATAATGCTTAAAGTGTCACCATAATGGACCATTTTCGTTGTATTTTTCAGAATTTTCCTGTGGGGACGGGGGCGTGCCCACAACCCCCCTGAGCTTGGCTGCGCACCTTTGGTGCTTGCCTTCACAACTCTAGGGAAACTACCAAACCTTTAGCTCTGGATCCGCCCCTGAAAGAGTTGTGCTTCAGAACCCCTTGAAAAATATGAACACTTACCTATAGCAAGCGTGGCACAGCGGTCAAACTGTTTGATATTACACGTAGGAACATTCGGAACTGAAAGGGGAAAATAATGTGATGTTGACGGTCCATGTTACCAACAATGTGTTTGATCAGCATATGTACACATGTTCTCCGTTGGTGTTGAATTGAAGTCTATCGTGGTACATCCCAGAGCAGGGGCCATAGAACGCTTGCACTAGCTCCGCACAATTCAGACGAACTTCATGGTCCAGGAATGGGTGAAAATGAGTTCAGTCAAGGAGAGGTAGCGAGGATTGTAATGCCGCGTGTACGTGGAGTGATTTGATAAGGTTTATACACTAGTGCTCATCACACACATTACACGTCAATGTGTGGTAAATGTGTAGTTTCAACACAATCTAAATTACAAAGCTCTTCATTAAGATTCGATTCCACTTGTCCTTTTGTACGAGATTCGAAGTTTAATTGCCCGAATCCCAAATACGCCGGTGCAGACAAAGCATCTAACGTTAATCTACTATCACCCCCTTCATAACTGCACGGGGTGGAAAATGATCCCAAATTTGGTGACAGTTTAGGGAGGGAAATGCGGTTAAATTGTATAGTGGAAGAGGGAATTATCGTTTGAAATGTGCTATTCTAAGAAATTGTATCAAATATTTTAACAAGATTTACAGCATATGCATTGGGCAGTGTAATTATTTCGTTTAGTTATTCGAAGTAGTTGCATGGCGTATTTTATATTGTACAGCACATGAGACGGTGATCAGAATTGATATTTTAAGTGGTGGTCGTGTGCAGGCTTGCAATAACTGTGTATAGGCAAAACCGGGTGACTTTGTAACATGAATTACTTCATCATGATTCGTTCTTGGGGCGTATCACGGCGAGCCTGAACAGTGAAGGCGAGACTGATGCGCCACAAGAACGAATCCCGATAAAATAATTTATGTTTGATATACAACAAACCCGGTTTTGTATTTGTCATTATTTTCTCCAACAATTACAACACTGTTTACAAATAAACTTGCTTAAAAACTGCACCAATAATTTTAATCAGTACAATTGAAAACTTAAATAATAGTAGCCCGACGGACAACTAGCTCTATACAGTGTATATAATCAGTACAGATGTATATAACTTATTTTTACAAGGCAAATACATGCAAAAGAATGATAAAAGCTCATACCTCCTCTAAAATGATCAATACAACCGCATTGTGCAATGATGTATTCAATCTGACAATTCTGGAAGCAAGCACTTTGACTGTAGTGGTCAAAATACTTTAGCGGGTTCACAAATGTTGCGTTCTTCTCCCGATTCGTTTGGACACAGGTGCTGCCTTCATATGGAGGCGGCAAAATTTCAAACTAAATTTAAGAATTACGTGTGAATTTAATACAAAATACTTCTATGTATTGCATTTAGAGTCATGTAGCAAGCAACTAGTGAAGTGCATTCTCCATTTTAATGACTGAAATAACTAACCAAGTGCCATCAATTATTTAACAAAAGATATTTGAAATACAAACAAATATAGACACACTTTTGTTTTCTTGATGATGATATCAGTCTCCATGCCCGGATGAACCCGAATACCAGTTTGTGCCATAGATGGATTTACACGCGGGTCATGAACTGCTACCTGTTCAACAGACATTGACCAGTGAAATACTTTGTACATGCACATCACCTGAATCTACTATGCCATTCAATGGCAGATCCAGGTTCTTGCAAAGGGGGGGGGGGCGCACTTAAGGAAAATGGAGGGGGGGGGGCACACTTAGCAATTTCATGAAAAACAACTAAGTATTTTGGGTGGGAAAAGGGGGGGGCGGGGCCCCCGGCGCCCCCTGGATCTGCCTATGCCATTTATATTCATAAATGCAACAGTGAAAATCCATAAAGTTCCTAGTGCCCGCAGCCAATCAGAGCAACTCATGCACATACACTGGCACCTCAAGACGAACTCCTGTATTACATCCCTTAAAAATATCTTAAATGGGGATCACCGAAACACTTTCTATTGGTTTACGTTACGTTACTTTGCATGGTTAGTTATGATGTATACTAAATATTTTAACAATAATTTCCACGGGAATAGGTACTAGGTGTATGCTGTCGTTGGCTCTGTGTTAGTTTTAGACGTTGCTTATCGGTTATGCATGCGTTCACCACTCAGATGGCAACATATAGATCCACCAGAATTTATTACTGGATCTAAATTACAAAGTAAATTAGAATATACGCAACAATACATACCTTCAGACCCGCTGATACTTCCAAATAATATAGGTATAACTCTTGGTATACAGAGAGCAATAACGTCAGTCCACCATGCCAGCCAGGACGTGTCACCAGTAGAGGCCCATGCTTATCAATATAAGACATAGGATTGAATTGATAACAGAATCCCATATCTGTCATTTTCCGTTGAAAGAGACCCTCCGATATGAAGGAAGGGCATTGATTTGAATAAGGACTATTAAAAGCGCATCGACCGAATGTCTGCCATCCGTGTGAAGCTTGCTTGATATATTTCTCCAAATCAAAGTCCAGAGCCTGGTCAACATCATCCTCAGTAACTTCTTCCCCTGTTAAATACTTCATTGCAACTTTGCCTCCAACATCACCCACATTTTCGGCGTAAGTTTTGTTTATTATGTTGAAATTGCATAGAGTAACGCTTGGGAACTCAAGTTCATCTTTGTAGTGAAGTTCGATATTTGTGGTGATTGGATATATGAGAAATCGTGTGATGGCCGTATAAGCAATGAACACAAAAAGGGAAGTCATTGCTATAAATAGTATGGACCACACCGCCCTGGAAAAGAATTATTTGCGGAGTATTAAAGAATTCAATCAGAAAGAAGTCCATAGACTTTTTTTTATTTAATGCAATACGTCAAGTCTAACATCAAGAACAGTTTCAGTTATACCATGTTCACACTTATGGTACTTTGACGGCGCTTTAAAGTGGTGTGCAAAGCAGTACCAAAGCGTATGATAGCTTGATTAAAGCGTCATGGTCGTGATAGATCATGGGTTAGCTTAGAGTATAGTGAGATATTTGGCAAGAGCTCAAATTTTGGGCACTTTCTCACGAATTTGTTTGGTATGAAAGCGCTGAGAGCGTATTAAAGCTTAACAAAACGTAACAAAGCTCAGCAAAGCCTGACTCGAAGCGTAGGAGAGCTTTGTTGTGCTTGGTAAGCTTTCTCGCTCTCTCACACTCTTGTACAATACACATTCCCAGTCTCCATTCCTATAAATAGCGCTGCGACTTCCTTACTGTCTGGTAATTCAGTACAGCCCTTTGCATTGTTTCAAACAAATAAGTATCCTGAACCTAAAAAAAGCCCCATGAAGCTTATTAGTCCATAACATTGCTTAGGAAATCGTGGAAAGTTAACAAAAATGACGGCACTTTGCTCGCCAATTTAAAGCATAGAATTCGCCGTTGGTGTGAACTAGGCATTGAAAACTTTGACTGACTCAGTGTATCTGTTGACGGAATAAAATGATAACACAATGCCATGTGTGGTGTTGATTATTTGATGGTTGTGGTGAAGGAAAACAAGTTTGGCTTGAGTTTGTTTTATTTGAAGTAGTACTATGGATTAATCTTCGATTAAAACAATACGCTAAATGTGTATAGCAGAGCTGAATATTACAGCTTCTGAACTTCTAAATATTAACCATTCATTGATGTTGCATTGAGTAATTATATCTACAGTGTTCTCATAATAATAACCAATAAAGCGACATCAATCTATTTTTTTAATTCATGGATTGACAAGATTTCCCAGAAAAACACATAACCTGTTCAATATATGGTATATACACCAAACAGCGTTGTGTTAGTTTGCATTGTGTTAAACGATGTTTAACTACCTTTTGTCAACAATGAATAGTATTTTCACTCACGCCATTAGAGACCTGCTATTTGCTAATTTTATATTTGGCTCATCAATTGCCTGAGTGATTCACTATATACTGTATTTGTTGCTCTGCCATTAAAGGCACAATGGTTGCTCACGTGTGTGCATTGTGTACCATTAGATTATTGTAAGTGTGCACAATGTTCTGCTGTTTAAACATTTGCTGTGCCCTTGATTAAAATTGCTGCCATCTGGATAGAACAGCCAGCCTCGCTGAACAGATCATATTGCACTGTGTTGCAATAGTACTAGTAAGAGATGATAATTAAATTGGAAAACACTTTTGTTTCAGCTGTGACCCAAAATCAGGGAGAAATCGGTGTCGCCTCATACCTCAATGGTTCAGTTTGTTAAGCTTCAACTATTTGAAATCAATTCATCAGTAAACCCATTGAATAGAGACAAACATACATCATAGTGAATACAAATATGAACACAAAACTTTGCTTCAGCTGCTGACGCAATCCCCCACACGCGACAGAGTCAAAAGGAAAAATGGTTCAGGTTTGCTTCAACTATTTGAACTTGAAAATAGACATTGAATTTCGACGTAATTTTCATGAAAACCTATATGAACACCCCTTTACCTAATCCCCCCCGACATTTCCCAGGGGCGGGGCCCTCCCTTTCCAAAAAACCTTCATTTTTCGTAGGGTTTTTGATGAAAACACCAGAGGTATCAGATGCTCTAGGTGCAGAGACACATTACCGAGAGACTAAACCTCTTGAAACGATAATGCCCCTATCATGATCGAATTTGGCTAAGATGGATTAGTTAAAGCCGAAATCTTTCGGGCTTTCTACATTTCTTACACTAACAGCAGATGTGCAGTTCCTCGCTAGTCCTTTGGAATTTCTATTTCATGCAATACCAATAAAAACTAGTTCTCTCACCTTTTAACGACTCCTCTCTTTTTGTCTGAGATGTGGCTAACTGCATGCAGAGACGTCTCTTGCGTGTATGTGTACACTGCATCCCTCAGAATGCCAGTACAAGTCTTGCATTCTTTCTTCGTAGCGTACATGATCGTTCGGAGCTACATGTCTATCTGACTGTTTATTAGCTATTGGCTTATACTGTCCATTTGAATGGTGGCTCTGTCAACGGCTTTGTATTTGTATACCTAATGCATTTTTGTGTAATGTCACCTTTGTTTGTGTGTTTACGATGCTTTTATCACATTAGGAGTTACTGGAAGAAGTGCTGTTATGGTGTGTCCTTGAGTACAGAGTACAGAGTTTTTCCTGGTAGGTTCACAGACACAGTGAAAATAGACTAAACCTCCTGAAATGGTTATCTGTGGTCGTTTGAAGTCAATTAAATGCCCCTATCATGATGGATTTTGGCTAACGGTGAACTAGTTAAAACCAAAATCTTTCGGGCTTTCTACATTTCTTACACTAACAGTAGATATCCAGTTCCTCGCTAGTCCTGTGGAATTCCTTTCTCATGCAATACCAATAATATCTACAGCACGTAAACTTCAAACCTCCTGGGTTCCTTCATTCATGATATAAACAAGAATTTAGAGATACCAATGGGAACCAGCAAACTCACATTTTGGCGAGGCGTTTGTTCTTGTCACAAGAACTTCTTCAGGCCGAACGAAATCTCTCACCTTTTAACTACTCCTCTCTCTTTGTCTGAGATGTGGCTAACTGCATGCGGAGACGTCTCTTCCGTGTATGTGTACACTGCATCCCGAAGAATTCCTGTCTTGGATTCTTTCTACGCAGCGTACATGATCGTCGGAGCTACATGTATAGCTGACGGTCCATTAGCTATTGGCTTCTATTGTCCATTTAAATGGTGGCTCTGTCAATGGCTTTGTATTTGTATAAAGAATGCATTTTTGTGTATCGTCACCTTTGTTCATGTGTTTACGATGCTTTTTATCACATTAGGGTTGCTAGAAAAAAAGTGCTGATTTGGTGTGTCTTTCAGCATATGTACAAAAAAGGGTCTATGTGTGTGTTGGGGGGGTAACCCCACCAGTTTTCCCTAATTCACTACCTCTACTCACGTTTCTAGCACAAAATTGATACGCATGTAATTTTCAACTTAAACTGCTGGCTTGAATTTCATTCAGAGTGCTCCAGTTACATAGGCTCATTAGTAACGTTTACAAAGAGCGCTCTAGTGAAAAAGGGAACTATGAACTATTCTGCCCGTAACATTACTCCACGAGCCCCAAATCTACAGCAATCGTATGCGATACAACTGCTTAAAATCCCGGAAATAAGTATATAATATAATACAATATAACCTCAAATGATGCTATTACACGATTGAATTTATCCATTAAAATTTCACTCATATCTTTACATCTATCCCCAAATTAAACAGAACATTTATTGAATTGAAAGTTTTGTAAAGACAGAAGTCAATATCAATTTTGTAGTCTATTCGGGAGTCAATACTGTCTGCAGACCTGGCTACAAAAAATTCGGCCAATTAATTCGCCCACTTTGTTTTTCTGGTCCGGCGTGGGCACTCTGTTGGTGGCACAATCAGTTATCCAGTTGGAAACAAAAAAAAAACATGTTTGACCATTATGTCCTCATACATCCACTACCCAAAAATGTTGTGATTTTTTTGCAGCCGGCTGCAGACACTATTGCCTGCTATTCCGTGGGACCCGGAATGGGGTTATAGTCACCAAAGTGTCCAAGACACTGCTCTCGTAAACCCGCCTTTTGTTTCTGCTGGGTCGTCTGGAGGGCTAACTTGATCATCGTATAAAGGTCTTCTTTCTGTTATGGTGTGCTCTGTCCGAACGAAGGATCCCGTCTTATGGGATATCTGGAGCCATCATCGTCTATGCAGGGGGTGGCCAGACTTTTTAAAAAGATATGAACAAATTGCACCGTTAGGAGCAAAGTGCAGGCAGCACGACATTCGCGACATGTGTTACGATACCCGTCACATTAACATTGTTAATATGACATCAGTGTTTCAGCCGACATCAATGTTTTAGCCGTGTTAAGGTCTGTGATTCCAGCACGGGGATTCTAACCCACGACTTCTGGGTTGAGATGATAGCTGATCAAGTATGTAGGCTGGTGGTTACAGAGAAAACGGTTCGTCCTTGTCACTAGCCTATCTCAAGGCCTTTAAATGATCTGACATTAAGGCCTATTCTAAAAGCCTCTGTATGACGTCAATTTTGCAAAGAGTTTTGCTAAAGTGATGTCATTTACTAAAAGCACATGGCTTCTATTTTCGAAACAGCAGTTTAGCTGTAGTTGGGTATTTTCCCGTTTAAAGCACGTGGTACTGTTTATTTGTGATGTTGTTCCGGTTCATTAATTCACAAATAAGCCAGCCCCAGTTAGTAACGGGAAGTTTTAGCATGTGGTACTGTTTATTTATATTGGCGAATGTGTTTGATGAAGTTCTGTTTTGTAATATTTTGTTTATTTGATACTCTATTGTTATCTGATCATGGATAATGAAGCAATTAGACATAGCTTGCAAAAGCTTGGATATGAACATTTTCAAATAGTTCTACATTGTACTTTATCAAATGATTTTAAGCTTTCACTTATAGTAGGTAGGAGGTTGAAGTCTGACATTCTTATTTGTTTTTTATTGGTGTACTGTAGTTGAATTTTGAGGGACTATTATTTGCAGGTGTATCCATGTTGGTAAAAAGAAACTAAGTCATACATGTACAAGTAACTGAGAAACACATCAGGATTACATACTTAATATCTTGGCTGACCCTTACCTGATCACCCATGCATACATTTTCTGCTGCTTCTGCAGCTGTTGCTACTGATTACTCTGATTTTAAAGGCTATAACAAGGCTTAATGTATGTTTCTATTGTGTTTATAAGTCTGTATTGGTCAGAATGGACCGGCTGTCAATAGGCAGGAGGTCTTTATTCAACAGGATTAGAAAAAAAGACCTCCACACTAAAATAAAGACCTCCACACTAAAATAAAGACCTCCACACATCTTCTATTTTAGGCCCAAAGCTTAAAGTGAGAGCTTGGAAATTTGGAGGGGATTAGTGCTGAAATTACAAGACATGTCAAGACTGCAACTTTATTGAAACAAGTTGAGAATGATTATAACACACAGATATAGTTAAAAACACTATGAGGCAATTGAGTAATGGCATATGATATTTATGTTACCTCAAATTTCTCCAAATTAAAAAAGCAATTCCAATTCACACATTTTCAATACAATAGATCAACACGCAAATTATGCACCGAATCAAAATTGTGTATTAAAAGTATGAATATTTTGATCTCCAAATATATTAACACCAACAATTTGATTGATCACCACATTAGAGACATTAAGCTACAGACATAGCTTCACGTTTAATATTTTAGTATATTGTTGCTGTTGAACCAGCCATCACTAGTTGATCGTTTGACAGACGTTAGGTTTCTTCAGAACGTTGATATTTTCTACAATGTAAAGAGAACAAAATTTTACAATGATGATTGTGCTAACATGTATTGTTGCCAGTGGTGAGTATAAATTAAACCAATATGAAATAACATTTACCCAAACTCACCCAAACAAAAGGAATCTACTTTGAATTTTGGACAATATACCAGTACAGTAAAAACGTTCAATTACGACGACCTCTCTATTGAGACCACTTTTAATGGTCCCAACCTTTCATAAAGCTACAAAAGTGAACTTAGTATAGAGATCATCACCCGTCTTTTGAGAACACCTAACAGGTCTTTAACCTATACAGGATGTTTGAGGCTGCATATTTAATATCAGTGGAATTCGTAGGGTTCTGTAAAAGACCTTATATATATATTAGAGCTAGAGGCCGTCACAATTGTACCTGCTCGTTGACACAAGTGGTTTATGTAATAATAGAAATAAAAACTATTAGATATAAGGTCTTTTGAAAGACTACCTTGTCACCTTTTTAACAGCCAGCTGCTTGGCATGATGGTATCATTCTGGTCTCACGACCTAGAGGTCAAAAATTCAGTGGTAGGAGCTAGCTTGCCATAACAGTGAGAGTAGCATTGAATCCACAAGCAAACTTGTTCATAGAATCACAGACCTTCACACGGAGGAAACATTAGACCTCCCAAAAATTTCCGTCCTCAGTTGGGATTGGAACCTACGACCTGTGACGATCTATGACTGTCTCTGACGGTCTATGTGAAATTGGGGGGTGGGGGTGGGGGGGGGGGGGGGGTGGCTTACCAATGCAACAACTTGTGACCTGAAGTTCACCCACTGACCTCAACACTCATGTTAGGCTATGAAGGCATAAATCAATATTGGAGACGCATTATGAAATCACTAGCCGCATGAAAACATTATTTCAAAAGATTTCCGATGAATGCCATTTATGATAGGAATATTGGCATGGACTTAGTGGTTCATATTCATACGTAAATGTCAACTTGTATTGAGCCTGTTCATAATGCCGGCAGGGTCAACACATACCGTGCAAGTATAAAAACAACTAAATGTGTGTGACCCAAGCACAGTTGAGCCAAAATCCATTTGCTGTCCATTTGACGTGTTTTGCTATTTGATAAAGAAACGTATGCGCTTTGAAATAACTGTACTGGAAAATAATAAAAAGCAAACATATTTATGAAAATTGTGAGCGAAAAGTTAATGAAAACTGGGTTTAAAATCAATACGCAATGAGTCAAGAAGGGATTGCCGTTGAAAGGCAAAAATTTGTGCAAGAGACTTCCCTGCACGGGATTAGTAACATTGGGGATGGAACCCGGCATATTCTAAGACGGTACGTAATACATACTATATTATGTAATACTTTGTATACAATAAATAATCTATAGCGTGTGTGGTGTTACAATGCAAACATCTATGTCGTCAGCAAATGCCATCAGCGTGTTTTAAAATATGTACATTGGAAATCAGAAGGATCGGCATCCTAATAATTGAATGCCATTTGGACAATATACCATTACATTGTATTATTTACTTCTTTTTCTTCTCTCATTCTCGTCTATGGCAAGCAAGCTCCTACCAATGTATTGACATAGCTGAAGACAGGTCTTACCTGTCAATGTCAATACAGTGGTAGGAGCTTGCTTGCCATAGAAAAGACAGAGAGAGTAGAGGGAGAAGAAGAAAATTGTATCCACATACAAACTTAGGGAAACACATAAGAAATGTGTAGTATTTCTATTGCAGACTGCTCTGGCTGTTGATGGTCCTGACAATGGCTGGAGTCCTGTGTTTCTTTATTTATGGATCTCTCTCGCGGTTTTTCTCGTATCCCACCAACACAGTCATCGAATTCAGGCGAGACTTTTACGTCGACTTTCCCAGTGTGACAATATGCAATTCTAACAAAGTCAACAAAACGTACTTGGAACTGGGGGATTCTACAATTGTGCCCGCGGCACTATCGCAGCTAACACTATTCCCCATGTCTCTGGATTACAATGACCCTGTAGCGCTTGAAGAACTAGAGCAGATTGACATGGAATACAGCGGTAAAGCATCGGCTCATACTCTAGAAGAGACAATATTGCGAGGGATGTTTGATTCCACACTTGATTTACTAAATTCTGATAAGAAGAACGACTTGCTGGTGCGGACCATGACTGAGATGGGCTATTGCTTCAGTTTCCATCCTTTGTCTTACATTGAGAAACATGGGGCTTTGAAGGTGAGAAGACGCGGGGCTCGTGGGGGTCTCCAGCTGGAGATGAACGTCCACGAAGAGCTGTATTTCTACTACACTGGCAAAATGGCTGGAATGAAGGTGGGTACATTATGATTATTTTCAATATATTGATAAATCCGACTTGTCACTATTCTTATTATGACCGTGATTCACAATTGCGACCTGACTGATTCGAGATCCGGTGAGATCCGGTCGAGTATCAAAATAGTATGCACCCCATAGATATGTAGTCTTTTTCTCATTGTGTATTGCAATTCAATATACATGTACTGTATACAAATCATTAGATGAATCAGCTATGAGAAGTTGGTATTGAATCTCGAGAGCATATGCATTTTCAGATGACCGACAAGCATATAAACGCTGAAAGGGTAAACACGTGTCACTAAAGATAGATGCGTGGAGGGAGAAGAATGTGTATGACGAGGGATCGAGTGCAATATAGAGAGAGGGTGAGGGTGGGGTGGGGGGTTGCTGTGAATGGAGATGGGTGAGAAAAGTACCAATGTGCGCTAATTGTGTCCCTGTGCCCCAGGTTGTGGTTCATGACCCGCACGTGGAGCCGTCCATGCTGGAAGAAGGCGTCAACATAGCGCCCGGCATGGAAACGGACATCGTCATTGACAAAAAAGAGGTAATGCTAACAAAGATGTAATGCTCAAGAAAGAGGTAATGCTCAAGAAAGAGATAATGCTAAAGAAAGAGGTAATGCTCAAGAATGAGGTAATGTCCAAGAAAGAGGTAATGCTTAAGGAAGAAGTAATGCTCAAGAAAGAGGTAATGCTTAAGAAAGAAGTAATGCTATGGTTTGATTTTCCCTATATATATGATATATGAGACCGTTGCTTCGAGCTCGGGCTAGAATGTAGTTTTTTCCGGACCACACATTGCCACACATTACTGATCTACCATTGAACTGTTCAGCGCCTGGATGGAAATTCTTGAAGATCAGAATGGGGGATAATCAGCTATACGTGGAGATAGTTTGACCTTTTAAAAGTTCACCGCCATTATTTTTCTATAATCATTTGGTCAAATACATGTATGTAAGTGCTACACATATGGGTGTAGAACCCTCGTTCAACCAGACCCTCTATTGTAGTTGGTATGAGCGTACATATACAATCTAGTTGATCAAGACTGTACGGTGTAGAGGCAATGGAAGATTCAGAGTTTGGTAATAGGCTTGTGTGTCTAGTGCAGACACGAGCCAGAATTCACAAGAGTTGAAAAGTGTTGACAATAAGTAAAACCCACCCAGAGGTCCATTTGTGTGAATGTGCGTGCGCCCCCATATTGCCCCTGAGTCTGTAGTTGAAAGGTCTACACGCAGGTTGGGCATATGCATGTAACTTGTTAGATTTTGCTAATTTTTTGGTATGAATGCCAATCCCATGGACAGAAGCAACGATAGAAATGAGTTTGCTGACAAATGTGTATTTAACTACAGAGAGAGACGCTACCACTACCTTTCAATGATGGCGGCGTACCGTGCATAGAGACTAATACTTCCAAGAATGCGTCGTTTGTAAATCCTCTGGAACATTTCGAGTACTACAGCTTCTCTGCCTGCAAAATGAACTGCTTGATCCAGTTTATAAATGAGTCGTGTGGTTGTCGAAAATTCTATCATCACGGTGAGTTAGCTTTTCATTTTGCCACGCATCTGAGCATATTTTTATATATCAACCAAGCAACAGTCAAGGGTGGAAATTGTGAAGCTTGTGAAGAGACTGATGTAAACAATATCAAAATGTTGACAGATTGAGATTAATATTTCGTAACCCTGCGTCATTTTTTGTTACACAGTGTGATCTATTGTAGTTGTGCTGTAATGGCTTATGAATAATGATTACTAATCAAATATGAAATAACTCATTATACAATTAACAATATATGTTTTAGCTCCGAATCTGACTTTGTGTTCCTTCATAAATTTCATCACTTGCGCGCAAGATGCAGAAAGTAAGTGAGCTTGTTAATTAGTAAATTTAATAACATCAATGTATTTCTTCATTAGATCAAACACAGACTTAAACACTATACCCAAATCTGAAAGTGTATGCAGTAAGCAGATTAGTGGCAGGAGAATTTAAAAGTAGGATGTACAAATAGAAGTGGATGATGAAGAACTTTGTATTTGGCACTGGCAATAGATCCAATCAATATACAAAATTAGATCAAACTTAAACATGATCGAGGGTAATTTGGTAGATTATCCTATTTCTTTTCCTGGTGTACGTGTAAATCAAGTATTAACACTTCACGCATATTTTATCAGTCCTATTCTGGAAGATTTCAGTACTTTTTGTCTGCACAATTCAAAAGAAAGAGAGGAAAAACACAAACTACTATGGGCTATGATGTAACTTTTATTTAACTCCGAGTTATCTCTGCAGCATCAAGAGAGTACGTTGGCCAAACTTCAGATGTGATGTCGACATTAAGGGAGTAATTCTTGTTCTTTTCC